>JAKSZT010019630.1:84402-444225 GCA_026826555.1 Tolypeutes matacus | reverse complement strand
GGAAAAACTGAAATGAACAATGCTATATTGGATGTTTTCTCTTTCTGAGTGTGTGTGTGTGTGTGTGTCTGTATATGTGCATCTGTGTGTCCTGTCTGCGTGACCACATGTGGGCAAGTATGCTCGAGTGAAACAGTTTGTGTCTATGTGACTTTGTGTCGGGGGGTATTCCCGAGGAAAACTTGCCTGATGCACACATGTGAGTAAATGCCTGTATGTGGAGACATATACCAGCACGTGCATACACACACATATGCAACTAGGTGAGAGGAGAGAAACTAGAGTATGTGCCTGCAGTAGGAGGTAAAGTGGTTGGAGAGATGGAACTTGAAAACTGTACTTGTGTACATAGCAAGAGGGTAGACTCCTGCCTCATAAGATCTTCCTCCTTTGGCCCAGGCTCTGAGCATAAGGGACAGAATGCTTGAGAATCCCATCTCTTCACAAAGTCTGGAGCCCCCAGGTACCACTTTCAAACCCTGTCTCAGTCTCCTCCCTAAAACTCAAACAAAGATGTTCTGAAACTGGACCCTCGTGGAGAATGAGGACTGAGAATTGGAGATCAAATTTGGAGGAAACTGAGGGCAGTTAGGAAATGACCCCCATAAAGAAATGGCTTCTGGAGAGACTGCTTAGTCTGGGACAGGTGCCCTTTCTAAGGGTTCACTGTATATAGCTGGGAATTTTGGTAAACTGACTGAATTCAGGAGGAGGAATGTCACAGGGGAAAACACCCAAGGCTGAGAGTCTACCCAGCCAGCCTGCTCCCTAGACATTCAGTTAATTCACTATCTATTTACTTATTCTCTCAGGTGCACAGAATTGAGAAGACATGCTCTCAGTTCTTGGCACACTATATCATCATTGGTCAGTGTGAGGCCCCTTTATTATTTATTTTGTTTTGTTTTTTCCCCTTCATCACCCATCCCTGATCCCATTCCCCACACACATAGGCACCCACTCTTGTGTATTTAACGTATGTCCTTCCAATCCGTATGTCCTTCCAATCCACCGTTCATGTGTTTATTTACATATATGTGTATCTGTGAAAAATATACAGTATTGTTGTGTGTTTTAATTTACATAAACAGTATTGTACTATAAATCTTGTTGTTTCTTTTTTCACTCAACATTGTTTTTGAGAGATCCAGCCATATATTGCTTATGTAGATCCAATTCATTCTAGTGGTCCATATTACACATATATTTCACATTTTTCTTATCCATTCCCCTGGTGGCGAATCCCTAGGTTACCTCAAATTCTCTGCCACAACAAGGCTGCAATGGGCAGCCTCTTTTTAGGGACACCTAATTTAGAGAAGGAAAAAACTGAATCTCAGAGACATCAGTGATCTGGTTAGGGTTACAAAGTGAGGGGCTGAGCCGTGCTGTGAACCCCAAATCAAAGCCAGAGCTCCACCACTGTGCCTCACAAGAGAGCACCCACGTCTGTCCACAAATGCTCTAAATTACAATTTAAAACACTGCATACATTGGGGGAAGGGAGAGGAAAGGATGGAAAGGAGAAGACATTTCGTAGATGAAGAGATAGAAAGTCCTAGAAAATCTTGCAGATGAGGTGAATCACAATCAGTTTAATGACGCACAGGAAGTTACGTTCGTTTGTGATTATTATTTCTAGAGCCATTTTGCAGAAATGAAAAACGCCACGTCAAAACCTGCCCCCAAACCAATGGCCCTGGGTTTCCAAATTCCAGGTTCGGTTAAGGCAACCTGAGACCCAAGGGTCTATATCAGAATATCAGAGTTTCGCCCCAAGAGACAAAGCAGATTGGCTTTGATTTAGCGAAGGGGGCAGATTTAAGAAGTGCGTAGTTGCTGGAGGGAGGGGGGGGGAGCGGAAAAACGATAACGAAGCCCTCCCAATTTTATTTGAGCACATCCTGCTCAGTGCCTGTTTGTTTTTTGTTTCTGTTTTTGTCTTCAGATCCACTGGTACTTTTCCCATTGGAAAAAACGTTGGAAGAGTGAGGGTGAGGGGCTTCTTCCCCTGACTTTTCCGTGCAGCCAATCGCCGGCAATTTCCCTCTCGTCGCGGGGGGCAGCCAACCCGGTGATTGGCGGGTCCTGGGGAAGCCAATGGGAAAGGGATGATGTGCGGTGTTGGCAAGCAGATTGCGTGAGAGCCTGCTGGGGTAGAGGGAGAGCGAGCGCCCCTACGGCGGCTGGCAGCCAATGGCCAGGCAGAGCAGGCTCGTTGCGTCAGGGAGAGGGCGGGACCTTGGCGATTGGCGCGGAGGGAGTAGGGCCCGAGCTGTGGGAAAGAACGCCAGAGCGAGGCGCTAAGGGGGGCTAGTCGCGTGAGGCCGGCGGCTCCACTTCAGGTGACTCGCAGCAGCGGCCGGATCGAGAGCAAAGAGGCGAGTTCCGTCACCATGGACCGCCCGGACGAGGGGCCTCCGATCAAGACCCGCCGCTTGAGCAGCCCCGAACCCCTTCAGCACGACCCGCCGCCGCCGCTCTTGCGGTTGCCCCTGCCTCCACCCCTGCAGCGCCCGAGGCTCCGGGAGGAAACCGAGGCGGCACAGGTGCTGGCTGACATGAGGGGGGTGGGATTGGGCCCCACTCTGCCCCCGCCGCCGCCCTATGTCATTCTGGAGGAGGGGGGGATCCGCGCGTACTTCACCCTGGGTGCTGGGGGTCCGGGCTGGGAACCTGCGATGGAATCAGGGTACGGGGGGGTGCCCCCTCCCACAGGGAGCCTGGAAACACTCTCTACTTTCGAGGCTTCTGGAGGAAGCCTGGAAATTGATTTTCAGGTTATGGGGCCCAGCAGCCTTGCTGGGGAACAGGCCCTAGAAACCTGTAGCGCAGGGGGGCTGGGGTCCCAGAGGTTAGCTGGTCCAAAGAGGAAGGAGGAGGCTGTCATCGTAGTGGAAGAAGAGGATGGGGATGAAAAGGAAAGTGAGAAGAAGAGGAGGAGGAGGAAGAGGAATCAGAGGAAAAGGAAGAAGCCAAGCAAAGAGAGGAATGCCAAGAGGATGGAGTACATCCTACAAGCACTGGAGAACATTCAGCTGGACCTGGAGGCAGTGAATATCAAGGCAGGCAAGGCCTTCCTCCGTCTAAAGCGCAAGTTCATCCAGATGCGAAGACCCTTCTTGGAGCGCAGAGACCTCATCATCCAGCATATCCCGGGCTTCTGGGTCAAAGCAGTATCCTTGTCATCAATATTCATGGGCCAGGAGCCCATGATAGAAGGAAGGGGATGGGGGAGGGACAGACAGGGTTAAAGGGTATGGAGGAGGGCTAAAGATGGGGCTAAACCCCTATCAGAAGAATGACTACATTTGGTGGCGGAGGGATGGAAGGGGAGGGTGCAAAACAGCAGAGAAGCTGGACTAGAGATGATGAAGAGGGGAGGGGACATGGCATAAAAAGTGGACCACAAATGGAAAAGGGGGTTAAGAGAAGGTTATAGCATAAAATATGGATCCCAGACAGTAAAAGGTGGGTGGGGTGGTTGTAGAGGGGTACATGGCAGGAAAAATTGTGCCAGAAATGGGGAAAGGAGGAGTAGGGCACACAGAAGATAAACTGATTCAGAGACAAGAGAGAGGGGAAGAGCACACAGCAGACGAATGAACCCAGAGAGGGTGAAGAGGGAAGCAGGGTACATATAGCAAAGAAATTGGCCCAGAGAGGGTACCTAAGTCACACATGGCTCTGCAAGCCTACATCTCTGCTTAGACACTAGGGAGATCCCAATCCTGGTTGGATTACCTCCTCCCATTCTAATGGGAAGGGGGCTAGAGAGGGGCTGGAGCCCCTGCAGGGACAGGAGAGGGGATACCTGGGTGTGGAAATCAAGGAGTTAAATGAAAAAAAAAATAATAATAATAGGAATCCCATTCACCACTGGTGCTTGCTGATCTCTTCTCTGGGGGCAGGAGGCACACATAAATACATGCAACATGTTATGAACACATGGGTTTAACATCCTGATAGCATTACACGGATACAAGCCCTTGACATAATGATATAAAGCATAACATCATCAGAGGCCCTCAGCACCTAGAGCTACAGCATCCAGATACATGACAGGCCTCAAGCATACAGGCAGGCTCATAAAAATACAGTTCCTCAGCCCCCAGACACAGGCTCACATGGACATGGGCCCATAACAACCAGATATTGCATCATCTAGGCACAGGCCTTCAGCACCCAGACATACACCATCATGTGACCACAGGCCCTCTACCAGATATAGCATCACTTGGACACAAGTGTCTTAGGAGCACAAGCCCTCAGCACGCAGACACACAGCAGTTGTAGAAATCGTGGCCAAACCATCTAACAGACAAACACTGCATAGATGCATGCTCTCACCTCATAGTGTTATGGGAATAAAAGTAAGGGTCGTGTCCTATGACCCATTTGCTTCGTACACATTACATGAACACAGAATTATCCTGCTCCGGCCTCTCTCCTACTCTGCCCTGTTTTCCCTTCCCCCTTCTCTCACTGAATAGTCAATCCTTGACCTAAACTGCTCCCCTCATCAGTTCCTCAACCACCCCAGAATTTCAATCTTGATCAACCAACGTGATGAAGACATTTTCCGCTACTTGACCAATCTGCAGGTCAGGCCAAAGATAGTTGATAGTGGGACCGGGCGAGGAATCTGGCTCTAGGGGTGGGGGAAATGGAAGGGGCTGTGTGTAGCAGGGACACATTCCACCATTACCTACTCTGAGCAGGTGCAGGATCTCAGACATATCTCCATGGGCTACAAAATGAAGCTGTACTTCCAGACAAACCCCTACTTCACAAATATGGTAATTGTCAAGGAGTTTCAGCGCAACTGCTCTGGTAAGAGATGGTCCTGGGGCAAGTCTGTGGGTACCCACCCCCATCTGTCCTTGTCCAGTCCTCTCTCCATAGCTTCCTCTCCTTCCAGGCCGGCTGGTGTCTCACTCCACCCCAATCCGCTGGCACCGTGGCCAGGAACCCCAGGCCCACAGGCACAAGAACCAGGACAACAACCACAGTTTCTTCAACTGGTTCTCAAACCACAGCCTCCCAGAAGCTGACGGGATTGCTGAGGTGGGGCCCCTCTTGGCATCACCAGAAAAGGTCTTGCTCGCTTGCCCCTGGTTGCCTGGGGATTTGGGAGTAGGGTTTAAAGGCCTGTAATTGTGGCTCTGTTCTCCCTTGTCCCTTCTCTTTCAACAGATTATCAAGAATGATCTGTGGGTTAACCCTCTGCGCTACTACATGATGGGAGAAGAGGGCTACAGAGCAAACAGAAAAAAGCAAGAAGAGAAGGAAAGGTGATGGAGGGGGGAGTTGGTGGCTGAGAGGTGGTTTGTTAGGGATGGGGCAAAGTTTAAGTTAGTATCACACCGGATTTATATAGCCAAAAGGGACCTTTGAGGTAATCTAGTGCAATAGGTTTTACAAGTGGGGGAATGATGCCCAGAAATGGGGTATGATTGGCCTGAGGTTATACAGTCAGAGCAGAAATGTGACTCTCAGTCCTGTCCCTGGAGCCTTTGTAGCCTACTGCCTTCCTAGTTACTTAACCACCTTTCAGTGTCTGCCCTGGGTGCACCCCCCAACCCCATACTCAACCCCAAGCTCCTCCACAGTAAAACCAAGGACAAATGTGAGGTGGTGATCGTGGAAGACTCTGATGACTATCAAGCAGTGGAAGGCAGCATCTGCGAGACTTCAGATAGTGATGAGACCACCGACAATGAGACCATTCATGACATTAAGATCTCTGACTTCATGGAGACTACCGACTACTTTGAGACCACTGACAACGAGCTAACTGACATCAGTGAGAACCTCTGTGACAGCGAGAGCCCTGATGACAGTGAGACCACTGATAACAATGAGAGTGCTGATGATGAGACCACTGACAACAATGAGAGTGCTGATGACAGTGGGAGCCCCAACAACAAGAACCCTGGAGAGAGTAACAAGAACACTGATGACAATGAGAAACCTGACAACAACGATGAAGATGATAAGAACCCCAGTGGTGACAGTGAGCACCATGAAGGTAGTAACCAAGGCAGCGATGACAACAACCAGGGCAGCAGTGACAGTGACAATGAAGGAGATTACGAGGGCAGTGATGATGAAGATAATGATGGCAATGAAGGTGACAATGAGGGTAGCGATGATGACGGCAATGAGGGTGACAACGAGGGCAGCGATGATGATTACAGAGACATTGAGGACTATGTGAATGACATTGAAGACACTGACAATGATCAGGATAACAGCAACAACCAGGATGATGACGAGGTAGAGGGCATCTCAGAAGAAGAGTCAGTGGAAGAGGAAGAAGAGGAGGGCAACGAAGGTGAGCTAGACCCCCTTTGCCTCCCTTCCTCAGAGAAAGGGTATCCAGGGGCATGGTATCAAGGATGAACACAATCTTTTGTGGAGGAAACAAAAAGAATTCTGTGCAGCTTTTCACACAAAGCCCAGGGAACATTTAACTTAGAAATGTAACAAAACCAAAGAAACATTTCAGTTCGAGGTGATGGGTGACAGGTTGTGATAGAGCGAAAGACAAATGAAGAGAGGACAGAGATAGGAGACAGTGGGTGGAAGAATAGAAAGGACAGAGAGAAACTGGCAAATTCATTGCAATTCACAGTTTGTATCCAGCCCTGGTCTTCTGGGAATTCCCAGGCTTGTTTTCTTGAGGGGGGGGGTAGTGCTCTGAGAGCCCAGAGGAGGGAGCAGCTAATTCTACCTCAAGAATGGGCAAGAGGAGAACTAGAGAAAGGGGGTGACATTTGAGTCAGAAGCTGCATTAATACTGAAGAGTACTATAATAGAGCATTCTCAGAGGAAGGGATTATGTGAGCAAGGACCTGGAACAGGGGTGAAAATGCGTGCTATGTTGGGCAGGGTTTCCCAAATTGTGTTCTGAGAACCCTTCACTGATTCTGAAAGCTGCTTCTCACAAAGAGGAGTCCAGTGGTCAAATATGTTGGGGAAATACTGCATATAATAATATTCTCTTGTTGAGTCAGGTGTTAAAGGGTTAAAAGGCTCTGAGAAGTCCTGCTTTAAGAAGCTTATTAAACTTTGTGGAACTCAGCATTTCCTAAATTTCTTTGACAGCAGAAGCAAGCCATTGTTCGCTGTTTGCCAGAGAATGCACTTTGGGAAATGCCGAGGCAGAGTCACATGGGGGTTTGAGGGAGACGGCGGGATTTAAGATAACTTCCAGATTTGTTTCTGGCCTGGATGCCTGGTGAAAGGAGGTGCCATTTCCCTGAGCTGGGGAATGGTGTGTTGGTGGGATTGGTGGGGTGGAGGGAGGAACATGAAGTTTGAAGGCCTTCTTGGACATCTAAGTAGAGATGGCCCAGAGGCAGATGGTTGGTTATATATCTGGGAATGCGGTAGAGACTTAAAGTTGTAGAAAAAGGGGGTAACAAGTCAGAGTAAAATTGTAGCCCAGGGACCACTAATACTTAAGAGCTGGTCAGAAGTTGGGTCCAATTAACATTAATAAAGTGCTTACTGTGTGCCAGGCACTATTCTAAAGGCTTTACTTGTTTTAATTCATTTAATCCTCAACAGCAACTTTGTGAGATAGGTGCTCTTATTATCCCCATTTTACAGATGAGGAAACTGAGGCTCTGAGAAGGTAGAGGTAGGAGAACTAGGTCACAAACGTTCCAAGAAGGGGAGAGGATTGTTAGCAGTGTCCAGTGCTGCTGCTAAGGTCGGGTAAAATAAGGATTGGGATGTGTCCATTGGGTCTGGAGCTGCATAGATCATTTGTGACCTTGGTGAGAGTAGTTTCAATGAATCAGTGGGGCAGAAGCCAGGCTACAGTGGGGAGCAGGGGGTAAGGTGATGAACTCAAAATTTGGTTGGGAAGGGGATTGTAGGGGTCAGGCAAGGGAGATGTTTTAGCCTGGGTTTCGGCAGATAAAGGAGGTGGTGGACCCCTGGGAGAGGGGGAAGAAGCAGGAAAACAACCACTCCTGGGGTTTGTGGCCTCAGGGTCACTGGCAAGCTTCCATTGAAGGACAGGGCAGAGCACAGAGGAAGGAGGCATTGAAGGAGTGAGATAATTCAATCTAGACATGTTTTGAGATAGGATAGGAAAACTGAGGGAGTTGTAGTTCCTCTTCTGCAACCCACCTGATGGCATTTCTTTTGGAAAGGGGAGGCAGAGCTGTCTGCCCAGCACTGGGGTGGGCGTGGGGTTTTGGGGTATTGGGCTGCAGGAGCCTGTTTAGATCAGACTGGGAAAAAGGAACGAGGGAGCTGCCTGGAGATGAATAGGAGGCTTATTCAGCTGAGGTCGAAGTTCAGGAAGAGGCAGACACATTGAAGCATCCACATGGAGAAAAAGCTACTTCCAAAGATATGACTGTTTTCACATGTCAGAGGCAGGGAACCCACCCTGCCTTCCTGCCTCCCTCCCACTCCCCTTCTGTGGGCTTGCCAAGACACATAGTCTTGGCTGCTTGTTCCACGTAGAGGCAGTTGGCAAATGACCCCCCAAAACCATATAACCTCCCTCCTCCATTTCCCCCTCCTTGCCTTTCTCCTGGGCAGGCAGCGAGCAAGAAGGTGAGGACAGCGATGATGAGGAAGACTCCGAAATGGAGGCGGTGCTTCAGGCCCAAAACGTTTGTATCAACGTTGGGAAGCTGGGGCAGACAGGATAAACGCCTTACTTTTGAGGGGGCGCGCCTCTCTGCATCCCTCCCATTCCCCGCCCCATTTGCCCATGCCCTCAGCTAGGGCCATGCTGGCTCCACATTGCACTTCTGGGAGGATGATGGCTTCCTTACACGGGTTTAAAGTTTATTTTTATGGTTCAGTAATTGCACAGTTCCAATTTTTGGGGGTAGGATAAAGGGGACTTCCCCTTTCATCCCTCGTCCTCCACAAGCTTCTGTGTGCTGCTAAACGTATTTATTGTGATGCCTTTGTCACGGCTCCTCTACCACCTCTTCGTTAGTATTGGCCCCAGTGCCCACCCCCGTGTTGTATGGAGTGGATACCCTGATCACGAACGGGGGGGGGGGGGGAACCTTTGTGCCCTTCGTCACAGCTGCGTAGCGGCCTTGGGGGCCTCTGTTGCCTCCCTATCTTCCCAGGCCTCATTTTCTCCCGCCATCCCTCTCCTCTCCCCGCCAACCCGCCTCGGTGTCTATGCAAGGCAGCTTCGCCATTTTCGTATCCCCGCACACTTCCCCCCAGAAGCCCCGCCTCGTTCCTTGTGAACCCTGGTAATCCTAATAAAGTTCTGAGCAAATTAAAAGGGCCGCTTCCTGTGTTTTGTCCCGCCCGATGCGTGGTACCCAGCGGCCGTTCTCCCAACAGGCTCTCACGTAGCCGCCCCAGTAGGCAACGGCCTGTAAGATGGTAGTTGCAGGGGGATTGGCTGGCCTGGAGCGAGCTCCGCCCAGCCGCAGAGGTGTTGCCACTGACCAATGCGGATCTCCTTGACCAATAGCAAGGCGATGCTGAAGAAGCCCCTCCCATCCCGGGCAGTAGCGTCGGGCGCGGCCAGGCAGCAAGCTTTCAGTGCTCTTTTCTCGCGCACATGCACGGAGACGTTCTGCGCACCTTTGTGATTCATCTTTTCGTTAATCGTGCGTCAAACCTTGCCTCAGGTGTAGTGTAAACTGGGCATGGGGGAGCCAAAAGAGACCATTTTTTCTCTTTCGCATGTAGTGAAAAAAAAAACAAACGTTATCGGTCCGAACATCACAACACAACCATGCAAAAGCACCTTCTCGTCTTAGGGAGAGGGTGCAGTTTCCTGGAACTGGTCTTGGGAGAAAGGCAGGAAAAGATGGCTACGGTTGAGAAGCTTGTATGCACGAAGGCTTGGAGATAAGGGAAAAGCAAAGGGAAATTACTATGCAGCATACGATGGGGATGACGGGGAGTTGGGCGTCGGAAAGGCAGGTTTTATCTTGAAGGCCTTGGAAAAGTTGAGTTTAATTTTTGGGTACACTAATTTAATTTCAACGAACACCAGAAATATCTCACGGCTTCTTTCTAGATCATAATAACTTTTATGCAGACATCCAGCAGTAGTTTTCAACAACACACCTACCGAACTTTCCATCCAACGCCCTTATTTTGCTGGAAGGCTTCCAAAATCGTCAGATTTGCGTTTTGGAGAATGCCCTCTGGTGGGTACCAGGAAAATGGATTGGAGGAAGGGTGAGACGTGAGCAAGTTTATGGTCTAGCTCAGCTGAGAGTAGGCATGGTAGGGGGCAGATACGAGAAGTTTTTAAAATAAAATTTTCATTTTAGAACAGTTTGGACTTACAGATTTATTGCAAGGATAGTACAGAGAGTTTCCATATACCACACACCCATTTTCCCCTATTATTAACAATTTACATTAGTATAGTACACTTGTCACAACTAATGAATCAATATTGATAGGTTATTGTGAACTAAAGTCCATACTTTATTCAGATTTCCTTAGTTTTTGCCTAATGTACTTTTTCTGTTTCAGGATCCCATCTAGGATACCACATTACATTTAGTTATTATGTCACCTTAGGCTCCTCTTGGCTGTGACAGTTTCTCAAATTTTCCTTGGCTTTGATGACCTTGATTCATCAGTGTTTTGAGGAGCACTGGTCAAGAATTTTGGAGAATGTCCCTCAATTAGGATTTGTCTGATGTTTTTCCCATTATTAGACTAGGGTTTTGGGTTTTTGGGAGGGAAGACCTCAGAAGTAAAGTGCCATTCATCCCATCATCTCAAGGATACATACAATCAACATGACTTATTGTTCATATTGACTTTGATCACCTGGCTGAGGTAGTTTGGCAGGTTTCCTCACTGTAAAGTTACCCCTTTCCCCCACTTTCCATACTCTACTCTTTGGAAGGAAGTCACTAAGCACAGACCATGCTTTAGGGAGTAGGGAGTTATGCTCCACCTCCTTGAAGAGGGAGTAGCTGCGTAAATTAATTGGAATTCTTCTGCATGAGTTATTTGTCTATTGTATGAGAGGTTTTAAGAGGTTGGAATTGATAGGATTTAGATATGAAAGGAGACGGATAGAGAAGGATCGAAGGATCGGAGATGACTGTCAGATTGCTGTGGGACCTTTGGCAAGGTCCCTCCCCTCTCTGGGCCTCCTTTGTGAAATGGTTGGAATACCAGAGCTTGGACATCACTTGCAGTTATTTCTGAAAAATGTTTTGGGAAGAGGACAGAGGCTTTGATGCTTCTGGTTCTGACCTTGAATCACACTGTTGGAAGTGGGTGGAGGAGACTGAGACCCAGGAAGGGGATATCTTGCCCAAGCTAATGTTACCCTCAGGGCCAGAGTTGACAACGCTAACTCCTAAGTTAAGGCATCTTGTGCAGAGAGAAGACATAGCTGCATGCAATATCGGGAGCCAGTGCCAAGGAGCACGTGGTGAAGGGGAAGGGAGAGGGGAGTAGCGGGGTCAAAGGCCCTGCAGTGGGCCAGGACGATGGCAGCCTGGCAAGAGGATCCCAGCCAATCTGAGAGACAGCTGGTCTAGGTACTCTTTTTTTTTTAAGTATACTTTTTTATTATTTTTTTAAAGATACTTAGATTACATAAATGTTACATGAAAAATATAGGGGATTCTGGGAAGCGGCTGTGGCTCAATTGGTTGGGCTCCCGTTTACCATATGGGAGGCCTGGGGTTCGATTCCCAGGGCCTCCTGGTCAAGGCAAGCTGGCCCGCGTGGCGCAGTGAGCTGACAGCCTGTGTGGCGTGGTGAGCTGGCGCAGCAAGATGACCCAACAAAGGGAGACAAGCAGACGTAGAAAAACGCAAAAGCAAATGGACACATCGAGAACAAGCAGCAAGGGGGAGGAAATAAATAAATAAATCTTTATATATATATCTTTATATATATATAGGGGATTCCCATGTGACCTGCTCCCTACCCCTTCCACATTAACAACATCCTTCATTAGTGTGGTACATTTGTTACAATTAATGAATACATTTTGGAGCATTGCCACTAAGTGTGGATTACAGCCTACATTGTAGTTTACACTCTCTACCGCACAATTTTGTAAGTTATGACAAGATATATAATGGCCTGTATCTGTCATTGCAATGGCATTCAGGACAATTCCCAAGTCCCGAAAATGTCCCCATATTACACTTGTTTTTCCTTCTCCCTCCCCTAAGAACCTCCAGTGGCCACTGCCTCCATATCAATGATAAAAGCTCTTCCATTGCTAGAACCACAATAAGTCTATAGTAGAATACCAGTAAGTTTACTCTAGTCCATCGTTCATTCCCTAATCCTGAGGATTCTGGGATGGTGATGCCCACTCCACCTCTAATTGAGAGGGGGCTTAGATCCCATGGGTCAGATGAATGGGACTATCTTCCTTGCAGTTGCATACTCTCTCTGTTCCTTGGGATGGTCATTGTCCATCATCATCTCCTTGTTAGTTGTCCTGGGTAAGTCCAATGAACTGGAGAGTAGATGTTGCAACTCTGTTGAGATTCAGGGCCCAGCTGGCACATAGACAGCCCAAAGATTTAAGTATCTTGGACATATACCTGTCAACTCTAGTATTAACTATAGGTTCAAATAGAAGGGGCAGAAGAGCCATGAGTAGAGAAACCATAACTGAGTCCAGCTCTGTCACACTGGGGAGCATAAATTCCCACGTAGGGCCCACTGGCAGGGCATCAAACTCCTGAGCTGTCCGCCCTGCCTATAGTGTCTGGATGTCTCCAGAGCTCTCAGGAGCCCCACTATTTGAGGCAATAGTAACTTTGGCAGTCAATGAGATCCTGCTGAGATGTGCATAAGCATAATCTCTGAAATGACATCCCAACTCACTTTGAAGTCTCTAAGCCATATAAATTCATTTGTCTTTACCCTTTCCCTCTTTTGGTCAAGGTTGGTCTAGGTACTCTTGCCTCACTCTGCCCTGCCTCACAACGTGACTCCACTGCCCTCTCCAGAGGACCTGTTTTCCCATCTACAAACTTGGCTAATCATGCTGGGGATTCAGCCCAGGAGAAGCAACTTGCCTACGATGCTGAGATGGAGTCTGTCCTTGAAGCAGGTCTCTGAAGCCTGGCCTTCATCATGTACTTCCATGATTCTTCTCTGTTCCCCAAATCAAATCCCAAGCCCCTCACACTGGCATTTGAGGGTCCTCTTCACCTATCTTGTCAGAGAGGGACCCTGGTCCTCAGGGACACTCTTAGGAGCAGTTATGGAATTCTAATCTAGTAAGCCAGGGTGCTCACATCCTGGGCTGAGGCATGGGAGGAGAGGGTGTTCTGTGCCTAGAGTGACATCTTGTTCCCTGTGTCCTCATTCCTCAGTGTGTGGCTTCAGGTCCAGCCTGGGCCTCCAAAGAGGAGGGCTGTACTAGAAGGTCTTTAAGATTACATCCAGCTCCAAAAGACCTTTACTGAAGACCAGAGAAGATGGGCACCATTTGCTGGGACCCTAAACAGAAACCAGGAGGAGGATGCAGAGTCTTAAATTCAATGTTCCCCAGTGCCCGCTCCCATGCTAAAGCTACTTGTCTTCACATCCTTCACAGCTCACCCCACTCCTCTGCAGCAGAGGGCCCTGTTCCTGTGTGTGAGCTTCCCTGTGTGTGATCTAGAGAAGCCTATGGACCTTTTCTCAGAATAAAATATCTTTTAATTGCATAAAGTAAAATACCTAGAATTACAAAGGAAACTATTTTTAAATGTGGTTATTAAAATATGGTCAAAGCAAATGTATGCTTTAGTAATATGCTTCCTTGTTAACCCATTAAATCATAAGATCTAATGGAGGGTCTAATGACTATCATGCTTCTTAAATAGTGATGAGATTACATGATATTTTGAGAAATCTACAACATCTATGTGATGGTTAATTTCATGTGGCAGCTTGGTTAGGTAATGGTGCCCAGTTGTTTGGTCAAGCAAGCACTGGCCTGATTATTACTGTGAGGCTATTTCCTAGACAGATTTAAATAATTAGTCAGTTGATTGCATCTATGGCTGATTACATCTACAATCAACAAAGGATTCTCTCAGCAATGAGAGAAGTCTTCTCATCCAATCAGTTGAAGGCCTTAAAATGGAGTTCTTAACGTTTTTTGTTCCACAGACCCCTTACTAAGTCCACACTACACTGTGTATTATTTAATAAATAATACGTCCACCAACATGTCCCCACAAGAATAATGTTTTTTTGAATTTCAATTCAAGCTCACGGACCCCTTGTTAAGAACCCCTGCCTTAAAGGGAGACCTGATGGTTTCAGCAGTTACAAAGAAGAATTTCTATCTCTAGTTCAGCAAGCCAGCTTCTCCTGGGGTATTCAACTTCACCATGGAGTTCCCAAAATTCTGCCCTACAGAATTTGCATTTGCCAATCCCCATGGTTGCGTAAGCCAATTCCTATAATAAATTTCTTAATGTTTACCTACGTGTATATCTTATCAGTTCTGTTTTTCTGGAAACCCTAATACAATCTATAATGTAATAAGAAAATCTCTGATTTTTGTTGGTGACAAAGTCACAGGTACTATTGCTAGTACGGTTACAGTCATCATTGAAAAATGCTCTATTTCAATTACAGAAGAGCAAAAATAAACATCCGCTTCCCTCCTTCCTTCTTAAAGAACTCTCATTTGGAGGACAGAAGCCTGGGTTTCATTCTGGGTCTCACTGTTGTGTGACCTCTTGGTCTGAACAATGGAGAAGTCAAGATTGGAGAGGGAGAATCCCTAACTATTTATGCCCCAGGCAATTACTTTATGTTCTCTTAATCAACAACGACAACGACATTGTGAAGAATTTTTAAAATTATCTTCATGGGTGAACCAAGGCTCCTAGCGCCGTTGTCATTTTGAGCAGTGTATAAGTCAGTAGGTAGCAGGGGCGGCTGGTGGGTGGCTGTCCAGACCTCCATCATCACTTCATCCTCCACCCCCACATGAGTTAGGAACCCTGCTCGTTGGTGGGGTTGGGGCTATAGGAAACTGGGGCGGGACGTAGGAAATTAGCAGCGGAGTCGTGTCTCAGCGGAGCTGCGTAAGTGCAAGGTAGCTTAGACACCAAGAGGCCGGAAATCTCGGATTGTTCAGTGACTTCGCGCCAGGCCTAGCTTTGGGCTTGGCGCCTGCGTGTTCCCAGCTAACCTACCGAAAGCTCTTCGACTAGACAGGCTAAGTGCAATGACGAATACTCCTTTACTGGCCAATCCTATTAAAGGGGTAGGCTTGGCTGGTAAACCAAAGACACCCCCCCCCGAAGGGGCGGGGCTTTCTTCGGCCTGGATTCGGGCTGGCTACCTCAGGGAGAAAAATAAAGCGTTTCCACCTCTAGCCAATCCCGGCGAAGGCAGGAGGGCACTGCTCCAATGGGAGCTGCGGAGCCATCGGTAGCGGGTGGAGGCCTGTAACCCTGCTCTATCTCTGGCCGGCTGGAGGGACGAGCCCGTGTATTCAACAGATCCAGACGGTGGTACCGGTATCTATTCGCGCGCAGTAGCTACGGCGCTGACGGTGAGAAGCTGTAAAGACGGGAGGCGGGGTAAGGGGAGGTAGGGAAGAAAGCCCTGCGGGGCGCGTGAGGGGCGGGGCCTGGGCGAGCTTTTACCGGGGCGGCCTCTCAACCCTAGGTTAGCGGGTTGCGGACGATCGTGCTGGTAGCTAAGGGAGGACGAGTGCTCCTGCGTGTCCCAGACGGCAACCAAGTGAGTACTCTGCGGAGTCCACGGTCCGTGCCCCACTTCCGCGGCCCCTGTCATCATATTCGTGGGAAACAGCTCTGTGCGTGTCTCTCTCTCTGTCTCCGTCTCCATTTTTCTGTCTGTCTCCGTCTCTGAGACATACTAAGACAGCGCAGACCTAGGATGTTGAACCCTGACCCGATCAAAAAACTAGCCAAGAGATCTTGGGCAATCTACTTTCCTCATCTGTCAAATGGGGATCTCATAATATCTACCTGAGGTAATGCCTGTGCATCACTTCCCCAGCACCTGGCCCCTAGGAATTTTTCAATAAATAATGACGGCCGTGATTGGTATCCATCTTTGTCTTCTGCCTGTCTCTGCCCCCCCCCCCGCCCCCCAACTGGGTCTTCTTTCTGAATGCTTCTGTCTTTCTCTGTTATCGTTTTCCTTCTTTGTACCTGTCTCCCATTGCTGAAGAGGTTAGAGGTGTATTGTTTATAGCAATGAGCTTGGCTTGAGGGCACCTATGAGCTTAGCCTGGTGCTCTAGACTGTTCTGTGGGTAAAAAATGGAACCTGGCCTTGGGTTGCTTCTGGTCTCATTGAAGAAGAACCCTCTTTGTTCCCCAGCCTACTCTGTTAAACAGGAAGAGACACCCAGGGAAGGGGAGCAACTTAGATTGGGAAAGTGGATCAGGCCCTTTATTCTTTATAACATGAGTCAACACAAGAAGCCCAGGGATCTCCAGGTTACACTCCCATACAGCCCATGGATGTCTTCTTTTCTGACCACATCCTGAAATCCTTTGACCAGGACCTCTGGAACTCACCTTCAGTGGTCAGCCAAATCCCCTCCATTCTAATCCTGGCCTCTGAACAGTCACTTCGTTTCCTTCCCCTGCCTTGTTGGTTTTCCTTCCTATTAGGTCCAACCCTCCATTTTTATAATGTATATTTTGAAATGCTCCCTTCACTATTCTGAAATAAAGTGTATAGATAATAGAATCTATCTACATGCGTAATCCCCCCAATCAATGTAATGCCCTTAGTGTAATATAAGGGAGAAATAAATGAAAAATAAGTTATAATAAAACAATATGTATTTCAATATGTAAAGGCTAGGATATGACCACTAAAAGACCTAAAGAAATGGTCTTGCACATAATGATACTTGTACCTGTGAATGTAGCAGCTCCATGTATATGTTGATTGGTGATTCAAAAACCACAAGTAGGGTGATGTGATTTTCCTAAATGAGGAACAATTCTTCTTAAAGTTCTAAACAAAACAAAGTGCAGTCTTCCCTCAATTTATATGGTTGTTGAATTTCTGGACAAGGCTCATGCCCTCACTTCCTTCAGGCCTCTCTACTCAGATGTTATTTTCTCAATGAAGCCTACCTTAATCACCCTGTTTAAAATTGCAGTCCTCCTCCTAGCACTTACCCTGCTCTATTTTTTTCCATAGTACTCTTCACCTTCTTACATAATATATAATTTACCTCTTTATTATGTTTGTTGTTTGTCTGACTCTCCACCCAATTGTAAGCTCCATAAGGGTAGAGATTTTTGTGGTTTTTTGGTTCCTTGATATGCCCCTATTCCCTAAAACAGTGCTTGGCACATAGCAGGCTCTCTAAATAAATGTTTATTGAATGAATAAATGAATGAATGAGCAGGTTTTTCCTCTACATGATTATCTGGTGGGACATTATAAAGATGTATGGGATGCGAGACAATTCTTTGCTGACCAGGGCTGTCTTGTGCATTGCAGGATGCTAAACTTCCCTGCTCCATGCCCACTAAATGTCACTAGCCTTCTCCAATTATTGTGATAATCAAAAATGCCCCTTGACTTTCCCTGTCCTCTGCTGAGGATCACTGCTTGAATAGAAATCTGGTTCTCCCTTGAGGACTCTGTTTCTCCAGCAGCTCCCTCACACCCCTCTCACCAGGATGCTGGGAGGTGGGGGTAGGTGTCCTTGCTCCTAATTGCCCTTTCCAGACATTTTTTCTCCCTCCTCCTTTTTTTAAAATAATAATTTTAAAACTTTTTTTGTTTTTAAATAATTTCAGACTTACAAAAAAAAGTTGTAAAAACAGTACAAAGATTTCCCACATATCCTTCACCCAGATTCCCCAAATGTCAACAAAATATATAACTACAATTCAATTTCCTCCAAATCAGGAAATTAACACTGGTATATTGATACAATACTATGAACTGAAGTACAGAGCTTATTTGGATTTCACCAGTTTTTCCACTAATATCATTTTTCTCTTTCAGGATCCAAATCCAGGATCCCACACATTGCCTTTGGTTGTCATGTCTCCTTAGGCTCCTCCAATCTGGGACAGTTCCTTAGGCTTTCTTTGTCTCTCATGATTTTGATACTTTTTAAGAGTCCTTTCCAGTTATTTTATAGACTGTCCTTATTTTGGGTTTGTCTAATGTTTCCTTATGATTATATTCAAGTTATGTATTTCTTGGCAAGAGTACCACAGAAGAGATGTTGTATCCTAAGGGCGTCACATTAGGAGGCACATGATTTCGATTTGTTCCCATACTAGTTTTGTTCACTTTTACTCCTAGGTGAAGGTGGTGTCTGCCAGGTTTCTCCACTATAGTTACTCTTCTTTTCATTGTAAATAATTTATGAAGAGATACTTTGAGATTATGTAAATATCAACCACCGTTTTGTAAATCTCAAATCATCTGACTATATCATCAACTACCCCTCTATGTTATAGTCATTTACAGATATACACACATACCTGACCTGGTCACTCCATTCCTAGAAGAATTTAGGTCCTAGCTCACTGTCACTCTCTAATACTACTCCTGTGCTAATTCTTGGAGATTATGATCCTTCCAATATTCTCATCTCTCATTTCTGTGATCTTGCCTTCAATCCCACTTCAGCTATCCACTATAATAGTTTTACCCTTCATCTTATCATTACCAATAACTGTGTTATTTCCTTAACCTCAGTTTTAGGCATCCTGCTATCCAACCAGTACCTCCTATCCTTCTAGCTCACTCCTTCTAGTACCCCAACTCCAACAGTCCTTCAACACTATTGGGATTTACCATATTTTCACTACCTTTCAATTCCCATCTTCTCCTGTCCCTCCTTTAATCAGCTTAGATTCCGTGGCCTACCATTATAATCATTCCCTTGCACACATCCTCACTTCCCTTGCCCCTCTGTCAGTTCAGCATACTCACCAGGCAAAACCCCAGTCTGGTGAAATCCAACTTTCTGCCTGCTCCACGCTCAACATGGCTAGAGAAAAGCACGCAACCACACCAATTGAACTTCATTGCTTTTTAAGGCTAAGTGATATTCCATTGTATGTGTATGCAGCATTTATTTTATCCATTCATCTGCTGAATATGGATTACTTCCACCTTTTGACCATCGTGAATAATGCTGCTGTGAACATTGGAATACAAATATCTGTCGGAGTCCCTGCTTTCAGTTCTTTTGGGTATATGCCTAGAAGTGGGAGTGCCAGGTCATGTGGTAGCTCTATGTTTAACTTTTTGAAGAACTGCCAAACTGTTTTCTACAGTGGCTGTACCGTTTTACATTCCCTCCAACAATATATGAAAGTTCCTATTTCTCTGCATCCTTTCTGTTTTTTAATAACAGCCATTCTAGTGGGTACAAGGTGGTATCTCATTGTGGTTTTTATTTGCACTTCCCTAATGGCTAATGATGTTGAACATCTTTTCATATGTTTATTGGCCATTTGTATATCTTCTTTGGAAGATATCCTTAGCCCATTTTTATTTTATTTTTAAAATATATATATTTTTAAAAGCTACTTAGAGTACATAAATGTTACATTAAAAAAATATAGGGGATTCCCATATACCCCGCTCCCCACACCTCCCACATTTTCCCACATTATTAACATCCTTCATTAGTGTGGTACATTCATTGCAATTGATGAACACATTTTGGAGCATTGCCACTAAGCATGGATTATAGTTTACATTGTAGTTTTCACTCTCTCCCACACAATTCTGTAGGTTATGGCAAGATATATAATGGCCTGTATCTGTTGTTGCAGTGTCATTCAGGACGATTCCCAAGTCCCGAAAATACCCCTGTATTACACCTGTTTTTCCCTCTCCCAGCCCTCAGAACCTCCAGTGGTCACAGCCTCCACATCAATGATATGATTTCTTCCATTGCTAGAATCACAATAAGTCTATAGTGGAATACCAGTAAGCCTACTTTCATCCATAGTTCATTCCCCAATCCTGAGGATTCTGGAATGGCGATGCCCACTCCACCTCTAATTGAGAGGGGGCTTCGATCCCACGTGCTTAGCCCATTTTTAAAATTGGGCTGTTTGTCTCTTTATCATTAAGCTGTATAAGTTCTTTATATATCTAGATACAAGTCCCTTGTCAGAGGTATGATTTGCAAATCTTTTCTCCCATTTTGTAGGCTGTCTTTTTACTTTCTTGATGATATTCTTTGAAGCCCTAAAGTTTTTTAATTTTGGTGAAGTCTACTTTATCTGTTTTTTCTTTAGTCACCTGGACTTTTAGGGTAATATCCAAGAAACCATTACCCAATCCAATGTCGCAAAGATTTATTCCTATGTTATTCTGTAGGAACTATATCATTTTAGCTATTACATTTAGGTCTATTGTCCATTTTGAGTTAATTTTTGTGTATGGTATGAGGTAGTGGTCCAGTCATTCTTTTGCATGTGGATATCCAGTTTCAACCTTTTGCTGAAAAAAGTATTCTTTCCCCCATTGAATTGTCTTGGCAGCCTTGTCAAAAATCAGTTGACCAGGGGGTCGGATGTGGCTCAACTGGTTGGGCGTCCATCTCCCATATCATATGGAGGGACCTGGGTTCAATCCCCGGGACCTCCCGGTAAAAAAAAAAAAAAAAATCAGTTGACCATAAATCATAAATGCAAAGGTTAATTTCTGGAATTCCAATTCGATTCCATTGATCTGTTTGTTCCTGTGCCAGAACCATACTGTTTTGATTGTTGTAGAGGTGTAGTAAATTTTGAAATCAGGAAGTGGAGTCCTCCAACTTTGTTGTTCTTTTTCAAGATTGTTTTGTCTATTATGAGTCCCTTGAATTTCCATATGAATTTTAGGATTAACTTGTCAGTTTCTATGTGTGTGCACATACACACACTTACCCACACCTCTGGAATTTTTATAGGATTTGCATTGAAACTATAGGTTAATTGGGGGATTATTGCCATCTTAACATTTCTATTTATTTAGATCTTCTTTAATTTCTTTTAACAATGTTTTCTTGTTTTCAGTGTACAAGTCTTGTACTTCTTTTGTTAAATTTATCCCTACATATTTTATTCTTTTTGGTACTATTATAAATGGGATTGTTTTCTTACTTCCATTTTTGGATTGTTTATTGCTAGTGTGTAGAAATACAATTGATTTTATTGTCGTAGTTGTTGTTTTTTGAGGTACTGGGGCTGGGGATTGAACCCAGGATCTCATATGTGGGAAGCCAGAGCTTAACCACTGAGCCACATTGGCTCCCCTGAGTTGTTTTTTTTGTTTGTTTGTTTTGCTTGTTGTTTGTTTTTAGGAGGCACCAGGAACCAAACCCAGGATCTCCCATGTTGGAAGCAGGTGCTCAACTGCTTGAGCCACATCCACTCCCACAATTGATTTTTTTTTTTTAAGATTTTATTTATCCCCCCTTGCTGCTTGTGCTCTCTGTGTCCATTTGCTGCACGTTTTTCTGTGTCTGCTTGTCTCCCTTTGTTGCGTCATCTTGCTGTGTCAGCTTTCCACGCCGCGCAGGCAGGCTTGCCTTCACCAGGAGGCCCTGGGAATCGAACCTGGGGCCTCCCATATGGTAAACAGGAGTCCAACCAATTGAGCCAAGCCGCTTCCCTAATTGATTTTTGTTTACTGAAATATCCTGTCACCTTGCTGAATCTTTATTTCTTTAAGATTTATTTTATTTATTTATTCCTCCCCCCATTGTTTGCACTCACTGTCTGCTCTCTGTGCCCATTTGCTGTGTGCTCTCTGTGTCTGCTCATCGTCTCTTAGGAGGCACCAGGAACCAAACCCGGGACCTCCCATGTAGTAGGCGAGAGCTTAATCGCTTGAGCCACATCCACTTCCTGAACTTGTTAGTTCAAATAGTTTCATTTAGCGGTTTCCTTTAGATTTTCTATATCCAAAATCATGTCATCACAAATAGCAATAGTTTTACTTCTTCCTTTCTAATCTGGATGCCTTTTTTTCTTGCCTAATTGCCCTAGCTAGACCTTCCAGTACAGTGTTGACTAGAAGTGCTGAGAGCAAACGTCCTTGTCTTGTTCCTGATCTCTGTGAAAAGTATTCAGTCTTTCTCCATTAGGTATGATGTTACCTATGGGTTTTTCATAGACATCCTTTAACAGGTTGAAGAAGTGCCCTTTTATTGCTAATTTGTTGAGTACTTTTGCCATGAATGGATGTTGGATTTTATCAAGTACTTTTTCTGCACCTATTGAGATGATCATGTGGATTTTCTGCTTTATTCTTATTTTTATTGTGGTGATTAACATTGATTTTCAGATGCTAAACCAACCTTACATTCCTGGGATAAGTCCCACTTGGTCATGTTATGTAATACTTTTAATATGTTGCTGGAATTGGTTTGCTAGTATTTTGTTGAAGATTTGTGTGCCTATATTCATAAGGGATGTTGGTCTGTAGTTTTCTCGTGAAGCCTTTGGTTTTGATATCAGGGTAATATTGGCTACATAGCATAAGTTGGGAAGTGTTTCCTCCTCTTCTGTTTTTTGGAAGAGTTTGTAAAAGTATTGGTATTTGTTCTATGTACATCCTCTGTCTTTTTTTGTTCCTCTCTTCCTTGATTTCTATTTTCTTTTGTCTAAGTAAATATTTTATACTATAGCTTTTTAATTTTCTTGCTTCTTTTACTATATTTTTTTGAGTTAACTTCTTAGTGATTGCCCTAGGGATTACATCTTAACTTGAAATAATCTATTTTGAATAAATACTAACTTAAACTTAATAATATACAAAAACTTTGCTGCAGTATACCTCCACTCCATCCTCCCTCCTTTGTACTATTATTGTCATACAAATTGCATCTTTATATGTTTTAAACCCATCCACATAGTTTTATAATTATTGCTTTATGCAGTTGTCTTTTTTTTTTTTTTTTTTTTTTTGTACACAGGTATTATTTATATATTTATCAAGAGAAATTATTCCATAGCCCACATATTCAAGTTACTTAATTCAGGAGCACAGGTCAGTGACAAACATCCAGGGAACTCAATCCAAATAAATTCTTTATGTTCCAAAATCACTTTGCACTCTGAAAGATACCAGCCTTCCTCATCTCCTCAAAATCTTTCATGGAATCATAGTTTCTGTAGAAATCTGCATATGCCTTTTTTCTTGGTTCAGCCACACCAAACTTATAGAGAGCTGCAAACCCCAGAGACACAACAAATGCTCCAACAATATGAATTCGCAGACGCTTGGCCAAAAGACCTCGCATCTGAGGTTTCGCCAAAACACTGGAAGGCATGGTAGTTATTCTCCTTAACACCAACGTCCTTCCTTACAGACAGAGAAATGGACGGTGCACTTATGCAGTTGTCTTTTAATAAAGACAGGAGAAGAAAGGAATTACAAACAAAAATTCTTTCTTTCATAATACCTATGTAGTTACCTTTACCAGTACTTTTCATTTCTTCATGTGGCTTCAAGTTGCCACCTAATGTCCTTTCATTTCATCCTGAAATGAGTATTTCTTATAGGATAGGTCTGCTAGTGACACATTCTCTCAGATTTTGTTTATCTAAAGATGTCTTAATATCACCTTCATTTTTGAAAGACAGTTTAGTTGTATATAGAATTCTTGGTTGACAGTCTTTTTCTTTCAGCAGTTTGTAGATATCATTCCACTGTCTTGTGGCCTCCAAGGTTCCTGATGGGAAGTTAGCTATCAATCTAATTTCTATCTCTTTATCAATATTCTTTGTTTAGTGAGACATCATTCTCATACTTTCCTTGAATTTTTCAGACATAGTTTCCTTTAGTTCTTTGAACATATTTACAATAGCAGATTTAAAGTCTTAGTCTACTAAGTCCAAAACATGTGCTTCATCAGGGACATTTTCTGTTGATACTTTTTCTCCTGTGTATGTGGCGTACTTTCTTGTTTCTTTGCATGTATCATAATTCCTTGTTGAAAACTGGACATTTTAGGTAATTTAACAACTCTGGTATCAGATTCCTCTATCACCAAGGTTTGTTGTTGCTGTGAAGGTTTTTGGTGGCAGTGGTTGGTTTTTTTCTTGTTGCCATTTATTTGTTTAGCATTTTACCTGGACTAATTCTGTAGATTCTATATTCTTTGTAGTGTGTGGCTCCTAAATTCTCTGATAGCTTTTTTTTTTAAAGTTCTTGTTTTTATTTTTAAGCCTGACTTCCTGGGAGTCATACTTGGGTAAGTATAATTTGGTGGTCAGCCAAGGATTGGTCAGAAGATTTCCTTAAATGCCTTGCCTGTATGTCTTCCACCCTTTGCCAAGAGGATCTGTGCAACAAGGCATACCTTCAAATTTCAGCCAGTTTACAAGATAGCCTTGGCTTTCACTTCCTGCTTGTGCAGGGCCTCATGGTCAGCCACAAGTGTGTGACTGGGACCCTTTCCTTTCCTAAGACTTTCCTGGTGCACAGCTTTGAATATGTACACACCCCTTTAGATCCCCAGGAATATGTCAGAGCTTTTCAAAGTTCCCTGTAGTCATCTAGTTCTCCAGGATTTCCTTTTAAATTCCCATCCAAAGCAGTCAGATCTTTCCATTGTCTGCAGTGCTGTCGGCTTTTGTCTATTGTACCACAGAGCTGGGGAGGGAGGAGGAATGCGAATAGGCACAAGTTAAAATGTTCCAGATTCTGCTATCTTACTGAGATTCAGTTGTTTCTCTTGGATAGGTGGTTTCACTTTATTATGTGGGTTTGGTTAATTGCCAGAGTTCTGAAATGGTTGATTTAAGTTGTTTTGCCTGTATTTTCATTGCTTTGGAGGGAAAGCAAGTTTATCAAGGGTCTTCATTAGGCCATCCCATCAATTTCCTATTACTTTCATCTTTTAAAAATATAAAAACCCTCTTTATCCCACAATCCCCTTGCAACTATGACTCTATTTCTCTATTCCCCTAGCAGCAAAACTCCAAAAGAGTTGGCATTCCTCATTTCCTCCTATTCGCTCATAAGCTGTTGATTCATTTAAAATATATTAGATACATAATAAAAGAATGTATCATGTACATTATAATGAGTATAAACTGGTAAGTCCATTTTGAACTTAATTACCATTTTCCCGACACTAATGTGGTTGAACATCTTTTCATATATTTTATTGGCTACGTATGTTTCCTCTTCTGTGAAATATTTAATCTTTTGCCCAATTAAAAAAAATTTTTTTAAATCATTTTCTTATTGATCTGTAGGAGTTCTTTAATTATTTTGGCTACTCATCACTTGTCAGTTAACTATTTTAGATATTTTTTTCTCTGTTTGTGGCTTTTTCTTTGTGATATGTTTGCTTGAGCAGAAATTCTTAATTTTAATAGAGTTGAATAAATCAATCTTTTCTCGGTAGCCAGCAGTTTTTGTGTCCTGTCTTCCTTATCATACAGTCATAAAGATATTCTTTATTTTCTTCTAGTAAAAGATTAAAAGTTTACCTTTCACATGTAAATCCTTAATCTAATTGGAATGAATTTTGGGGTGGTATAAGGTAGAAAGTCAATTTCATTATATTCCATGTGGATAACCAATTGTCCCAGCACTAGTTATTGACTATTATCTTCTTTCCCTAATGATCTGTAGTGCCATCTCTGTCATACATCACAGTTCTAGATCTGTATAGGTCTGTTTCTGGGCTCTCTTTTCTTTTAGCGAACTTTTTGTCCTTGAACCAGTACTACTCTATCTTAATCACTTTAGCTTTATAATGAATCTTGATAATTGATAGGGCAGAATCTGCCCATCTTTTTGTTCTTCAAGAGTATTCTTGGCCCTTTGTTCTTTCAAACACATTTCAGAATCAGCTTCTCATGTTTTATAAAAATGTTGGGATTGCAGTGAATCTGTAGATCAGTTTGAAGGAACTTGATATCTTTATGATGCTGAGTCTTCCTAGCTATGAACATGATATATGTTTTAAATAAAATCTTGAATGTCTTTTGGTAAAGCTTTATAATTTTCTGCATAAGGTCTCTCATATCTTGTGTTAGATTTATTCCTTGGTAATTAGACTTTTGCTTCTATTAAAAATGGGATCTGTTATTAAACTTGCTTTCTCTCTTTTGCAGGTGTATAGAAATGAAATTGACTTTTGTATATTGATATTGTAGCCATTCTCCTTGCTAAACTCTTTTATTATTTTAAGTAAACTTTCAATTTTAGAATAATTTTAGATTTATAGAAAAATTAATACAAAGATAGTACAGAGAGTTCCTGTATACTTATCACAGTAGTACATTTGTCAAAACTAAGAAATTGCAGAGTGGGTGTAGCTCAGTGGTTGAGTGCCTGCTTTCCATGTACGAGGCCCTGGGTTCAATCTCTGGTACCTCCTTAAAAAAACAACAACAACTAAGAAACCAACATTGGTATATTACTATTAGCTAAACTTCAGAATTTATATTGATTTAATCAGTTTTTCCCACTAATATCCTTTTTCTGTTCCAAGATCCAGTTCAAGATACCAACACTGCATTTAGTTGTCATGTCTCCTTAGTGTCTTCTGGTCTGTGACATTTTCTGTCTTTCCTTGTTTTTCATGATCTTGACAATTTTGAGGCATACTGGTCAGGTACTTTGTAGAATGTCCCTCAGTTTGGATTTGTCTGAGGTTTTACTCATGATTAGACTGGGATTTGTGGGGTGGGGGTGGGGGGAATACCACAGAGGTGAAATGCTTTTCTCATCACATCATTTTGGGGGTAAATTATATCCACATGACATCGCTAGTGATGTTAACCTTCACCATTTGGTTGAGGTAGTGTTTGTCAGGTTTCTGTACTATGAAGTTGCTATTTTTCCCTTTCCATATTCTTTTATTTGGAAAAATCTAGCTCACCCTTAAAAGGAAGAGGAATAATTAAACTCTACCTCCTAGAGGGGGGTGTAACTACATGTAGTATTTGGAATTCTTCTGTAAGGAAGATTTTCCTCTTCTCCTCTGTTTATTTGTTTGTTTATTCATTCATTCAGCCAGTCATTTGTTTATATCAGTCTGAACTCATGTACACTTATTCAATAATTTGAGTTGTTACCAATAGATGTTATTTGTTTTTGTTGCTTAGATTATTCCAGCTTTGGTCACTGCGGGCTCTTTCAGGTTGGCTCCTGCGTCCCTTTGACATGTCCCCATCCTTTTGTTTTCTGGTCACTTCCTTACTTTTTAATACTACAAGATGCTCCAGACTCATCTTGTATTTTCCTGCTCCAATCCTAGAATCAACCATTTCTCCAAGAATGGTACATTTTGTTATTTTTAAATGAACTGTCTGTAGATTCTTTTATGTTTTCTATGTTGAGAACCATATTGGCTATAAATAATGACAGTTTTATTTTTTACTTTCCAATCTTTATGCCTTTAACTTGTTTTCTTGTCTCACTGAGATGGCTAATACCTCTAATCAGTACTGAACTTCAATATAAAAATTCTAAATAAAATCTTTTCAAACTTTTAAATGAGATACTTGAAATTCTATAACATATTTTTATATCATCTTGATAGTCATCATCAAAAAAAACTTTGTTCACCCAAGGTGATAAAATATTTAAAACCATTTAAAAATTTTCAAAAATGTATGAAAATGTAAATTCCACCTCAATAAAAAAATCTTTTTTGTTTCACTGACAAATATATTATTGAAATTTCTTATGATAATGTGATAGATTTCACATCCAAACTCTTTCATATTCACTATTTCAAAATAATGATGAAGCTCTTATTTGCAGAACATGCATCATTGTTAGAACCATCGTCCTGCAGCTAATTTGGACACTGCTAAAAGGGCACATCAGCTGCAAATGAATAGAAGTATCTGATATTCGTGAAGACAGAGTTTCAGGGCTGCCACCTGGAGCTAAACTCTCCAGAAGCCCCTGCTTGGCCTCCCTGCACCCAAACTCACCCCTAACCAGTCACAACTTGGGCTGTGCATGGTGTTTCTTGGAAACTGGAACACAGACTCCTCCAGCCGCTCCACAGGCCCCTTGTCCTCAATGAACAGAAGACCACAGCAGCTGGCTACTGAAGAGGATGTCCAGGTGACAGAGCACCTCCTTGGCCCTGTTTAGCATGTTTACCGCAGAGCAGTAACTGAGTGCTGGATGTTACTCATTCGTGCTCACCACCTGCAGGGACCACAGAGTGATTTGTCAGACCCCACTACACTAAGGGCCACCCTCTAAGGATCTTCAGAGGAGGCTTCCCATAGAGAGAGGTGGTCTGCCTAGGGGCTCCATTGCCTCAGGTCCCACCTGGACACCTTGAGGACTGAGGGGGGAGTCAATATCTCTTTACCTACCTGTAATCCACACACCAACTGGAAAGCTCTGCCTGCTATTTTTTCGTTGTTGTTGGTTGGTTTTGGGGAAGATTTTAAACGGCTACTTCAATTCCTTTAATATTTATAGTACTATTCAGGATTTCTGATTCTTCTTGAGTCAATTTGGTAAGTCATATTTTTTCTAGGAGTTGGTCCATTTTGTCTTTGTTTGCAAATTTATTGGCATAAAGTTCCGTTATTTTTTTAATTCTCTGCTCTGTCTAATCTGTAGTTATGTCTCCTTTTTCATTGCTAATATTGGTTATTTGTGCCTTCTCACTTTTTTTCTTGATCAATCTCACCAGAGGTTTGTCTATTTTATTAGTCTTTTCAAAAAACCAACTATTGGCTTTGTTGCTCCTCTCTATTGTGTCTTTGTTTTCTATTTCATTAATTTCTGCTCTTATCTTTTTTGATCTCCTTCCTTCCACATTCTTTGGGTTTATTCTGTTGTTCTTTTTCTAAATTCTTAAATTGGACACTGAACTCATTAATTTTCAGACTTTATTGTTTTTAATTTGTGTAAAGGATATATATTTCCTTCGAAATACTGCTTTTCTACAAGTTTAGATATGTAGTATTTTCATTATTGTTCTATTCCAAGTACTTTGACATTCTGTCATGGTTACTTCCTTGACCCATGTGTTATGTAGAAGTGTGTTTTTAAATTTCCAA
Source organism: Tolypeutes matacus (assembly GCA_026826555.1). Lineage (NCBI taxonomy): Eukaryota > Metazoa > Chordata > Mammalia > Cingulata > Chlamyphoridae > Tolypeutes > Tolypeutes matacus. Next base: position 415,244 of record JAKSZT010019630.1, on the reverse strand, counting down.
ATGTTTGAGGATTTAAAAATGTATCTATTTGTTATTTAAATCTATCTTAATTGCATAATGGTCAGAGGATGTGGTCCACTTGATAACAATTCTTTGAAATTTATTGAGACTTGTTTCATGGCTTAGTATGTGATCAAATTTTTTTTAATGTTTCCTATGTGCTTTATAAGAATGTATGTTCTCTATTGTTGAACTCAGTTCTACATATGTCTATTATCAATTTTGTTCATTGTGTTCAAATTTTCTATAGCTATACTGATTTTTGTCATGATCTACAAATAATTGAAAGAGGTGTGCTAATATTCAATTGTGATGGTGGATTTGTCAATTTCTCCTTGTAGTTCTGTCATTTTTCATGCTTTAGATATTTTGAGGTTATTGTTTTTGGGGGCATTCAAATTAGAATTGTTATGTATTCTGGTGAATTGAGCCTTTTATCCTTATGTAATGACCCTCTCTGTCTCTGATAATGCATTTTTCCTTGAAGTCTATGTTACATTAATATAGCAACACAAGCTTTTCTTCTTGTTGGTATTTGTGTGGCATGAAATTTTCCATCCTTTTACTTTTCAGTATTTTCCTGCCTTATGCTTTATGTCTCTTGCAAACAGCATATAGCTGAACTTATAAAAAATCTGATCTGATGATCTCTGTCTTTTAATGGGCAAGTTTAGTCTGTTCACATTTACTGTGATATATTTGGTCCTCTACTATCAACTTAAAAAATTTCTATTTGCCCCTACCACCTTTTCTATGCTTCATTTTTCTCTTTTCTTGACTATTTTTTTAGTTTTGTGATTTGTTTATTTTCTTATTCAAAATTTTCCTCCCTACTGTTTGAGATTTATATAGTCTTTTTCTGTTCTTTCTGTGGTTATCCTTGAAATTTACCATGCATACTTAACTTATGTAGTCTAAAGTTAAACAGTATCTTAACTCCTTGTTGAAGAATGCAGAAACCTTAGAAACCTTCAATTCTAGTTATTCCTCTCCTGACCTACATGCTATTGTTTTCAGATATGTTAATTTGTTCTTTTTTCGTAACCTCACAAATTATACATCATCATTATTATTATTTATATAGACAGTTTTGCTTGGATTTACATGCATTCATTTTTGCATCTCAGACCATTCTTCTGCGATCATTTTCCTTCATTGTGAATACAATGTTTAGATGTTCATTTAGTGCATGTCTTTTGGTGTTAAATTCTCCCAGTCTTTGTTATATGTGAATGTCTTTATTTTACCTTCATTCTCAAAAGATAGTTTGTTACAGGTATTTTCAAACTCAACACTTAGAATATGTGATCCCATTCTCTTTTTTTTTTTTTTTTAATTTTTTATTTATTTTTATTGTGGGTAAAAATCAAAATTCTCACAATACATACAAACATTTGCAAAATGATATATAAATATATATGCATGTATGTGTATTTGCTTACAAAAATGTGATTTATATATATATATACATATATTTTAAGAGGTGCTTAGATTACCCAAAATATTACACAGAACCCACTGGGATTCCCATGTTGCCCACCTCCCACACCTCCTACCACATCCCACACAAACATCTCCCACAAGTGTGGCCCACCACCCTCAATGAACTTACACATCCTGGAGCCTTGCCACCAACCATAGACCACAATTCACACCGTAGACCACACTCTCTCCCACTCAGTTCTGAGTGGTGTGTGCTGATTTAAAATGGCCTACATCTGTTGCCACAACGGTACTCAGGACAACCTCTAACTCCCAAAGAAGCCCCTGTATTTCAACTGCTCGTCCCCTCCCTCCCCCAAAAGTGTCAAGTGGCCACTGGCTCCACCTCATTGTTATAATTTCTTCCATTGCTAGAATCACCATATGTGAACAAGAGAATACCATCAAGTCCACTCTAGTCCATAGTTCTTCCCCCAATCCTGAGGGGACTGGGATGGTGATGTCCACTCCACCTCCAAGTGAGAGAGGGCTTATATCCCATGGATATGGTGGGTGCGATGATCCTGCCTGCAGATGCAGGCCCTCTCCATTCCCTAGGATGGCCATTGCCCATCGTTGTCTCCTCACCAGGTGACTTAGATGCGTCCATTGAGCTGTAGGGTAGGAGTTGCAGCTCCACCGAGATTTCATGCACACCTGGCACATAGGTAGGCCAGAGGCTCCAGTCTCTGGAAGTATACCTAAAAACTCCAGCATAACATATAGGTTTGAATAGAAGGAACTGGTGAACCATGTGCAGGGAAGACTTATTTGAGTCCAATTCTGTCACTCTCAGGAGCACAGATTCCAAAATAGAGCCCACTGATAAGGCATCAGTCTCTGGGGCTATCCCCCCTTATATAGGACCTGGGTGTCTCCAGAGCTCTCAGGAACCCCTCTGTGTGGGGTGATAGGCACTTAGATGTTCTATGAGCTCCTACTGAGGTGTGCGTAAGAGTTACCTCTGGGATGACCTCCCGACTCTCTTTGAAGTCTCTTAGCCACTTGAACTCATATGTCTTTACCATTTCCCCCTTTTATTCAAGGTCTTTTTCCAGTTGTGTTGCCAGTTGGCCCTTGGTATTAATCCCTCGTTGCCAGGGAGGCTCATCCCCGGGAGTCATGTCCCACGTTGCGGGGGAAGGTAATGCAATCATAAGCTGAGTTTGGCTTAGAGAGAGGCCACATTTGAGCAACAAGGAGGCTCTCAGGTGGCAACCCTTAGGCACCCGACAACTGCAGGCTAAGTCTCAGTTACAAGAGCAAAGACTCAATAAAAAAAAACACATCAGTGGGTCATCCTATTTTTTTTTTTTTAAGATTTTATTTATTTATTCATTTATCCCCCCCTTGCTGCTTGTGCTCGCTGGGTCAGCTAACCACGCCATGCGGGCGGGCTTGCCTTCACCAGGAGGCCCCGGGAACCGAACCCGGGGCCTCCCATATAGTAAACGGGAGCCCTACTGATTGAGCCACAGCCGCTTCCCTGGGTCATCCTATTTTGACAGGCACTGTCCCTACACTCAGAGGACTATTGCTGCTCCCTTGGAGACTGTGGCAGAGCTCTCCAGGCTAGGAATTCAGATTCCCTCATTTATTGTATGATTATCCACCCATCGTGACCATGCCCCATCCCCCGATCCTTTGAACGATTTTGTATATCTTTCATGTATATTCGGATGAACCAACCCCCACGAAACCCCCCCCAGACACCCCCCCAATAATCCTCCGCAGTACCCATTGTAACCCTTCTGTGATCTAAATCCTACATGAACATTTAGTCCATAAAATAATCAAATACACTTACTAGGAAAAAGAAACAAGTATGATAAGCTTACATGCAAGAGACAAACATAAGGAGACTCAGGGGGAAGAAAAAAAAAAAAGAGAAGGAAAAAAATCAAATAATCAAACAAAGAACAAAACAAAATAAAATATGATTAGTGGATTGGGACATTCAAAAAATGGGCAAAAAAGCAAAGGAAATGCCTTTAAATATATATATATATATTCATTTTTTTTCCTTTCTCTTTTCTTTTCTTTTCTGCCTTTTATCACTGTGTTATGGGATGTCTGGTGTGCCATGACACCTTCCTCCTCTCAATCCCCATTGTGATCCCATTCTCTTTTGACTTAGAGAAGCCTGCTTTGTTGCTGTGGAGAAGTCTGCTATCAGTCTAATTGCTGTTTTTTGTTTGTTTGTTTGTTTGTTTGTTTGCAGATGTTTTGTTCTTACACTCTGGCTGCTTTTAAGGTCTTTTCTTTCTGTCATTTTTTGGAGGGAGGTGTGCAGGAGGTTCTGTAGTTTCATTCTAACATGTTTAGGCATATATATATTTTTTATTTATTTTACATTAGAAATGTGTTTCATGGCTCAATGGATTCATGTTTTTCATAGTTCCTGGAAAATTCTCAGCCATTTTCTCTTCAAATATTGCCTTTCTTCCATTCATTTTATTTTTTTCTTTCTCAGGCTCCAGTTAGTCAAATTTTGGAACCCCTCATTCTATCTTCCATACCTCTTAACATCTCTTTGACATTCTCTATCTCTTTGTCTTCCTGTACTTCATTCTGGACAATTTATTCAGATATACCTTTAGCTTACTGATTCTGTCTTCAGCTAATTTGCTGTTTAAACTCTCCAGTGAGTTTTTTATGTCAACAATTGTATTTTTCATTTGTAAAGCTCCACATATTTTACTTTCCAATCTGCCTGGTCATTCCTAATAGTCTCTTGTTGTTTGCTCGTCTTTATGAATACATCTTTTATTAAAACATTTGATATGATTTTTGTTCAACCAACATTCATTGTTTATAAGAGTATGATATTGTAAATATTGTTTACAGAGAAATCACAATAGTACACTGATTACATATCCTTTCTTGTATACTTTTTTGTTTTCCTAGGAACTAATAACTATCTGATTTTTTTTCTTTTGCCCAGTGTTCTAGTACCTCTTACTAATTCTCCCCTGAAAAGCTTTTTAAAATCCAAGTTAGATCATGTCTCTCCTCTGCTCAAAATCCTCCTATGGTTCCTATCTCCCTCAGAATAAAAGCTGAAATACTTACTGTGTCCCAAAAGCCCCAATACACTCTGGTCCCCATCGCCTTTCTGACCTCATCTCCTACCACTCTCCTCATCACTCACTCTTCTCTGGCCACACTGACTTCCTTTCTTTTCCTCAAACATGCCGGGTAGCTTCCATCCTCAGGGCCTTTGTGCTTGCTTGTTGTTCTCACTGCCTGTAACACTCTTCCTCCCAGATAATATGATAACTTGCCCAACCACTTCTAGTATGCTCAAATGTCATCTCTCTAGAGAGGCATTTCCTGATCAACATATCTAAAATAGTCCCATTCATCAGCGATTTCTATCCCCTTATCCTACTTTATGTCATGCTTTTCTACAAAGCACTGATCACTGCCTGATATATTTTATATTTATTTATTGTGGTTAGTGTTTGGTTCTTCTCAATAGACTGTAAGCTCCACGAAAGCAAGGACTTTTATTTGTTCACTGCTGTATCCCTAGTGCCAAAAAGAATAGTACATAGTAATATTTAGTAGACACTCAATAAATACTTGTGGAATAAACTGAATTAATTAATTAATTAATGAACATAGAAGACAGAGAAAGAAATGCCTTGAGAACTAGGCTAGGCATGAAGGTCTTAAGTTTGGATGTCATTGTTCAGAAGGGTGGGAACTGTGAGGATGTAGTGAGGGCTACTACCGGGTTCTTTTGAGAAGCAAGTTCCCGGTTGAAAGGGTGGTGAGAGAGCCCCATGTTCTCTATATGACCGGCTCTACACTCTAGGGAAACTCAAGGTGGGCCTGACTTTTTCTCAAACAGCCCTCAAGCTGTTGTGTTATCATGCCTACCTGTTACTTGGTAAAAAAAAAAACAAAAACAGAAACAAAAAAACCTCTGGATCTCACTGCGCCTTCTGATCCCAGCTAGGAGACCCCCTTCTCCTGCCCTATGGGGAACTGTTTCTTGGTCCCCAGGCCAGCAAATCTACCCATTGGACTTTTTCTCTGGTACTCAGTTGGGAGGAATGCAGAGGCAGGCATAATGCCTGATGCATAGTAAGTGCTCTTATAATGGTGGACACCGTAGGGAGGTAAGTTTCAGCTCCAGAAGACTTTTTTCCATTGTTAAGGTTGCAACAAGCTATGGAGTTTTAGTCATAACTTTGCCTTTAACCCCATTGGGGACCATCCTGGCTCCAGTGTTCCTGCTTGCCTGTGATCTTTTGGATACTAATTCTGTTGTGTGGCCTGCTCCCCTGGTTTTGAGTCACCCACTCATTTCATTAGCATGTCATCAATGTACACAGAGCCCTGTGGCATGCCACTAGAGACCTCCTTCTCCAAGACATCAGTTTATTCATCATTATCACACAGATTAATCATCCAACTAGTTATAAGTTCAGTTGAATAAAGTTTGACTGACTACCTACTATGAGTCAGGCCTCCTGTTCTACACTGAGTACACAGAGATGAACAAGGTGTATTCCCAGACACAGAACATTTTGGGGCAGTGTGGTCAGTGTAGTAATAGTAATGACTAGAATAGACTGTGAGAGTCCCTAAGAGGGTCCATACAACCCAGCTTGGGAGATCAGAGAAGGTTTCTTGGAAGAGATGCCATTTGAACTGAGTCTTAAAATATGAGTAGGAAAAACAAAAACAAAAAATAAAATAAAAATATAAGTAGGAATCTGCTATGTAACAAGGAGAGGAAAGGGCAGTCCAGGCAGAGGGTACAGCATGGGCAAAGGCCCAAAGATGGGAAGTGGCATGATGTGTACAAACTTGCCTAATTATCCTCACAGTTCATCTGTCTTTCCATGAGATCATTCTAGGAGACTTTAGGACATACCAAAATCCAGACATGAGTTATTTGTGGCCTCTGACATGCCAGCCTGGCAACTATTCAGAAAGGCAATGAAAGATTGTTCTGATATGACTATGAACTTGTCCACATCAGCTTCCAGGGTCCTGGCTTCCTTGTCTAGACCATGGAGTTTATGTGACCTGCTTCCTTTGAACCTCCCCAGGGCCAGGATCACTCCTACTGTTCTGGAGTTTTTGCAGTCCCCTCAGCTGCATCTTTGGAGATCTTATTGTGATGAGGAATTTTTTTCTGTGATATTTGACACCAACTACGGAGTGGAGACCCTTATCTCTCAGGGAATGGACAAGGCCTGCCTATCTTGTCCTTAGACATTGAGGTTCATCTTCCCTTGGGCTTCATTCACACCCATAATAATCTAGGACACGTGGGTTTTGGAGTCTGGCAGGCCCAATTTCAAAGCATGGAGATCCCACATGATGGTTATGTGACCTTAGCCAAGTCACCTGTCCTCTGAGCATCCGTCTCCTCAACAGTAAAATGAGGCTGCTGCCTACCTTGAATGATTGCTGTGGGTATTAGAGCATATGTCAAGTGTCTGGCACTTGGCCACCATTTATCGAACACCTACTTCTATCAGTATTGAAGGGAGAACTGCATAGTGCTTAAGAACATGAACTGTAGATCCACACCAACCTGGATTTGGATTGTAGTTCAACTACTTAGTAGCTTAGTAGCTTGACCTTGTGACCTTGGTCAAGTTTCCTATCCCAGGGGGCGGATATGGCTCAACTGGTTGGGCGTCTGTCTCCCATATGGAGGGACCTGGGTTCGATCCCCGGGACCTCCTGGTAAAATTAAAAAAAAAAAAAAAAAAAAAGTTTCCTATCCTTTTTTAGCCCTAGTTTTCTCATTTGTAAAATGGGATTAATGTACCTACCTTATGGTTGTAATGTGTATTATCATAACGGTATATAATATACAGGGTGGGGGCCTTCATAGACTCCAGGCCCCTCCTGGCCTGCCCCCTCAATAGATTCCACTCTCGAGGGGACCTACCCCCTACTCAGCCTCTCCCTCTCTCTGAGGTTGACAAACAAGACAGGGCTGCCCACTCAGTGCCACACAGCTGCCATTTTATGGGAATTTTCTAGTGTTCAATCACTTGCATTTCTGGGATTAAACCCAAAATTTTCATAGTATATTAATCTTTTTTATTCATTCTGGGTTTGGTTCACTAATAATTTGCTTAGGATTTTTGTATCTTTGGTCATGAATAATTTTCTTTTCTCCTACTGTCTTTGCCTGGTCAATGTTATGCTGGTCTCACCCAATAAATAAATTATAGTTGTCTAGGAATTGATCCAATTTGTCTTAAGTTTTAAAATTCATTGTATTGTCTTATTGCTAAAGTTCTGCTATAACTTTTACAAGGCTCATGTTATTTATTTGTGCCTTTTAAAAATTAGTCCCACCAGATGCTTTTTTAATGGTTAGCCTTGAAATTTCACCATACATATTTAACCTAAAGTCTAAAGTTAAACATTATCATAACTCCTCCACCCAAACAATACAAATATCTTATAAAATTTTAGTGTCTTCCACTAAAATTGTTGTCTGATATTTTAATTCTTGCTTTTTTAAAACCTCTTAAAATAGACATTAACACTATTATTAACTTATGCAATGTTTAGATTTAAATACTTATTTACCATTTTATTTGCTCACCTTTCTTCTTACACCTAAGATCTCCCTTTTGGGGATGAATCTCCTTGAAATATGTACTTCAGAAGATCATTTAGTGCAGATCTCTTAATAGGAAAGTCCCTCGGTTTGTGTTTATCTGTAAATGACTTTATTACACTTTATTCTTCTTGAAAAATAAGTTTTACTAGGTACCCAATTCTAAGTTACCTATTTTTTCTCTTAACACGTACAAGACATTGTGACACTGTCTTCTTGTTTTCATTGTTGCTGCTGAGAAATCTGCAGTCAGTTTAATTGTTTTTGTGTGGGTGTTCTTTCTCTCTGGCTGTTTTGAAGATCCTCCTTTGACTATTGTGTGACTGTAAGAGCTTTTTTGGTTGTTCTCTGAATGTTCCTTTTTTTAACCTTCTGATCTTGCTTTATGATTGCAATATTTTTTCTTGTCACTCTGAAGGCATTAAATAATAGTGTCTTTTTTTAAGTAGTTCTCCCTGCATGGTTTTTGTTTCCAAATATGTATATTTGGGTGTCAGCGGCCATGAGAAACTCTCACTGATGCCATATTTGACCAAAGAAACCAAAGGCATGACATATTCTGAAGGCTTATAGAAAGTTTGTATAGATTGTTGGGGTGGGGGGGTGTCTCCTCATGTGCAAGCATGAGTCAGTTCCACAAGTTCAGTCACTTGAAGGAATTGTAGTATAGTGGACTCTGGAGTCAGACTACCTGGGTTCAGAACCTGGATCTGCCATTTCATAGCTGAGTAAGTCACTTAACCTTTACATTCTTTAGTTTCTTCTTCTGTAAAAATGGGGGATAATAATAGTACTTCAGGGAAGCGGCTGTGGCTCAATCAGTGGGGCTCCCATTTACCATGTGGGAGGCCCCGGGTTCAGTTCCCGGGGCCTCCTGGTGAAGGCGGGCCTGCCCGCACGGCGTGGTTGGCTGACCCAGCGAGCACAAGCAGCAAGGGGGGGATAAATGAATAAATAAATTTAAAAAATCTTAAAAAAAAAACAAATAGTACTTCATAGGGCTGTTGAGAGTATTAAATGAGTTAATATATATAAGTGCTTAGAACAATGCCTGGCACATAGCAAGTACTCTGCATGTGTTTGCTCTTAATACCATTATTAATTTTGTGTTGAGGGACTTGGGAGGAGGAGAAGAGCTTTTATGCTGCAATGAGGAAAGTGCAGAGTATATCCTGCCCTATGTCTTCCCCCAATATCTAGGAAACAAAAGCCATCCACAGAAAACACAGGATCAGGAGTTTTAAGTGGGGGGGATTGGCCACTTAAGCTATGGGATGTCCAATTCATTAGTGGTCAGAGTGGAATAGTATTCTTCAGCTGGAAAACAGGAAGCAGTATTTAAGGGTGGAGAGGGGAAGGGGACTTGCTTTGGATTTTTGCTCAGTGGAGCAGAGCGTTACCAAAAGGGGAGCATTGACAGTGAGGGGTTAACCAATGGTTAGGGATTTCCTAAGGTGCAGTCTATTTAAAGCACTTAATAATTCTTGTTCTCTCAAGCACTAATCTGTCAGGTATTGAGAGTCTTTAGAAGAGTAAAGTGGCTCTTTAGGTGGGAGGCATGCCTCTAGTGAGGGACAAGGCTGCTGCCAGAGGTAGAGTCGACCACATCAAAAATGCCTTCAGTCTTTGTTCTAAATTCTCTTGGTCCCTCTTTAAGTTTGGGAAAAGTCCTAGCCTCAGTAGCCATCCCAGACCCAGTCTAGTGAACGTGAACAGGAGAAGTGGGTCAATACTGAAAATAGGCACTTGGTGGAAAAACAAACTTGAGGAAACATTAGGGTCAAAAGTAAAAGTTCAAGAGATGCAAAACTTCTTAATAAAATCCAACAGTATATTAAAAGGATAATTTATCATGACCAAGTGGGGTTTATCCCAGGAATGCAGGGTTGGTTTAACATTAGAAAATCTATCAATGCAATTCACCATATTAACAAACCAAAAAAAAAAAAAACCACAAGAAACAAAACTATATGGTCATTGTGAGAAATTGAGAAAAAGCACTTGACAACAAAATGACAAAATGTGGCATCCATTCCTGATTTTTAAAAAAAAAACAAAACTCTCAGCAAACTAAGAAATAGAAGGGAACATCCTCAGCCTGATACAGGGCATCTACAAAAAACCTACAGCTAACATCGTATTTAATGGTGAAAGACTGAATGCTTGCCCCCGCTAAGGTCATGAGCAAGACAAGGATGTCCGTTGTCCATTCTTGTCACTTCTATTAAGCATTGTACTAGAGATTCTTACCAGTGCAGTCAGGCAAGAAAAAGAAATAAAAGGCATCCAGATTAGAAATGAAGGCATAAAACTGTCTTTATTTGCAAACAACATAATCATCTATGTAGAAAATCCACTGGAATCTACAAAAGAAAAAACTCCTAGAATAAGTGAGTACACAAGGTTGCAGGGAACAAGGTCAATATACAGAAAAACAATTGTATATATACTAGCAGTGAACAATTGGACATAGAAATTTTTTTCAAATTATCATTTATAATAGCATCAAAAATATGAAATACCTAGGAATAAATCTGACAAAAGACGTGAAAGACATGTGTATGGAAAACTACAGAGTATTTCTGGGAGAAAGAAGTCCAAAATAAATGGAAGGGTATACCTTGTTCATAGGTTGGAAAACCTAGTATTGTTAAGATATCACTTCTTTCCGGTTTGACCTATAGATTCAACACAATCCCTATAAAAATCTCAGCAGGCTTTTTTGTAGAAATTGACAAGCTGATCCTAAAGCTTATATGGAAATGCAAAGGCACTGTAGAGCCTGGTAGAAAGTACAGAAGTCTTGGTTAGAGTCTAGCTTTCCCATATGATCATGACTGTCAGTGGAGACCACACAGAGAGAAAAACAGTGGAGGGGCCTCCAGTTGCAAACAGGTCTACAAAAGATATGAACGAGCAATTTCCTGAAGTGGAAAACCCAAAAAGCAAGCAGGCATAAGAAAAGATGTTCAAATGCATTTTATCAGAAAAGTGCGCAATACAACTACAGTGAGATTTCACTTTATATCTCATAGATGGGCAAAATTTTTAAAAGTTGGACCATACGAAGTCTTGTAGCAGGGATTTGGGGCATAGGGACCTCCATGCCCTTACAGTGGTAGTGTGGACTTTGGCAGCATCCCAGAGATGAATGTGGTAGTACGTAGTCAAATTCAGTATACCTGTGTGTCCTCTGAAGAAATTCTCACACAGACTTAAGAGGTCATGTAGGAGAATATTCATTATGGTGTGGTCTGTAATGGTGTGGAGTTGGAGGCGTTCTGGGTATCCATCACTGGGGAAGTAGACAGGGAAATAGTGAGGGATACACTTGATAGAGGGCCTCTTAGCAGATAGACCAGTGAGTTAGATGTACATAGAGCAACACCAATAATCTCCAGCACATAGCACTGAGTGAAAAAGTATGAGCCATATTACATAATGCTATTCACATAAGTTAAAAGTACCTGCAAAAATAAAAATATAAAAATAAAAATAGAAGGAAAAAAAAAAAGTACCTGCACATAACATACCAAACACACATTTTTCAAGATCTCACACAAACAAAAGGATGATATAAGTTAAACATATGTGGTGGGGTTTGGAAGAGGGCTAAGAGTGTGAATAATAGGGAGTAAATAATAAAACAAGGGAGGGGGGAAGAAAAAATAAACAGAAAGTTTAGATCCCGTTAGCCTAGATCACCCATTCCCCATGACATTTACACTTTGTTATTAGCTCTTCTCTAAGGAAGAAACAGCCACACCTTTCCTCTGTTAACCTGTGGACAGAATGTCCAGTTGAGTCTGGCCCAGATTATCTGTACTTGGCTCATCTTGACCACATGCTGCTGAAGCTCCTGCACGTCCCTCCCTCCAAGTGCTGCTGCAGCCTGGATCATGCATTTCACCCCACAGAAGTTATGTTATGATCTACTCAAAGTGGAGTGTGCTTAGAAGCAGAAAAATCAGAGCAGCCCACTCCCCCTCAAACCATATTTTTACCAGACAACTAATTTCTGGTCCACCTAACAGAACTGCTGGTGCTCTGACTTTGGTGAGCCGTGGACTCACTCTTGACCTTTGACTTCCCCAGAAGCAACTCTTAGGGAAGCTGAAGCCAGATTATGACCAAGAGACTCTGTTTAGCTTATCCTCTCCAGGGAATCGTCATCTGATAGTACCAAATTGCCCCTTCATTAACCAGTTAGGTGTGTGTTTACCACTCAGGTTTTCAAAACAAAGTAATACATTGTTTACATACATGGGAGGTAAAACTTAGAATAAGAGCAGGGGAATGAGAAAAAAGTCAGGATAGTGGTTTCCTCTGAGGCCGGGGAGGGAAATATGGAAAGGCATTCACAGGAGGCTTCAAAAATACTATAAAGTTCTATTTCTTAACCTGGTTATTGGGTTATATGAGTGCTTGTTTTACTATTTTTCTTTAAACTGGACATAAAAGTTTTAGATACTTTTCTGTATGTTGAATGTATTTGAAAATTTAAAAGAATAGAGATTTCAAACCCAATAACAATTACACATAATAGAACACATAAAATCCAAGAGAATCACAATAAGCCCATTAGAATATCTGCCTATGGAGGCAAGGAGGGGTGATGGAAATGGAAGTGAGGAAAGAAGATAAACTCGAATCAATAAATAGATATATATTCTACTGATCAAAGATAATAATGTGACATAACCAGTGGAGTACTGTTTCCTTTACCTTCTGTGCCTGAGATTCAAAGGAAAAATAAATATTGAATGTGATAAAGAAGCTGGACCTTATTAAATCTGATTGGCCCAAAACCAATAGGTGCAGACTCAAATCACATGAATACCCAAAAGATTATTATAATCAAACATATGGTTGCTACAGAAAGTTTTCTGAGATGGAGGATTTTGAAGGCCTCTGAGTGGTCCATTTCCAAAGTTTCGTCTGTGGGCTGTTGCCTGACATTCCTGAAGATTCCAGATGCAATCCTTGGCTCAGCAGCCCATTTCACAATAAAACTCAAAAACCAGTGGAGAAATCAGGAGATTAAACTTGTGGCCCTCCAAGAGCAAAATACCAAACCCTCATACCTTAGAAGAAGTACAGTCCCATGTCCCTCTGTTGAAGGATATCTTGGAAATTGCCTCTGTAGTTTAAAACAAAAAGAGAAGTCTAACTATTGGGAAAATGAGTGCTTACGTAAAATTCAGCTATCCTCAACCTAAAAAAGAATAATGGGAATTATATTGAGTCTGCTCAGATCACTCCTAGCCAAACTATGCCTCCTTTTGTTCCCCAATCCTAGCATTCCTGTCTCCGTTGATGGACAATTGGACATTTCCCCTTGACACTGAAGCTGCCTATTCCATCTTGTCTCCCTGTGTTCAGTTTTTCTTCTCAGATCTGTTGTTTGCTGCAGTTGAAATCGAGACCAAGTTAATTAACACTCATCTTACAAAATGGCTCCAGGTTACCATGGGATGTCTCACTGAGGTATGTGCCTTTGTGCGTAACCCTATGTGACTACTAACATCCAGTAGAAATGTTTCTTTCAAATTAAACACAATAATATGCTGCAGGCCATTTGGAATATTACTGGACCCTTCCCCCCCACCCCCAATGAATCTGTATCAACCTGGTCTGACCCATAATAGCTGACTTTCTGGATTGCTCCCTTGCAGACTAGTTACTCACCATGTGGATCACTGACCTTAAGGGAGGGCAGCCCGTTAGGGCACTCCCATTAAAATTAAAATTACAAAGTACATGTTGCCACCCTACTTCCCCAGTGCCCACTGGCAGAAGAGGGAAGAGAGCCTGTTATCAATGTCTTCCTCCAACAGGGTGTTTTACTGCCAATCCAGAGTCCGTGCAAGAGCCCCATCCTGATAAGAAAATCAGGAAAATTTATTAAATTTATTTCTAAGAGCAGACAGGTCTACCATTGTGCCTAGGAGGCACACCATATTAATGGATGACATATCCTCTCCATGAATCCAGTTCATACGTCTGTGAAGGTGACCTGAAGCCAACACTTTGTTTTCCTGTCTCAGGATACTCTAATTCCCTAAAACTCTTTGGGGTATCTCAGGATATCCTTATTCCCTAAAATTCACCTACCATCAGCAACAGATACCTTGGACTGTCCATTCCCAGGTGTGGTAGATTGAGGTTTTTATGTACCCTAGAAATATCTGTCCTTAGAGCTAATCCATTCCTGTGGGTGTGAACCTATTATGGGTGGGACCTGTTGATTAGGTTACTTCAGTATGGCATGACCCAGGGTGGATCTTAATCCTCTTACTGGAGTCCTTTATAATCGGATGAATACAGATAGAAACACAGAAGAAACAGAGAGAAGGCCAGAGGAAGCCAGAAGCTGAAGCAACGAAACCTGAAAGAGGAGGGAGACCAGCAGACACCGCCATGTGCTTTGCCATATGACAGGAGTCCAGGATCACTGGCAGCCAGTCTTTAGGGAGAAAAGCACTGCCTGATGAAGCCTTGATTGGAACATTTCCATGCTTATAAGTCAATAAATCCCTATTGTAAAAGCCAGCCCATTTCTGGTGTATTGCATTCCAGCAGCCTAGCAAACTAAAACACCAGGTTACACTGACTCTCCCACCCTGGGCAGACAGACTATTAGAAGGAATCTTGACTCCATAACTCTGATTCAAGGAAATCTGACTTTGAGGGGTATTTGATGATTTACTAACAGTGTCTGATTGAACTGAGTCCTAGAGATAGGACACCCTTCCTTTACTTAAGGAACTGGACCACAGCAGCTGCAGGGCTTCCACTCAAACCATGGTTCAGCTGATAAGGCAGTAGTCAGGACCCATCATTTCTTACGTATCTAGACACAACACAGGCAAATGTTCTGTAGGTCCTTAATATGCCTCAGTGTCATCTGAAAGTAGTAGGTCTCAACTTATCGAATCCAGTGGCTGAAATGCTGAAATGGAATTCAGTGGTAATGGAACCCACCTACACACAATAATTTTTTAAAAGCAAGATAATGCACTAGCTTCAGAATAAAAGGAATATATCAAATGCTTTTTCTGCATCATTTGAGATGATCTTATGATTTTTCTCTTTTAGTCTATTAATTTGATGAATCACATTAATAGATCTTTTTTTTTTTAATTAGAGAAGTTGTGGTTTACTGAAAAATTATACAGAATATAGATTTCCCATGTACCCCTCCAATTACTAATGCCCTGCATTAGTGTGGTACATTAGTTAAAATTGATGAAAGGATATTATAATTGTACTATTAATTATAGTCCATGGTTTACATTAGGTTTCCCTGTCTGTGTTGTATAGTCCTGTGGTTTTATTTAAAATTTTTTATTCTAGTAACATATATACAGCCTAAAATTTCCTACATTAATAGACTTTTAAAAAATTTATTTTGAAATAATTTCAAACTTAGAGAACAGTTGCGGGAAGCGGCTGTGGCTCAATCAGTGGGGCTCCCGTTTACCATATGGGAGGCCCCGGGTTCGGTTCCCAGGGCCTCCTGGTGAAGGCAAGCCCGCCCGCATGGCGTGGTTAGCTGACCCAGCGAGCACAAGCAGCAAGGGGGGGATAAATGAATGAATAAATAAAATAAAATCTTTAAAAAAAAAAAAAAAAAAGAACAGTTGCAAAAATAATATAAACCTCATAAAAGAGTACTCCAACATACCTCATCCCACCCCAGATATCCAGATCTACCAATTTTAACATTTGGACACATTTTCTGTATCATGCTTGCTCTCTCTCTCTCTCTCTCTCTCTCTCTCTCTCTCTCTCTCCTGTCTGTTTTCTAAATATTTGAGAGTAGGTTGTATACACCGTGCTCCTTGAACACATAATATTTCCATGTATATTTCCTAAGAACAAGAGTATTCAATTATATAACCACCTTAAATACAGTTATCAAGTTCAAGAAATTTAACAGTGATATAAAATTTATAGTCTATATTTCAAGTTTTTCATATGTCCCAGTAATATCTTTTTGAGCCTCTTCTCCTCCATTATTAGATCCTCTCCAGAAACAAGTACTGTATTTAATTGTTACTGTATTTTTTGTTGCTTATTTTTAATTGTGGAAACACACATTAAAAGAATTATATACCATGATCAAGTGGGATTTATCCCAGGTATGTAAGGGTAGTTCAACATAAGAAAATCAATTAATGCAATACACTATATTAACAGAACAAAGGGGAAAAACCACATGATTGTCTCATTTGATACATAAAAGGTATTTGACAAAATCTAGCATCCTTTCTTGATAAAAACACTTAGAAAAATAGGAACAGAAGGAAATTTTCTCAATACGATAAAGGGCATAAATGAAAACCCCACTGCTAACATCATACTCAGTGGTGATAGACTGAAAGCTTTCCCTCTAAGATCAGAAACAAGAAAAAGATGCCCACTGTCACCACTATTATTCAACAATGTACTGGAAATTCTAGCCAGAACAATTAGGAAAGAAAAAGAAATAAAAGGCATACGTGTTGGAAAGAAAGAAGCAAAACTTTCACTGTTTGCAGACAACATGATCCTATATCCAGAAAGTCCTGAAAAATCTACAACAAAGCTACTAGGGCTAATAAATGAATTCAGAAAAGTGGTGAGTTACAAGATCAACACAAAAAAATCAGTAGTGTTTTGCACTAGTAATGAACAATTTGAGGAGGAAATCAAGAAAAAAAGCAATTTGCAATTGCAGCTAAAAGAATAAGATATCTATGAATAAATTTAACCAAGGATGTAAAGGACTTATACATGGAAAACTACAAAATTTTGCTAAAATAAATGAAAGATCTAAATAAATGGAAGGACATTCTACACTTATAGATTGGAAGACTAAATATTGTCATGATGTCAATTCCCAAAACAACTTACAGATTCAATGCAATCCCAATCAAAATTCCAGCAGCCTTCTTTGCAGAAATGGAAAGCCAGTGATCAAATTTATTTGGAAGGGTAAGGGGCCCCAAATAGCCAAAACCATCTCAAAAAAGAAGAACAAAGTTGGAGGACTCATGCTTCCTGGCTTTAAAACTTATTGCAAAGCCACAGTGGTTAAAACAGCATGGTACTGGCACAAGGATATATACATATATAGACCAATGGAATCAAATTGAGAGTTCAAAAATAGACCTTCACATCTATGGTTAATTGATTTTTTTCATAAGGGTGCCAAGTCCACTCAATTGAGAAAGAACAGTCTTTTCAACAAATGGTGCTACGAAAACTGGATACTCACGTGCAAGAATGAAGGAGTACCCCTACCTCATACCATATACAAAAATTAACTCAAAATGGATCAAATATAAGAATCAGGTCTATAGAACTCCTAGAAGAAAACAGAGGGAAGCAGCTTCAGGACCTTGCATTAAGCAATGGTTTTTAGACTTTACATCCAAAGCACATACATCAAAATAAAAAATAGATAAATGGGACCTCATCAAATTAAACACTTTTGTGCATCAAAGGACTTTATCATGAAAGAAAAAATATAACCTACTCAATGGGAGAAAATATTTGGAAACCACATATAAGATAAGCGTTTAATATCCAGAATATATAGAAATCCTTCAATTCAACAACAAAGAGACAAACAACCCATTTAAAAACAGGCAAAAGACTTGAATATACATTTTTCCAAAGAAGATATAGAAGTGGCCAAAATGCATATGAAAAGATGCTCAACATCATCAGCTGTAAGGAAAATGCAAATCAAAACCTCAGTGAGATACTATTTCACACCTACTAGAACAGCTGCTATTAAAAAATTGGAAAATTACAAGTGTTGGAGAGGATGTGGAAAAATAAGAACACTTACTTATTGTTGGTGGGAATGTAAAATAGTGCAGCTACTGTGAAAGATAATTTGGTGGTTCCTCAGAAATTTAAGTATAGAATTACCATATGACCCTGCAATCCCACTTCTTGAAAGCAGGGACTTGAACAGATATTTGGACTCTGGTGTTCATAGCAGCATTATTCACAGTTGCCATAAGATGGAAGCAACCCAAATGTCCACCAGCCAATGAATGGTCAAACAAAATGTGGTATATGCACAGAATGGAATATTATTCAGTTGTAAAAAGGAACCTTGAAGACATCATGTTGAGTGAAATAAGCCAGACACAAAAGGACAAATATTGTATGATCTCACTGATGAAATATTGAGAAGCAAACTCATAGTCAGAATCTAGAATATAAGTTAACAGGGGGCACAGAATAGGGAGTTAAGGCTTAAAATGTCCAGAGTTCCTATTTGGGATAATGGAAAAGTTTTGGTACTGGATGGTGGTGATGGTAGCACAACACTGTGAATGTAATTAACAGCACTGACTTATATAATTGAATGTGGTTAAAGAGGGGAAATTTTAGGTTGTATATATGGTACTGGAATAAAATATTTTCAAAATTCATGAAACTGGGAAGCAGATGTGGCTCAAGCGATTGAGCTCCTGCCTACCACATGGGAGGTGTGGGTTCTGTTCCCAATGCCTCCTAAAGAACACAGTGAGCTGGCGCAACAGGCAGGCATGGCAAGCTGATGCAACAAAAGACACAAGAAGAAAAACATAATGAGAGATACAACAAAGCAGAGAATGGAGGTGGCTCGAGTGATTAGGCACCACCCTCCCATATCGGAGGTCCTGGGTTCGGTTCCAGTTGCCTCCTAAAGAAACAAGGAAGCCAAACAGACACAGCAAGTGCAAATAACAAGTGGATGGGGAGAAATAAACAAACAAAATAAATCTTTTTAAAATTTCATGAAACTGCACAAAACAGTGAACCCTAAGTTAAACCATGAACCATAGTTAATAGTACAATTATAAAAACATGCTTTTATCAGTTGTAGCAAATGTACCACATCAATGCAAGGTGTTAATAATAGGATGGTATATGGAAATCCTATATTTCATGCATGATTGTTCGGTAAACCCACAGCTTCTCTAATTTTAAAAAATTGTGGAAACATATACAACATAAACTTTCCCATCTCAGTTACTCTCAAGCATACCATTCAGTGGGATTAATCATATTCACAGTGTTGTACTCCCCTCACCATCATCCATTACCAGAATTTTTCCATCACCCCAAACAGAAACGTTTCACCTGTTTTGCACTCACTCCCCATACCTTCTCCCTTCCCAACCCCTGTTAACGTATACTCTACTTTCTCTCTCTATGAGTTTGCATATTCTAGCTATTTCGTATAAATAGAATCAGACAATATATGTTTCTTTGTGTCTGACTTATTTCACTCAACATGATGTCTTCAAGGTTCATCCATGTAGTAGCGTGTATCAAAACTTACAACAAAACTGCAGTGGTCAAAGCAGCATGGATTATATATTCCACAAATTTTTGCCATTTTATTTGAGAAAGTAGCAGGGCTTCCCCAGGATGGAAATTTAATATTTTGCTCACTGCTCTGTGGGCCTCTGTATATTGAGAAAACATACCTATAACAACACAAACACACTCATATCCCGTAGAAGTATGCTTTAGGTGCATTTTTCCCCATATATCACCCCACTGCCAACACCCTGTACTAGTGATAAAACTTTGTTAAAGATCCTGAAAGAACATTCTTATATTTGTACTTTCAACTACAATCCTTGGCCACCCTGGGCTTCACTGAGTTTTCCAGTCATTTGTTTTATCCTCTAGCTTTCCTTCTATCTTCATGGGTGGACCAAAACTTTCCCTTTCAACCACGTTCACAGTTACACTTCAGTGCTCTTAATTATACTCACATTGCTGCACCTCCATCACCTCTGTCCATTCCCAAACCGTTACAATCAACCAAATTATAAATTCTGCACAGATTAAGCATTGGCTCACCAATCTCACTCCCCTCCTATCCCCTAGCAATCTCTGGAATATATAAGCCGTGCCTAAGAAAAGAAAACAGGCCTATATGCTAAATCCCCAATCTTAATGCTTGTACATGTGAACCTTATTCCTGTAAAAATGAAACTTAACCAAATTATAATAATGCCTAAGAATGACCTCCTGAAAACCTCCTGGTTACTTAAATGTGTCCTCTTTCTAAGCCAAACTCTGCAAATAACTTCACTACCTCCCCACCCCCTTCCCCTGGCATGTAACATGACTCCCAGGGATGAGAGTCCCTGGCACTGAGGGATTATTACCAAGCCTAAAAGATTTTTTATGGCTAAGAGATTTCAAAGTGAATCAGAAGGTCATTCCAGAGTTACGCTTATGCAAGACTCAGGTAAATTTCACTATCTGCCACAGTAAACAAAGCCTCAAACAAGAGTGCTCCCAAGGGCTCTTGGGACATCTGGACAACAAAGGCAGGGTACACAGCACTATAAAATCAACACCCCTTCAGTGTGCCCTATCTGGGAATATATGATAATACCTTTTTCCCCAATATAACATAATTATACTCATGTATAATTCCCCTAATCATGATTCTTCTATTCCTTTTATTTGAACCTCTAATTTTTCAATGTACCTGTTAAGTGTATTTTAGAGAGACTTAAATCTTTGCAATGTTGAAATGCCTGGTTGAGCCCTGAATCCCAGCAGGGTAGCAGACAAATCCTATTCTCCAGTTCTTTGTGCTTGCCCTTGACAACCAACAAAATGATGATGATGGACAGGTCCCACCCCCCAAAACGGGGGTGTTTGCAGCTATGGACAGGATAATCACTTTCATCTGCTCCATGGTATCTGGGTCCCCTCTCAGTCAGGGGCTGTCAGAGCAGATGTCATCTCGGGTCCCTTGGGATTGGGGAATAAGCAATCATGGGAGGGGTCGTGGCAGCAGACCAAAGTAGATTAGTTGTTATTGTGGGTGTTATCTTGTGTTGGCGGAAGAACTTGTAACATTGCTATAAAGATAGTGGTTGCCAGGGGTTCAGAAGGGAGAGGGGAATGAATGGGTAGAAAAGGGCATATTTGGGATGGTGAGATTCTTCTGTATAATATTGCAATGACAGACACATGATATTATATTATGCATTTGTCAAGGCCTGTGGAACTACACAACCCCAAGTGTAAACCATAATGTACACTATAGACTTTGGTTAGTAGCGATGCTTCAATATTGGTTCATCAGTTGTAACTAATGTACCACACTAATCTAAGATGTCAATAATAGGGGAAACTCTGTGTATGGATGTGTGTTGGGGGAGTGTTTATATGGGAATTCTCTATACTTTCAGTGTAATTTTTCTGTAAATGTAAAATTAAAACTTCTCTAAAACCAAAGTTTTTAAACAACAGCATGGAACTGGCACAAGGATAAACATATAGACTAATGGAATCGAACTGAGAGTTCAGAAATAGACCCTCACATCTGTGGCTGATTGGTTTTAAACAAGGGTGCCAAGTCCACTCAATTGGGAAAGAATAGTCTCTTCAACAAATGGTGCTGGGAGAACTGGGTATATTATATCTGAATGTGGTTAAAGGAGGACGTTTTAGGTTGTATATATGTTACTAAAATAAAAATTAATAAAAGAAATAGATTTAAAATCATATATATATGTATAAAACTTTCTGTGCTAGATTTCCTATTATCAGTCATTCCTGGACAAAAATATTTGAAAATTATGGAAAAGTTGTTCCTTAAAAACTAAACTATTAATCTATCCATGCATAATTTTCCTTAATTTTCTTTGGATGGAAAAATAAACCCTTCAATACTGTGTGGGTAAAAAACAAACAACAATACTTCATTCCTTTTTAAGGATGATATTCCATTGTATGTATGTGCAACATTTTATTTATCCATTCATCTGCTGATGGACATTTGTGTTGCTTCCACGTTTCAACATTGTGAATAATACTGCTATGAACATTGGTGTATAAATATCTGTCTGAGTCCTTGCTTTCAATTCTTTTGAGTATATACCTAGAAGTGGGATGCCGGGTCAAATGGTAGCTCCTTATATAACTTTTTGAGGAACTGCCAAACTATTTTGCACAGTGACTACACCATTTTACATTATCTCCAACAATGTATGAGGGTTCCTATTTCTCTGCATACTCTCCAACACTTGTTATTTTCCATTTTTTAAATAATAGCCATTCCCTTGGGTATCTCCTTGTGGTTTTGATTTACATTTCTCTAATGGCTAATGACGTTGAGCATCTTTTCATGTGTGTATTGACCGTTTGTATATCTTCTTTGAAGAAATGTCTATTCAAGCACTTTGCCCATTTTTTAATTGGGTTATTTGTCCTTTTGTTGTTGAGTTGTAACAGTTCTTTTTTTTTTTCTTTTTTTTTTTTTTTTTACTTTATTTTGTACATTTAATAATTGAAAACATAAGCAATTAAAAACTAAAAAGTAAACACAGATGAATAAATATATACATTTCTCAATTAAATGTAATGGATACATGTAAATTTTTTTTTGAATCAAACAATAGATTACACAATATATTTTGTTCATAGTAATGCATTCATACAGTATTTGTCCTTTTGTGTCTGGCTTGCTTCACTCAACATAATGTCCTCCAGGTTCATCCATGTTGCCATATGCTTTATGACTTCATTTCTTCTTACAGCTGCATAATATTCCATCGTGTGAATAGACCACAGTTTGTTTATCCATTCATCTGTTGATGGACACCTGGGTTGTTTCCAACTTTTGGCAATGGTGAATAATGTGGCTATGAACATCAGTGTGCAGATGTCTGATCGTGTCACTGCTCTCAGTTCTTCTGGGTATATACCCAGTAGTGGTATTGCAGGGTCACATGGCAAGTCTATATTCAACTTCTTTAGGAACTGCCAAACAGTCCTCCATAGTGGTTGTACCATCCTGCATTCCCACCAACAGTGAAGAAGTGTTCCTATCTCTCCACATCCTCTCCAACACTTGTAGTTCTCTGTCTTTTTCATAGTGGCCATTCTGATAGGTGTGAAATGATATCTCATTGTAGTTTTGATTTGCATTTCCCTAATCATGAGTGATGTTGAGCATTTCTTCATGTGTTTTTTTGCCATTTGTATTTCTTCTTTGGAGAAATGTCTATTCAAGTCTTTGGCCCATTTTTTAATTGGGTCATTTGTCTTTTTATTGTTGAGTTGTAACATCTCTTTATATATCCTAGATATTAAACCCTTATCAGATATGTGATTTCCAAATATTTTTTCCCATTGGGTTGGCTGCCTTTTCACCCTTCTGACAAAGTCCTGTGAGGTGCAAAAGTGTTTAATTTTGAGGAGGTCCCATTTATATAATTTTTCTTTTGTTGCACGTGCTTTGGGTGTGAGGTCCAAGAAACCACCACCTACTACAAGGTCTTGAAGATGTTTCCCTACATTTTCCTCTGTAGTTTTATGGTCCTGGCTTTTATATTTAGATCTTTGATCCATTTTGAGTTGATTCTTGTATAGGGGGTGAGATAGGGGGTCCTCTTTCATTCTTTTGGTTATAGATATCCAGTTCTCCCAACACCATTTGTTGAAGAGACTGGAGTTGTAACAGTTCTTTATATATTCTGGGTATTAAACCCTTATCAAACACATGTTTTCCAAATGTTTTCTTCCATTCTGTTGGTTGTCTTTTCACTTTCTTGATAATGTCCTTGATGCACAAAAGTTTTAAATTTTGATATAGTCCAATTTATCTATTTTTTTCTTTTGTTGATTGTGTTTTTGATGTAAAGTCTAAGAATCCATTGCTTAATGCAAGGTCTTGATATTTTCCTGTTTTCTTCTAAGAGTTTTATAGTTATATTCCTTATATTTAGGTTGTTGATCCATTTTGAGTTAATTTTTGTATATGGTGTGAGGTACATTTTCATTCTTTTGCATGTAACTATCCAATTTTCCTAGCATCATTTATTGAAGAGATTGATGGGCTTGGCTCCCTTGTCATAAATCAATTGGCCATTGATGTGTGGGCTTATTTCTGTACTCTCAATTCTATTCCATTGATCTGTCTGTCTTTGTGCCAGTACCGCACTGCTTTGATTACTGTAATTTTTTAATAACTTTTGAAAATATTAATAGATTTTTGACATTGAACTATAACATCCTTATATTCCTGTGATAATCTCTACTTGGTCATAACTGTCTTTTTGATTACCCTACTGATGCCTGTTAGCTAACATTTTATTTGAGATTTTTGTTTCTGTGTCCATAAATGAAATGGCCCTAGGGGTTTTCTTCCCTTTGGGTTCTCCTTATCTAAGTTTGCCATCTAGGTTACACTAGGTCCAAAAAATGAAATGGATAATTTTGCTTCTATATTATTATGCATAAGATGGGAATTAATTATTCCTTGAAAGTTTGCTACAACTCACCTACAAAACTATTGGAATTAGAGTTTTGAGGGAGGAGAGTTCTTTAACTCCCATTTCAGTTTCTTTAATACTTACTGAACTATTCGGGATCTCTATTTTTGTGTTAATTTAGCATGCTACATTTTTCTAAGAATATATCCTTTTCATTTAGGTTTTCAAATTCACTGGTATATCATTCATAATTCTCCTTTTTAAAAAAATCTGTTTTGACCATAATTATTTCTCCCTCTTCATTATATATCTTGTAGGGTTTTTTTTTTTTTTTAATTTTCTCTTTTTTTCCCCCTTTATCATTCTTGTCAGAGGTCTTTCTCTCTTATTAGTCTTTTCAAAGAACCAGTTTTGATTTGGTTAATTTTCACCATTTTTGTTCCAGATGTGGGAGTTATTGACAGTGAATTTTTTTGAAACCATGATAAATGTTTATAAAATATCCCTAACAAACATTTACAACTGGTTTTACCCATTTTAAATTATTTTAAAAATATATTTGAACAGTACAGTATTCACATGGTTCCCTCTATGAATTTCTAGATCCAGTGATTATTATGCTGACATGAAAGACTTTATGTACAGCTGCTGCCACCATAGCAGCTCTGTGGGGGCTACTTTATGCAGTACTTCTCTGGGAATCATTCCAGTTAATCTGATTTTTACTTTGCTCCTGCTTATCTAGATACTTTGTTTTGTATGCGTATGTATAATATTTAAATTTTCATTAGATTTAAACTGCTCTTATTTTCATTTTTTTTCTAGTAACACAGGAGTTATGGAAGTTGTATCTTTTTTTTTTTTTTTAAGATTTTATTTTTATTTATTTATTCCCCCCTTGCTGCTTGTGCTTGCTTTGTCCATTTGCTTTTGGCGTTTTTCTGGGTCTGCTTGTCTGCCTTTGTTGAGTCATCTTGCTGAGTCGGCTGGGGCCGGCTTGCCTTCACCAGGAGGCCCCGAACCCGGGGCCTCCCATATGGTAAACGGGAGCCCAACCAATTGAGCCACAGCCGCTTCCCTCTTACTTCTTTATCATCAGAATCATCAGTATCCAATATTAAGTGCTGCTAAAAGATTGATTTTGTTTCTTTGTTGTTATTTCCCCATTCTCTTTCTCTTCCCTCTCTCCCTCCCTTTTACTCCTGCTTTCCCCCACCCTTTTTCTCCCTCCTTCTTTCTTTCTTCCTGTCACTCTCCTTTCCCCATTTCTCTTTCTCCTTCTCTCTCTGTATTGTTGGATTTTTTTTTTTTTTTTAGGTTCCGGGGGCCAGGGATTGAACCTAGGACCTTGTATGTGGAAAGCCAATGCTCAGCCACTGAGCCACATCGGCTTCCCTGAGTTGGTTTTTTTGTTTGTTTTGCTTGTTGTTTGTTTTTGTGTTCTTGGGAGGCACAGGAACTGAACCCAGGACCTCCCATGTGGGAAGTGGGCGCTCATCCACTTGAGCCACATCCGTTCCATGTATTGTGGATTAGCAAATTAGCCAAAGTCTGATTTTTTATGAAAATTTGCGCTGAATTATTTGTTTTTTTTATTTAGAAAAGAAAAAAAGTACTTACTAGTGGAGTCATTTAATTAAATTTATTCATTAGAGTAGGTTAATATAGGTCTTTATAGCTTTAAAAATCTATCATTCAAAATATGTTCATACATATGTGTAAGTGCTATTTATTTTGTGAATTTTTAGTATTAAATTAACCAGAAATTAGTGTTTCATTTACCACATGTGGTTTTTATAAATTTCGATGCAATTTTTTCAAAGCACTCAATGCAGCCTAACATTTAAAACTCATTTTAAGAACCTCACATTTAAATAGATTTAATTTATGTAGACATTTATTTTCATATCATAATGGACAATCTTTTGAGTTAACTGGAAAATTATTGTATTTTGAAGACCAACTCAGTGTCCACAAATGATGTTTAAGTCATGAGGATCATCTCAGATTTGGATTCAGGTGCCTAAAAAGCCATAACTCCTCAGCCTACATGTATGGTTTGCATGGAAAATTAATTATCAGAGGAAGCAACAAGGCCAAGCAAACTATTCCAGGTCGAAATATTCAAACAGCTGTTTCATGAATAATTTTTTATTTTGAAGCAAGAACAGTACAACAAACTTTTTTCCTGACCCATCTGAGAGTAAGTGCAGATTTGCCACCCCATTATTTCTGAATATTTTCTACAAATAAAGACATTTTCCTTCATAATTACTACAATACAACAACCATCAATGTCATGAAATTAATGTTGGTACATTACTACCACCTAATCCTCAGACCCCATTCAGATTTCACCAGTTATCTTAATAATGTCCTTTATAGCAAAATAGTACAATCCAGAATCATGCATTGCATTTTTATAAAGATTTTGAAACAAGTCTGTATAGTGATAGTAAGTCCACAACAATAGGAAGATCTAAAGGCTTTGCACTAGAATTCGTTCTAAAAACCCTGAGATTCAAGTAATAGGTTTTTGGTTTTCTAAATTTTGTGGTGAGAAAATTTTAACCATTTTAAGTTGTATGATTCAGTGGCATTAATTACATTTACAATGTTGTGCTGTCATCACCACCATCCATTACCAAACCTTTTTCATTACCCCAAACAGAAACTCATTAAACAGTAACTCCCCATTTCCCCCTCCCAAGCCTCTGGTAACCCCTAATCTACTTTCTCTATGAATTTGATTATTCTACATATATGATCATATAAGTGGAATCATACAATTTGTGTCTTTTGTGACTGGCTTCTTTCACTTACCATGTTTTCAAGGTTCATCCATGTTGTAGCATATATCAAAACTTCATTCTTTTTATGGCTGAATGATATTCCATTATATGTAAATACCACATTTTGTTTATCTTTTCATCTGTTGATGAACATTTGAATTGTTTCCATCTTTTGGCTCTTGTGAATAATGTTGCTATGAATGCTAGCATACAAGGATTTCTTTGAGTACTGGTTTTCAGTTATTTTGCGTGTATACCTAGGAGTGTCATAGGGTAATTCTTTTTTTTTATTTATTTATTTATTTTTTATTGTGGGTAAAAATCAAAATTTTCACAATACATACCAATATTTGTAAAATGATATATAAATATATATGCATATATGTGCATTTGCTTACAAAAATGTTATTTATATATATATAAATATATTTTAAGAGGTGCATAGATTACCTAAAATATTACACGGAACCGCAGGTTCAAATTCCCAGGGCATGTAACTGTGAATCTTGACATTCCATGGGTCGGGATAGGGTGGTATCATGGGCCCTGGGGGGCTGAGGGGAAGGGAACAGTCAAGATCTAATGGGGTGTTTAGAGGTCATAGGGTAATTCTATGTTTAGCCTTTTTAGGAGCCACCAAACTATTTTTCACAGTGACTGGACCAGTTTACATTCCCACCAGCAATACATGAGGGCTCCAGTTTTCCACATTCTCACCATCATTTTCCATTATTTTAGTAATAGCCATTCTAGTTGGGTGTTAGAGTGGTATCTCATTGTGATTTTGATTTGCATTTCCCTATGACTAATGCTGTTGAATATCTTTTTATATACTTGTTGGCCATTTGTATACCTTCTTTGGAGAAATGTCTATTCAAATCCTTTGCCCATTTTTAAACTGAGTTATTTGTCATCTGTTATTGAGTTGTAGCAGTTCTTCATATATTCTGGATATTAAGCTCTTATCAGATATATGGTTAGGAATTATTTTCTCCCATTCTGTAGGTTCTCTTTTTACTTTCTCCATAGTATCCATTGATGCACAAGATTTTTTAAATTTTAATGAAGTCCAGTTTATTATTTTTCTTTTGTTGCTCTTGCTTTGGTGTCATATCTAAGAATCCATTTCCAAAGCCAAGGTCATGAAGGTTTTCCTGTATGTTTTCTTCTAAGAGTTTTATGGTGTTAGGGCTCATATTTAGGCATTTGATCCATTTAGAGTTAATTTTGGTATATAGTCTGAGGTAGGGATCCGGTTTCATTCTTTTGCATGTATACATCCAGTTTTCCTGCACCATTTGTTGAAGAGATTATTCTTTCCCCGCATTGAATAGACTTGGCACCCTTGTTGAAAATCAATTGACCATAGATGTATGAGTTTATTTCTGTGCCCTCATTTCTATTCCATTGGTCTATATGTCTATCTTTATGGCAGTAGCACACTGTTTTTATTATTGTAGCTCTGTAGTAAGTTTCTTTTTTTATTATTTGTGGTAAATTTTGAAATAGGGAAGTGTGAGTTCTCCAACTTTGTTCTTCTATTTCAAGATTGTTTTGGCTATTTGGGGCCCCTTGCAATTCCATATAAATTTGAGGATTGGCTTTTCCTTTTTTTTTTTTTTTTCTTTTTTTCTTTTTATCTTTGGCTTTTCCTTTCTGCACAACAGGCTGTTGGAATTTTGGTGGGGATTGCGTTGAATCTGTGGATCATTTGGGGCAGTACTTACATCTTTACAATATTAAGTTTTCTAATCCGTGAATGATGGGATGTCTTTCCATTTATTTAGTCTTCTTTAATTTCTTTCAGCAATGTTTTGTAGTTTTCTTTTGCCTCCTTGGTTAAATTTATTCCTAGATGTATTATTCTTTTAGATGCTATTGTAAATGGAATTGTTTTCTTAATTTCCTTTCTGACCCTTAGTCCCAGTCTAGGGGAAAGGCCTGACCTATATCCCTCCTGTCTGGAGCGGACTACAGGACAAACCAGGGGATGGGGAGGTGCTAGAAGAGAAGGTGCTCAATTCCAGCAGTACCCTCTGGCAGTAGTTGAGGGGATGAAGAGGCCAGAAAAAAAGAGACTGGCCCTGAAGGAATCTCTAGGGTTTGAGCCCCTCCCAAGACCTTCTGGACAATGTCTTTCCACTTAGACCAAGGCAGGCTTTTGGCACACTTCCCTACCGCACCCCACCCCCACTCCATCTAGCTTTAGCTCAAGCTCACGTATTTTGCCACTATCATGGCTTCAGACCACCAATTCTCCCAAGTCCCTCTACCCGTCCTGCAAGGTCCAAATCCAAACCCACCCCCTCTGGAAAAACTTCTAAAGCTCCAAGTTAGTTTCTTCTCCTGAACAATTGATTGATTCATTCATTCCTGTTTTTACAACCCCCCATTCTCAGGGAATCAATTTAACCTTTTGTTTGTATGTGTACTGGTAAAATACATTGTTTTGTGTGCATATGTTTGTAATTTACCTCAGGGTGTTAAATTACATATTTCCTTGTTTCTTGTTTTACACAGCAATATGTGCTTTTTATTTTTTTTTATTTTTAACTTTTTATTTCGTAATAATTTAATACTTCTAAAAAGTTGCGAAACTAATAAAAAAAATTCCCATATACCCTCCATCCAGCTTCCCCAAATGTTAACGTCTTACATAATCATAGTATAATTATTGAAACCAGGAAATGAACATTGATGGGATACCATTAACTAACCTATTCAAATTTCACCAGTTTTTCTGCAAATGTCCTTTTTCTGTTCCAGGGTCCAATCCAGGATCCCTCATTGAGATTAGTTGTCATGTCTCTTTAGTCTCCTCCAATCTGCAATAGTTCCTCAGTCTTTCCTTGTCTTTCATGACCTTGACACTTCTGAAGAGTACTGGCTAGTTATTTTGTAGTGTTCCTCAACTGGGTTTGTCTGATATTCTCTCATGATTAGACTGAGGTTATGCAATTTTGGCAAGAATACCCCATAAACAATGCACTCTTCTCAGTGCATCATAGCAGGAGGTACATCATGTCCATATATCTTATTATTCATGAAAACCTTCATCACTTTGTTAAAAGTTGTTTCCACCACTGTAAAGTGGCTGTTTTTCCCTTTGTAATTATAACTAACTTGTGAGGAGATACTTTAAGACTATGCAAATATTCTGTTTCTTATCAAGTTTCCACTCACTAATGATTCACGTGGGATACAATTATAACCTTGGTGTTTGCCAAATAGTGATTTTCTATTTCCATCATTCCTTCTACATTTGTTAGAATTCTACTTTGTAATGAAGACTTTTCCTTCTCCCCCATTTGTTTGTTTATTTATTTATTCATTCATTCGTTGTTTTTATTGGTTTGAACTCATGAATTATTATTTTATTTTAAGGGTTATAATCTATTATAACTATTATTTCTTTTGTTGCTCAAATTGTCCTAGATCTGACCATTGGGAGATCTTTTAAGTTGGTTCTTTTGTCGTGTCTTTATTATTTTTTAAGTCATTCCTGACTCTGAGTCTCAGCCCTGGAATCAGTCATTTCTCCAAGGAGGCAGCAGTGTGTGTGCGTGTGTGTGTCTGTGTGTGTATGCTTTATACATATAAGCAATATGGCAATATGTTTATATATACATATCAACTTTATTGAAATAAAATTATCTCTATCTCTAAATATATATAACAGCTTTATTAAAATATAATTCACATATCATACAATTCACCGGCTTAAAGTATACAATTCAGGGTTTTTAAAGTATATTTACAGTATTGTACAACCATCATCACAGTCTAAATTTAAAACATTTTTATCACCCCAAAAAGAAACCCCAGGGGAATGGTGTGGATCAAGCGGTTGAGCGCCACATGGGATGTCCTGGATTTGGTTCCCGGTGCCTCCTAATAAACAAACACACACAAAAATCAAACAACAAGCAAACAAATGAAAAAACCAACTCAGGGGAGCTGATGTCACTTAGTGGTTGAACACTGGCTTCCCACATACGAGGTCCCAAGTTCAATCCCTGGCCCCAGTGCCTCAAGAAAAAAAAAGAAAGAAAGAAAGAAAAGAAAGAAAGCCCATATCCACTAGCAGTCACTCTCCATTTCCCTCCACACACTGCCTCCAACCCTAAACAACAACTAATCTACTTTCTGTCTCTATGGATATACCTATTCTGGACATTTCATAAAAATGGAATCATACAATATGTGGTCTTTTATGTCTGGTTCTCACAGCATAATGTCTTATAAGGTTCATCCATGTTGTAGCATGTATCCGTACTTCATTCCTTTTCATTGCCAAATATTTCAGTGTATGAATATACCACATTTTATTTAGGCATTCATCAGTTGATGGACATTTGAGTTGTTTCTACTTTTGAGTATTATGAATAATGGGCAGCAATATATTTTAAGCTATAGTCAAGAGCCTGTGTGTACATTGTCCATCAACCTCAACTACTACACAGCACTCTGTGGTGTGCAAAGACCCTGTTTTCTCTCTCTTCATCCCAAGGATGGATACCCAGATTGTTTCCAGTTCTTTGCTATCACAAATTATGATGTGATCATTGTTCCTCAACATGTTTCCTTATGCATCTTTGGAATGTATATCAAGGACTGGAATTGCTGGGTCATAAAGTATATTCTTAATTTGATGAAGCTCTCCAGAATAGTTGCCCCAATCTTCACTCCCATCTGCAGTTCATAAGGGTTCCTATAGCATTGCACACATACCTCCCAACACTTAGCCTTATCCACGCTTTTCAGTTTTACACCAGTCTAATAGGTTTACAATGAGATCTAATTTTGTTTTCATTTGTATTTATCTGATTACTACTGAGTTTGAGTTTCTTCATGTGTCTGTTAGCTTTATGCCTTTCTTTTTCATATCCTTTCTAGGCCTTTTTGCATCTGGAAGCCTCTCCAAAGGCTACACCGTGAGGGCTACACTGGTGGTCTCAATCCTTTGGGAAGCCTAGACTCCAACCTGGGCTTTTACACTCTATCCTGTGGGGGACTCACAGATGCCTCTCTGCCTCTGATTTCTTGACTTGTTTGAACTAACTTCCCTTACGCTGGTACTCAGGGCTCCCTTCTTATCAAAGTCTCCCTTTAGGTCAAGACCATGGTAGGATCATGATTTGTGCCTATGGACGTGATTCCTACACCCGCCACACACCTCCATGACGCCTATGTGTGTCCAGAAGCTATCTTTCCCTTCCTAGAGCTGACCCTCTATCAGACAACCCCAGAGACACAAAACCATCCAAAACCTCCTAAAAGAACCCTATGAGAGTGCCCTCAGGGGAGGGAAGCTATCAGTGGAAAGGGCATTCAGAAGTTTTCACACCTATCAAGGCCCTGGAGCTACCTGTCTGGAGCAGAGTATGAGGATAAAACAAGGAGCAAGCTCTCCTTAAGCAGGAAGGGGATATGTGGGAAAGATGGGAGGACTTCAAGCATGACTGGGGCCTGAGCACCAGAAAACCATTAGGAAGGAGACAGTGGGGCAGCCAGGGGAATGAGAAAGTTGCCTGTGACCTGCAGTGACTTTTGGGACTGGAGAAATGATAGGCCTGGCCCTGGGGGTGCATCCAGGGTCTGGCTCCTCTTTCACCAGCCTTAGCTCCCAGACCCCTCCAGATTAGGCCCTTCTTCTCAAAGGCAGGCTCTTGTCACCTCCCCTCCCCACCATCTTTCTCTTATATACTGAAGGCTGTCTCCATGATGGCTGCCTTCTACTCTTCTGCTGAATTTGAACCACTTCCCTTCCCCCTTCCCCCATCCCACAAAGCCCATATCTAATCACACTTTCTCTAGGATGCCCTTTCTGGGTCCAATTCTTCTCTCCCTTCTCCACTTACCTTCCTCTCCAGGAAAGAAAGGAGGGACTTGCTGGCAGGTATCCCAAAGGAAGGGAAATGGAACTAGGCATGAAGTAGAGGGGGTCTCTTTGCCTCAAAGGGCTGGGTGTACTCCAACACTGCCTTGAAGCTTCCATCTTCTTGGGGGTAACCACAGCCTGTGGGGTTCATAAGTCAGGGCTCTCCTCAAGACCCTCAGTGATTCTGGCCCTATAAAGCCCTGTAGTTTCCCACCTCATCTCTCTTCCTACTGGACCCTGCTGTCTGGTCTCTAGGCCTTTGCTACTGCTAAACCCTCAGGTTGATTATCCTCCTTCTCTCCATAATCTGGCAAACCCCTTTTCATCTCTCCACACAATTCATCATTACCTCCTCAGTGGGGCCTTCCTTCATCCCTTCTTTCAGACACAAAAAAGTAGAAATATTAGCCATGAGAAATATAATAGTTGAAATAAAGAACAATAGATGGGATAAATAATAGATTGAGGAACTGTCCCAGAAAGCAGCAGGAAGTAATAAAAATATTAAAAATATTAATGAAAAAACAAGAGACACGGAGAATAGAAGTGCCAGCATTTTGATAATAGTCTCAGAAAGAGTGAATAAATAAATAAATAAATAAATAAATAAATAAATAAATAAATAAATAAATAAAAGAGATCAATATCCTAGGATTAAAGTTTGCTGGATAAAAATCAATTTACATACATCAATTCTATTTCTGTATACAAGCAAATAGTTAGAATATAACATTTTTAAGTTACCATTTAAATAGAATTTAAAAACCAAGTACCTAGAAATCCTAGAAATAAATCTAACAAAGGATGTGCATATCATTTTTGGAGAAAACAATAAAACTTTTTAAAGAGAGGTTAAAGAAAATGTAAATAAATGGAGCAATATACCTTGTTCATAGGCTAGAGAACTTAATATTGCGAGGATGTCAATTCATCCCAAAATGATATACAGATTTAATGCAACTTTAATTAAAACCCTGATGAATTTTTGTGTGTGTATAGAACTTGACTGATTTCAAAATTTATATGGAAATGAAAAAAGCCAAGAATAGCCATGACTCCTGAAGAAGAGGAACAATGTGGGAGGACTCGCTCTATCAGATGCTAAGATTTTTAATAAAGCTTTAGTAATTAAGACTGTATTATTGGCATAAAGATAGAAAAATAACCCAGTTTAACAAAGACCTCAGAAAAAGACCGAAGCATATTTTTATATTGGATTTAACTGACATATGGCATCTGCAGAGTAGTGGTAAAAAGACAGTCTTTCCAATAAATTGTGCTGAGACAACTGGATGTCCAAATAGAAAAAAAACACAAACTAAATTGGATGTTTATTTCATACTATATATTTTTAAAACTCAAATAATTTCCAGGTGGATTATAGATCTAAATGTAAAAGGCAAAGACTATAATTAGAGAATATATTCTTGACTTTGGAGTGAAAGATTTCTTAAATATGATACCAAAAGTACTAATCATGAAAGGAAAGGATTGATAACATTGAAAACATTACAAATAAGAACTTCTTTTCACCCAGCGACACGACAAACAGTACAAAAGTAAGCCACAGAATGGTAGAAGATATTTGCATCACTTAAAACCATCAAAGATTTCTGTCGAGATTATAATATGAAGTCCTACAATTCAATAAGAGAAAGATAGATAACCAAGAGAAAAATATGCACAAGAGTAGAACAGGTATTTCACAAAAGTGAATACCCATATGGCCACTAAGAATATGAAAAGGTGCTCAACCTCATTAGTTATCAGGGAAATGCAAATTTAAATCACAATGAGAGAGAAAAGAAAAAAAAAAAATCACAATGAGATATCAATACAAACCCTTCAAATTAGCAAAAATTTAAAATTTACAATACCAAGGATTGGTAAGGATGTGGAGCAACAGGGCCTCTCATACTCTGCTGGTGCAGTGGACACTGGCAAAACTACCTCACAAAAGTTGCCTATGTTTATACCCTTTGTCCCAACAATTCTGTTCCTTAGCATATACCATACAGAAATGTATGCTTATATGTAGAGGAAACATGCACAAAATATTCTTGCAGTCTTTTTAATATAGCTAAAAATCAGAAATAAACTAAATGTCTTTCAAAAATATAGTTGATAAATAAATCATGATATGTTCAAGCAATGGAATACTATACAGCCAAGAAAATAAAATACAATATATGTAAAACTATGGATGAATCTTAAAAACATAATGTTGAATGAAAGAGACAACACAAAATAATATATAGTATATGACACCATTTTTATGATTTTTAAAACACAGGCAAAACTAAACTTATTATATAGTTAGAAATTCATACTTAGGTGGTAAAATTTTTTTAAAGTAAGGAAGTGGTTACCATAAAAGTTGTTTGGGTCCTGGTTCAAACATCCCATCTATTAAAAGTCATTTTTTAAGTTAATTTGGGAAATCTTGAAGATGGATAAGATTACATTAAGGGATTATTTTTAATTGTGTTAGGTATGCTAATGTCATTATAACTATATAAAGAAATGTTTTTTTTTAAGGTGTGTACTTAAGTTCTTAGGAATGAAATGACATAATGTCTGGGATTTGCTTTAAAATATTCCAGGAAAGAGTGAAAGAGATGAAGGCGGTGGGGGGTGGGGGGGGAGAGGGAGGGAGAGGAGGATTGGCTATATGAAACAAATATGGTAAAATTTTGATGGTTGTTGAAGCTTGATAATGGATACGTGGGGTTTTTATATTCTGTACTTTTGTGTACATTTGGAAAGTTTTAAAAAGAGAAAAAAAGTCAGGTGGTCATTATTTATGGTCTGGAGGGAAGAAGTTGTGATCAGGAAGGGCATATGAGGAGTTTCTTTGGTTTGAATAATTTTCTATTTCTTGACCTGGGCGATTTGCTTTTTAAATAAATTTTTAAAGTTTGTTTACACATACCCTTTCCTCTTTAAAAAGATAAAAGAAAACAGAAAACAATTTTGTATGAATACTGTCTACAATTGTAATAATATGTACTTGTGAAACTGTTACCCATAGAAACAAAGGAGCAACAGACTCCTGTTTGTAGTAATAATTGATCTTAGGTTTAAACTGGTTCAACTTGATGTTTAATAAGTAAACTGTTAAATATTTTCTTTTCTTTTTTTTTTTTTTTCTTTACCTTTTCTTTTCTTTCACTTGTTTTCGTTAAATATTTTAGAGTGAGGATGAAACAGGTCTTCTTGTACACTTTCTTTCCAATCTGTTCTAATAAATGTTAAACTAGTAGGGAAATCTTTGGTTCTCATTATTTGCTTTGCTTGAGTTCAGATCAAAATGTTATTCTTGCTATTTCAGTGCATTTTTATGCTTGAGATATGTTCAGCATGTTCTGAATCTTGGAACCTCTGCAACTCTATGTTTCCTGCTTTTGAAGCAAAGTATGGAGAACGTTTTTCTGGATTGGATATGAGGGTATAGTGTATATATGGGTTTTTAAATGTATATATATGACTGGTCTTTCACAACTTGTATCCAAGTGATGTTGCATTTGAGTAGATGTACCTTGTTTTAGTTTAATAATAGGTATTGTCTTTTGACCATTTATAAACAACAATAAATATACATTGCTGATATGATTAAGGAAAAAAATTTAAAAGACATGGTTTTAAATTTTTGGTTTGAGGCATGGGCAGACACTGGAGAGCTTCTTTGACTGCCCTAAAAATATAAATTTATCATCTCTTGTAGTTACAGGACTGATGTAGTCTGAAATTAGACATAAAGCGAAATCCTGCAGGTTGCTGAACTACAATGCAGGTTGAATTCAAAGGATCTCCAGGCCTCTTATGTGAAACCAAAGCCACTGATTTTGGTAAGATGGGACCTTGGAAATTGGAAGAGGAACATCAAGGTTTATTTGGATAAATCTGAGAGCCCTGAATCCCAAACCCCATAAGCCTCCTTTGGCAGCAGAGGCAGCCCTTCTTCCCTATTCTAATGCAGCTGGTCCTACCTGACTTGGGGACACATGATTTGGCTAGCTAATCTTTCTCAACATCCACCCATGTCATCCCTTGGTGACTCCACACCCCTTACTGGATTCACATTCCTGTTTATCCCAGGGGAAATAGAGTCTGACCTGTGAGCAGGTCTAAATATGACAAAAAGTAAGACGTAGCTAATTTATATAGACAGAAACCTCAGTAATATGTATATGAATTGATTCTATGGATGATAGATCAGGGAGAAAGAAGTGTAACTTTAGATTGAGCCAAACTTTTCAACATGAGTGTATTTTTCAGCAATGTGGATGTACTGTTTTTAGCTGAAACAGCTAGGAGTATTTCTAAGAGTTGCTCCGTTGATTGATTGAAACTTGGATTCACAGTGGCCTATGTTAACTGAGGTTAAAATGCCAGAAATTCCTTGGTACAATATAGAAGGAGGAGGAATCCAGATGTATAAGGCAATAAGAATGTTGGAACAGATTTATCATGTGTAACCCACTCAACTCACCCTTTAACTGTGTGGACATTCCTTTCACAGGAGCTTTCAAAAGTACATTATGAAGTGTGGCAGAGACTAGCTAGATGGTCATTATACCTGTTTCCTATTCCTCCTGGGGATAGATTCAGACTGAATTTCCCAGTGTCCCTTGAAGTTATATATGACTATTGTCTGAGTTCTAGCTAATGGAATGTGAGCGGAAGTGATGTTCTCTACATCCAGGTTTGGCTCCTAAAAATCTCCTACATGGTCTTTTCCTCTTCTGGCTGGCTGGAATCTAGGTGACAGTAGTACAATAATGACCATGTTTTGAAGATGGTACACCCTCTAGACAGGTGCTTGGGTTCCTGAATCACCACTTAGAAGAGGGCAGCCAAACTATTAACACCTATTTTGTAATGTTAAATGACCAAGAAGTAAACTTTCATTGTGTTAGATTACAGAGATTTGGTGTGTTTTGGTGTGTGTGTGTGTGTGTGTGTGTGTTTCTTTTTCTGTCCCAGAAGCTAGCTTTACCTTAACTAATGCATGAGTTAGCAGTAGTATCCTTAAAAAACACTGCAGTGTTTTTTATTCTGTAGGTCAGGGGTCATGGTAAGAGACTATGATAACGGCCTCCCTGATTTCAGTGGGGATGATGGGATCACCTCCAGAGACAAGGTTGCTGTGGCTCCTATATTGGGCAGCAGAGCCATAGCAGTAATCAGAATGGTTTGACCTGTGGGAATCTGTAGTAGTGGCTAATTAAGCATGGTTTTCTCTAGAACCAAAATAGATGGACAGCCTAATAAGGTTCTAATCGATCTATATAACCAGAAAAATCTTCTAGTCTGGCAAATAGAGTCCTGATCTAGTCCCCAAAATGTAGAGTTCAAGCCTCTTTCACAGTTCCCAGACCTGAGCCAGTTCACAGACCAGAGCCTCTGAAAGGGGAGGCTGGGTCCATTTGAGGAAGGACCTTGCTACACTTTTCACGAATGTTTGGTGAATTCTCCCTCCTTGCTTTCCCCAAAGGGACCTATGTCCAGGGAACTGTGCCCTGGGGACAGGGGAATACCCAGACCTTTTGAAACAGACTGAATACTGGCTCTGATCTAGAATGTCACCGTGGTCCACCAGTCACAGTGGGATCAGATAATACATGATGTTTGTGCCCGAGCCCTTCTTATATAGGCCTAGGAGATCCCAAATCCTGTCCTGTAGTGATTTTTTCCAGTTCCAGGATACATTATTGGAATACACACATTATAGATGACATAAAGGATAGGAGGGATATAGCTACAGAACAAATCTATGAGTGGAAAGAATAGATCGGTGACCTCTTCTAGAAATCAACAGGAAAGAATAAAGAGATACACAAAACACTTTTTAAAAGACCAAATAAATGGAGGACAAAATTTAAAATGGCCACATTGAGATAATAGGAATCCCCAAAGCAGAGAAAAATAAAAATGGAAGGGAGGATCTACTTTGTGAATGAACACTGAGCACTGAGCATAAGACATCAAGTGACCCGTGCAACCTGTGTGTTAACTGTCCCATCAAGCCATAAAGTTGACTGTGTGCAGCTGCACTCTACCACCAAGTAGAATAAGTTTAAATAACCAGGTCTAGAAGACACAAATAAGCTGCCTGAGTAGGTGGTTCAGACTCCCCACCAGCTGCTCCTGTCATCCCTTTCCCATTCACACCTAAGGCCTCATGGAGAGTTCCCTACGACCTGGTGACTAAGGACTACAGTATTCAAGCTTGGTTTACAGATGGTTCTGCATGATATGCTCTCACCAGCTGGAAGTGGCTAGCTGCAGTGTTACATACAGCTCCACTTGAGGCTGATCCTGAAGGACAGTGGGAAGGGAAATTCTCCTGGTAGGAAAACTTTGGACACAGAGATGGTCAGATGTATGGATCTCCACTGATACATAAGTAATCATTAACGATTTGGCTAGATGGTCAAGGATTTTGAAAGAACAGGATTGAAATATTGTTGAAGAGGCATATGGATGTCCCCATTGGAAATGGAACAGAGTACGAGGATATTCATGTCCCACATAAATAAGCACCAGAAAGAATCTACTGTAGAGGAAGATCTCAGTCAGATGGACAAGACATCCTATTCTATGCATGTCAGCCAAGGTCTATCCCTGCCACCTTTTTCTTGTCCAGTGGACTCCTGAACAAAATGACCATGGTGGAAGGCATGGAGATTATGCATGGGCTTGGTGATATGGACTTCCATCAAGGCCAACCTGGCTGTAGCCACTGCTGAATGCCCAATCTGCCAACAGCAGAGATCAACACCAAGCCCTGCTATGGAACTATTTCCTGGTGGCAGCTGATTATAAAGACAGTATAAAATGAAAAGAGGCCATTGGACCCCCCCCCCCACCAAATTCTATTGGCAGGATGCAGGCTGAGCTTACTCAGTTGCAAATATATGCTACCTTTCATGAAAAACAAAGACACAGAGGGTAGAACCAAGGGCTGAGAGGGCAGAGTCAAGAGCCACAGAGAATTAGTCCCAGGCCTTGTAACCCAGTCAAGAAACTTCCATTTGCCCAGCTGGATTTCTGAGTTGCTATGGACCAGTAATGTCTTAGCAGTTATTCTATGCCTATCCCGCCATTGTGCATTGGGTGTGGTGAGGGCAGATAACTTTTCTCTTTAGTTTCACAACTCTAGAGATGAAGAAAAATAGTACCCAAGGAGCCAGACTCAAGGAATACACTAGAGGGAGCCACATTTACATACACCTGGATCTGATTTAGATAATAACATTTTAGACTTTGAGCCAATGCTATGATGGAATGAGAATTTTAGAGACCATGGGAAGGGGTGAATATATTTTGCATGTGGAAGAGACATGAATCCTTGGGGGACCAGAGGACAAACTGTAGAAGTCAGTCTTCAAAATGGCCCCCAACAGTGCCTGACTCCTGGTATTCACACCGTTGTGTAATTTTTCCTCTTAAGTGTGGCCTGGACCTAGTGACTTACTTCTAATGAATAGAATATGGCAAAAGGGATGGGATGCCACTTCTGAGATTAAGTTATAAAGACTGTGACTTCTGTCTTTCTTTTCCTCCCTCCTTTCCTCTTCACTTGCTTGCTCTGATGAAGCAAGCTGCCATGTTGTGAGCTGCCCTATGGAAAGACCCACATGGCAAGGAACCTGAGGGTGGTCTCTGGCCAACAGCCAGTGAGAAATTGAGGTTCTCAGTCCAACAACCCACAAGGAACTGAATTCTGCCAACAATCAAGTGAGTGAGCTTGAAAACAGACCCTTCCCTAGTCAAGCCTTCAGATTGCAACCTGTGAGACCCTGAAGCACAAGACTCAGCTAAGTTGTGCCCACATTCTTAACCTACAGGAATGTGTTAAGCCACTAAGTTTTGGGGTAGTTTGTTACACAGAATACATAACTAATACAGACAGGGATAAAGGTTATGCACAAACTCAGCAATATGGACTTTTACCTTCTCAGGCCAATGTGGCTATGGCCACTGCTGAATTCTAAACCTACCAACAGCAGAGATCATCAGTGAGCCCCCACTATAGAACTATTTCCTGATGGCAGGCTGATTACTTTGGACCCCTTCTGTTATGCAGAGGGCAGTGATTCCTCTTCACTGGAATAGACACTCATTCTGAATATGTACTTGTCTTTTCTGCCCATAATGCTTCTCCCAGGTTTAAGCTTCCCTTGTGTCCTTGCTGTTTTGTTTCCGTTTGCCAGGGCAGTGCAGGCCTTAAGTTCACAGAGACTTGGTGGAAATCCCAACTCTGCCAGGATATCTTGGGCTACACCAGTTTTTCTAGGGGTCTGTTTCCTTTGAGTCTGACAAGGCCTTTGTGAAATAGCTCACATAGAGTTCAACAACCAGAAGGGGGTCTACAAGGGAGTGCCTCAGGGACAAGGACCCTGTCTTTCTGCCTCCCAAACCCTCTTCTCCCAGCACTACAATTTCAGGACTTATGGGAAGCATGGTTAGTTTCTGCACCTTCAGGGCCCCATGGACCCTGGACCTCAGATCCCACTCCCACGGGGTGGCACCCTGTGTCAATGAACTTTATGCAATTCAGAGGAAACAGAGTTCAAATGCAGTGTAGGGCCCCAACTGCTGCACCTGTCTCCCTCCTGAGCTTGGCCTGTGGCAGGGCGTTGGCCTGGAAGTGGGGACAGAGAGGACTCAGGCCTGAGCCTTGCCCTCCCTCCAGGAGCTCCCAACATGGGCTTTGGGAACAGGAGGAAAGACAGACCCATTAACCTTAGTGTTTGAGACATTATACAAGGAACAGTGAAGGCCCTGGGGGTGGGGGTGGGGGGGAGAAGAGGGCATAAGGGAGAGGGTTGGGGAGTCTTTAGCAGAAATACCTCTCCCCATTCCCATTACCTGCAGACCCAGGAGCCATCGTGAGGAATGTGGAAACCTCAGGGAGGACACAGCAACAAGGCAGTGTCTATACAATAGGAAATGACTTTGAAGTTAAGATATCCTCCACTTCCTCAATCCTCATTCTCCCCATCCCTTACTCATCTGAAGCACCCCTGACTCAGTCATTCCTCCCTTCTCAGAGCCGTGCATGCTGAAGCAGATGTGGAACTAGATGAAACTCTCTGGAAGAGGTGAGATTTGATCTGGTTTTTGCAGGATGGGGGGCTAGGGCCCATTCTGCAAAGCTCATGGGATGCAGACCCAGAGAAGGGGGCAGGAAATGTGTGAGAGAGGGATGGGTCAGGGACGTGCCAAGATGGAAAAGGCTGGAAACTGGTAAGCGATGGACCCATACTCTGGAGCAACTCCATCCAAGGCCTAGCAGTTCTCTAGCCTGGAAGTTGCTGCAGGTTGTGAACACCATCTCTCCCTCCTCTCTCTGGCCCCTTCTTCCCATGATTGGCTGCCTTGGGGTAGGGAGCAGTAGTGAAGTGCTGAGGCAGAGTCCCTTCCTGCCTGTCCAAGCTCTCAGGGCCCTTTCTTCTGATGTCCTCTCCTCCAACCCCCTTTTCATGATCAATTCCACATAAGTGGGCAGACTAAAGGTGAGGGAAGCCAAAATAGAAGTGTGCTGAACTCCAGGGGTATGGATCAGGACCTGGCCCTTAATCCCTCTATACAGCCCCTTGACAGGAGGGAAAGCCCTTGAGCCAGGCATGATAGGAAGCCGGCTGGCCTAGGACAACTTCAGTGCTACTGCTTCTTCCTCCATTCTATCATAGCCAGACTCAGAATACAGGCCATTCAGGACCAAAGAGTGGTTATTAGCCTTTGGAGGGCCAAGGATCCCTTTATGATTTATGGTTAGCCTTCTTGCCAGAAAAACACACATGCAAATCCCCATAAAAACTAAACTACTTGGGGTGATTGACATTGATACTCACTTTAAAGACATTGGG
The DNA here is from genome assembly GCA_026826555.1 of Tolypeutes matacus. NCBI lineage: Eukaryota > Metazoa > Chordata > Mammalia > Cingulata > Chlamyphoridae > Tolypeutes > Tolypeutes matacus. The sequence goes on along the minus strand of JAKSZT010019630.1, from coordinate 372,366 downwards.
GGCCCAGAATGGAAAGAACCTGCCCACCTACTAGTACCTACATTTAAAAGTAAACTCTGGGGGAGTGGATGTGGCTCAAGCAGTTGTGCCCTGCTTCCCACATGGGAGGTTCCAGGTTCGGTTCCCAGTGCCTCCTAAAAGAACAAGTAAACAGAAGAAAACCAACTCCGGAGCCGATGTGGCTCTGTGGTTTAGTGCCGGCTTCCTACATACGAGGTCCTGGGTTCAATCCCCAGTCCCAGTACCTCAAAAAAAAAAAAAAAAAAAAGTAAACTCTGGGCTTGAAAGAGCTATGCTAAGAAGCCAACCATAAAGAACTATGTATTACATGATTGCATTTCTATGAAATGCCCAGAACAGGCAAATCCATTGAGACAGAAAGTAGATAGTGGAGGAATGGCGAAATAGGAGATGACACCTAGGGGGTGCTTTTTGGAATGACAAGAATGTTCTAAAACTTGACTGTGTGATGTGATTCTTGCAACTCTGAACATACTAAAAGCCACTAATTGTATGGAATGTGAATAACATCTCAATAAAGCTTAGGAAAAAAAAAGTGAACTCTGGGGTTGCAAATGACATCAGAGCTTTAGTCCCCATTCAGCAAAGGCAGAAAGAACTCTTTAGGGAGGAGAAAAATCAGAGAAGGCTCCCTGAATATGGCATATGGGTTGGACAGGAAAGCATTCCTAGAAAGAATGAAATTGTCTGTGTTGTGTATGCTGCATATCTTGATCTTAAGGGCAATAATTATAGCATCATGGAAGGTTTTAAGCAGTAGAGTGACACGATCAGATCTGCATTTTAGAAACATCCCTCTGAAATTACTGAATTGTACATTTAAAACAGGTAAATCCTATGCTATCAGGTATACCTCAATACAGCTGTGAAAAAAACCCCCCTGGCAACTTGGAGAGAGATTAGAGGGCATAAAGTGGAAGACTGTTGAAGGAGTTTAGGTAAGAGATGTCAAGGCCCATCTGTTAGATGGGGAAAACTGGCTTGGCGGTGGAGGACAATTGGGGATGTCTTATCCTAGGTTAAAGACAGCCTGGTGGAACTCAGTGTCAGAACCCAAAGCACCCTGGCTTCAGCCTTTATGCTCCTGCCAGCACTGGCAAGTAAGTGATGGAGGCACCGTTCTTCCCCTTCTAAGAGAAATGCACTTCAGAAACATGTTTCCAAAAAATGTTGCTAAGGGTTTTATTTCTAACAAGAGGAAAATAATAAAATAAAATTAAAATAGGTTTCAGTTGGAACCAAGTTTCTTGCTTTTTTCTTTTGAACAAATTAATTACACACCAACAATCTTCTTTTATTACAACATGAACCCAGGAGGAGGAAAGGAGATGGGAGTACAGAGAGGGAGGGTTGAGGTGGTTGTGAGGACAAGCACCAAAAGCTCTCTTCAGATCACAGGGAACCCTGTTCAGCTCCCCAACCAAATCGACTTTAAAATAAAAAACTGCGAGCACAGCTATGTGAAGTTTCCTCCTCCTGGGTGGAATAGTCAGGGGAAGGGAGGAGAGAAGGGAGAGGAGAAGAGGGGAGGAAAGGAGAAAGGGAGAGGGGAGAAAGGGAGAGGGGAGAAGGAAAGGGGAGAGGGAGGTGAGGTTAGTGTAGCATGGCCTGGCCAGGGCCAGAACTGGGGAGAGAAGGGAGAGAGGAGATCCCCCAGTTTGCATATGCACTGGCCCTGTCTCTGGAATGGTGCTGGCCCAGCCCCTGTCACCCACCCTGCCCACCTGCCCATTCATCTATCTGCCTCAGGTGTCTGGGAATGCTGGTTAGAGGCTACCAGGGAGGGAGAACTCCAGGGGCCGGCCCCCAGGAGCTGAGGTCTGAACAATACCTTGGAGTCAGAATACAAAAGTCAAGGGACTCAGGGTGGGCTGGGAGGGGTGGCCATCCCCCTCCCCCCACACGCCCACCTCCCAAGAAGCGGGCTTGATGGTCAGAAAGAGGATCCTTGAGGCTGAGGGGGGTCTGTTAGGGTCTGTGCTGGGTTCAGCCACTGTCACAACTGTTGCTGAGGCGGCTGCTGTGGGCAGGGCATATGCAGCCGGGGGGTCAGAGTGGAGAAAGGTGCCAAAGAGCCTGAACTGGCCCGTGGCTCCGGCTCCAAGCCATTCTGGTTCTCTTGGATGCTGGGGCTGCCAGTGGTGGGAAGGAGTTGGGGGGGCCCCTCACCCCCAGTCTCCTCCTCCAGCTCCTCCTCCTCCTGGGCCTCCTCGGCCTCTGGCCCTGAGCTCCGTACCCTCTTTGGCTCTAGCTCCTCTCGGGCTGGGTCATCGCCCTCCCCACCCCGATCCACCTTCCGCCGCCGCCGCCTCTCCAGGGCCCGGCCCCGTGCCCGACTCCCATGGCGCTCTGCTTTCTCCAGCTGTGATCAGATAGGCAGAAAAGGGTTGTGGGCCAGTGGTCAGGCCTGGGCTCCCTGCCTGCTTGGCCTGACCTCCTGGCCCTGCCTATGACTCCTCTCACCTCCAGAAGTATGTGGATTCGTTCTAGGTCTGGGGGCTGACCAGCCTGCAGCAGCTGCCAGATGCTATGGTTCTCATCCAGGGTCACCTCAAGCAGATCCCCCTCCATCATGAGTTCCTCCAGGGGGGCCCGGGTTGTCTCAGGCAGCTCCAATACAGGGCCAGTCAACTGTGGCAACAGCGAGGACAGCAGCTCCAGGTCTGGAGTTTGGGAGGACAGGCTGGATTAGAGGCTGCCCCTGGTCTTATGCCCAGCACCACGACAGAGACGAGGACCACATGGGTCACTCTGGTAATATCCAGCCAACAGCCTACCCACACCTAGACCTACCTCTCTTACCTGAGCCCTCCCCCGGGGCTACCTTCTCAGGACTGGTCACACTGTCTCCATTCTCCAGCAACCCCTGGACCTGCCAAGGAGAGCAAGAATGGGTAAGGGTAACTGAACCAAAGAGCTAGGCCCTATTCTCCTCCCCCAACCCCAAACTTGGGACCCTCCACCTCTAGAGGAAGAGGGCAGAGACAGGCTGCCAGCAGGGAGCATAGTCTAGGGATCTGGATGGGATACAGAATGGGACAGGGAGGCTGGGTCAAAGGCCGAAAATAGGAACAGGGCTGGCACCTAAATTAGGGGTAGGGGCTAGGAGATAGGAATTTGAAGACAAGAGCTGGGCTGGGCAGCTCACCTTAGGCATATCCTTGCCACTGCCCTCTCTAAGAGGGTCAGGAGCAGGGGCTGAAGGGTAAGTAGGGGGCTCCTCGGGCCTGGGTTCAGCCTGCAGCCGCTGGCGAAGCTCAGCCAGCCGTCCCAACAGAGCAGTCACATCCTCAGAGGCCAGAGCCTGCCTGGCACGGCCTTGCCAGCTGATGGCCCTCTCTGTGAGGCACTGCAGGGCCTCGCCCTCAGGCAGCCGCACAGGCAGTCTCTGCAGGGCTACCAGCAGTGCCAGGATGGTCTCCAGGCGTGGGCGCCGTGAACGCATGCACAGTGGACACAGGAATTTGGTGTCCCACTCCCACCAGGCCAGTGGTGGGGATGAGGTGGGACTGGGCCTCGGGGAGCTGAGGAGACGGGGCACCGACACACATCGCCCATGGAACCAGTCCTGACACAGGTCACACTGAAGAGCTCCCACCCCAGCTGGCACCTGCCCACACACACAGATGGAGGTTGCAGAGGAGGCTGTGGTCGACGATGCCAGTGGACTGGGCTTGGCTGAGTTGGTGCGACGCAGCTGCAGGATACCCTCCTTCTCCTTTTGTTCCCCCTCCTTGAAGGCCACGATCTGCCGTGACCAGGGCAGGAGGAGAGTGGGTCAGCACCCCATCTCTTCCCTTCTCTGGCCCCTTTAACAACCCACTCCCAAACCAGAACTGAGGCTCAGAAGGGGAAAGTGGTCTGCCCAGGGTCACCTGGCTCAAACAGTCTTACCATCACCAGGATGTCCTCACTGTAGGGAGATACCCAGAACCCAACTTCTCCCCATTAATACCCCAGCTCCTTACCACAGAGCCTGGGTCCCTGAGGTCCTGTGCAGACAGCCCCAGCAGTTCTGTGTCAGACTTGTACAACCCCAGCTCCTTTTCCATCCAACGGCTGCGCTTGGTGCTGTCCGAGCCAGCATCTGCACACGGGCAGAGCACCTGAGGCAGGCAGACAGAGGAGGAATGACTGAGTTTCTTCTAGTGCCCACATTCTCTCCTCCCCTTCCCAGTCCCCCAAAAGGCCCATCTTCTCATATGAGTCATCTCACAACAGCAAGGGGCAGGAGAGGCTACGGGTCAAGGTCTCAGGCCTCACCTCCAGCAGCGTGTAGCAAGAATTCTTCTTAAGGAAGGTCTTGGAGGCCTTCTCCCTCCATGAATGAGCTGTCAGTACCTGCAGCTCTAACTGTCTCAGCTCCTCCAGCCCCACAGGTAGGTCCCGGCCCACAGCCACCAGGCCTTCCAGGTCATCCAAGCAGGGGTAGTGGTCACCATTCTGGGGATAAGGGTAAAAGAAAGCTCAGTTCAACTTGCCAAAAATCTACTGATTCTTACTATACCTGGTCCTGAGCTGGGCATGACTGGGAAGATGGATTGGACTCAAGGTCTTGAAGCAGAAAAAAACGGATCAAAGGAAGGAGCTCCCACCTGTCTCTCTCCCAAAACTCCTACATTCATTGGCTCAGCCCCAAAATATCCAATTTCCAGGACCACCAGACTAGTTTATTGTGGTTTGCCTCTTCTACCCTCCTCCATGCCAACAGCCCCTGCCCAGTTCCACTCCCATACCACCTGCCTCCCTGCTCCTACCATTTTCATTCTAAACAGCATCCTCTCTTCCCTCAGGTCAGCCTCCCAACCCCTAGTCACAACTGCTTACCAAGCACATTGGTGTCGCCTCACTATGTGCCATGCCCCCTTCTTCTCTCTAACCAACCCAACCCAGCACAACCTATATATGTGCCATCTATTCCCCGCTGGACAGAAGGCCAGGGTGAGAATGGGGTGAAGGGTGGGGGTGGACGATAGGGTCCTCACTTGGATCTCATCCACATCAGCAATCCAGGCCCGGGCCTTAGCAAGAGCCTCCTTGAGAGCCTGGATGTTGGGCAGGTGAACAGGGATGTTTTCTGCCTCACGGATTATGGCCTCCAGTGTGGCTGGTGGATGCTTCTGCCTAAACGTAGGGAAAAAAGAGGACTTGGTCTGGGGTGGTCTGTCTGAACAGAAGCCCAGCCTGGCCACCAGATATATCTGCATAGGCCCCTGGGGCACCTGTTTATCCTTCTGCTAGTTGAGTCTACTTGCTTGTATTCTGCCTATGGGTGGCTGCCAGTCCCTGTTTGTTTCAGATTGTATGTACCCAACTTCATCCTTCTGCCATAGCTCCTTCTGCTTATCCACTAGTCTGTCAGCCTGCTGGCAGTGCCTACACACACAACCTGTGGTATTAATCTGTTGCTGCAGATTTGTCAGATTGCCCTGTGTGGTGTCTTTCTACCAACACTTGTCCATCTGCCTATTGGTACTTCTGCTTGTATGCAGATGAACAAGTCAGCCTGTAGGGCTAGTCCTCTATATATCTCTGCATTTGTCTATCTCTGCATCTCTAACAGCCCATCTCTGCCTCCATGTATACATGGTATTTAAAAACAAGACAGGGAACAAAAGAGGGGGGAGTCAACACTTCAACACAAGATTCTGGCGCCCAAAGGCCACCCATAGCTTCAGGTTCTCCTGAAGGTTAAATGTGCTCTCCCTTCCCCTTGTCCTCCAGGTATTGGTACACCAGGGTTAGAATAGGGCAGGGAGAGGTAGAAGCTGGACCTACCTGGCCTCCAGGCAGAGATGAGCCTTCTCCTCCCAGCGTTCAGCAATGGTCAGCAGCTCCTGCAGCTCAGCCTGGGCCTTATCCACAGCAGGGCTGGGGGCTACACTGGCACCCGCAACCAACAGTCCCCGCATGACAGCCAGGGTGCCCCTTCGGGCTGAGGGAGCCAGCGTGCGTTTCACCTCATCCAGCCATTGTGCCTGTTCCACCTGCCGCTGGAGCTGCTGGGCCTCAGGCACCTCCACCCCAAGCTGTCGCCCCTTCTCCAACAGGGATTGCAGTAGTGCTGGACTGGAGGGCAATGAGGCCAGGGCCTCACGGGCCTCAGCCTGGTAGGCCTCCACCTGTTCCAGAATACCCTAACAGGAGATAGGATGAAGAACAAGCTCCTTAGCTTTTGGGAAAAGAAAGCCTACCTTGCGCTAGGATCTCCTCCTTCTCCATGCCCTAAGACAGTGGTTTCCAGTGCTTATTGACCATTAGAATACTCTGAGGGAATCTGTTCAAAATGCAGATTCCTGGGCCCAACCCCTAGAGATCCTTCATAGGGGTTGGTCAAGAGTCTGCGCTTTATTTAACTTCCCAAACGATTCTGATATACAGAACCAAGAGACCCTTTGCTCTAAAAAATGCTTAAGCTATGTTTAATCTCACAAACCCTCATCTCCACTGGTGTCCATTGCTGTCTCCACCCCATTTCTTCTCTCTCTTCATGAACTATGCTCAACTTTCCAGCCCAACAAATATCCTTGTCACTTTCTACTCCAACTTCTCCAGGAAAACTTCCCTTGACGCTGCATCCTATACTCGTACCCTTACCACCAGCTCCTCAAATCCCATTTCCAAGAGCAGTCCTTAGACCTTTTGCCTCATACTTCCCATTATTTTTCCACATGTGCATTTTCTCTTACCCTAATACTTTAAGCTATTTAAGGGAACCAAGAGTAGCCTACTGCTCAGGTCCCTGATCCCTCAGCAGCACTCCAAGCCCATCCCTCCTCACCTTGACATCCCCAATCTGGTGCATGGCACAAGGCAGGTTGTTCATCTGGTCCAGAAAGGCCCGGAGCTCAGTCAGGGTCATCTGTAGACCAGCCACCCTGTGGGGGCTATGGAGTTTCACATATAGGGTTTCAGGTCCAAATCCAGGGCCCCTCCCTCCATCTCTGTGCTAAGATTCAACACCTTTCCTCACCATACCTACCCACCTTGATCTCTCATACCTCAGAATTCTCCCAGATGCCCAGGTTGGGTAGAGACAGAGTTTTAAGATATAAGCATTTCATATGAGACAAAAGAATTGGAAAAGAAGAAAAAATATTGAGGGTGGGACGATGGCTAGAAATTAACTAATGGAAACAGAAGCTGGATTTTTCAACCCATCATCTTCCACTGTAAATTCTAAAGCTGTGCAACTATAATCAGGTTTATGCTTCTGTGTCCTTTCTTTGCCCCTAAATCTTCTACAACTCCTCCCTGCCCACAAAATCCCTCGGCTTATCCCTCAACTATCCTTCATGTACTGATAAAAAAATAAATATCTCTAGTTTTCTTATCACTGAGGCACCCCTCTCCATTCTAAGTTGCCTCATCTTCTTGCCCTCCTTGGGACCTCCCAAGCCATCTCACAATCCAGTACTTCCAGCCTCCTGATGTCCAGCCTGCCCAATGGTACTCGGAATCCGTCCCTGACAGCACTTTTCCTAGGTACATGATCCTCAAGAGGCTATCTCTGTCCCAACACCTTATGCTGCTATACCCAGCTTCCTGGCCGCTGACCAGTCCCAGAGCCCGGGACACGCAAGCCTCCGCTTCACTCAAGCAATTCTTCAGTCGCTGCAGCAGCTCGCTATTAGGAAACCTCCGCTCACGGGCCTCAGACTCTAGTGCTCTCAGCTCTTCAAGGCCTGGAGAGAGAATGAGAGCAGCAAGGAGTAGGCAGTATTGAGGAAAGGCAGAGGAGGAGGGTTCAGGGTATAGAAGAAAAGGGAATAGAACTTGCCTGTGGAGTCCCTCTGTCCCCCCATCACTCACTGCGCTTCCGCCCATCCTCCACCTCCAGGGCCACTCGCACTTTGTTGGCCCAAGTGTCAAATGACTCGGCCCGAACCTTCAGCTTATGCAGCATGGCAGGGAGCTCATCCAAGGTGTACCGATACCTGGAGGACAAGGGGAAGGGAGAGCACATCTGGCTCAGCTCTGCCTCCTTCTCCTCCATGCTCCATGTCTACCCGATAGGCCCCATGCTCACCGCAGGTACTGCCGGCTACTGGAGCATTTGCAGAGGTCATTGATGTGGGAAAGACAGACGAGGCCATCTGGGCAGTCATAGCAGGCCAGGGCTGATAGGAAGCACGTGGTCTTGCACTTGATGCACTGGCGCTCATCATCTGGGAGTAGCTCAAAAGCCTCTCGTTCAGCCTCTGTGATGCCCTGGGAGTGTTCAAACCCACACACATTATATAAAGCCAGAAGAGCATTGTGGAAACCCCCGTCTGAGAGACCAGAGCCCCACTTTAGACTCAAATCTGTGCTGAGGACAGTGGAGAAGACCAAACCCCAGAGAGCACACCTGCCTCTGTAAAGTTCAGACCTTTAAAGCTAGGGGAATCAGATGAAAAAGGGCAAGATCAGTGTGGGCTGAGGCAAAGAGAATTTTATAGAGAAAGAAAAGTGGTAGACCAAGTCACCAGACAGTTGGCAATGTGTGGGAGTGGCCAAAATAAAGACCTGGCTAGCAGGGCGGGTTTGTACTGGGGAACAATGCTGGCTCTTCCTGTTACTCAGGACTCACTGTTTTCCAGGTACTATCCTGGCTGCTTAGCAGACAGAAGAAACTGCATGTACATATTTAACTTAAAGAAATTCAACCGTATGTGTGCGTGTCTAGTGTTTAAAGATACACATTTTTTTTTCAATGACATGGCTTCCAAAGCTAAGCCAATGACTTTACCTGTTGCTCAGATGAAGAAAAAAGCAATCTATTCCAAAAAAATGCAGGATTAACCAGCTATGTTAGAATAATCAAGAGACAATACAATGTTACACATAATGGGCAATTTTAGGGAATTTAAAGCAAATTTTGACTATGACAATTTGTCTTATCTTATGACTTTAAAACCTAATCCCTGCATCATAAGATATGATGAGTTCACTGCATATTACAAATCTCACTCCACCACTTACTAGCTATGTGATCCTGAGTAAATTATTTAAACCTCTCTGGGTTTCAATTTCCTTATCTTGTAAAATGGAGATAACAGTACCATCTTCACTGGGTGTTATGAGAAATAACAAAGATAAAGCAATGAAGGGCTGAGAAAAGCACATTAGAACTTAGATTAAGTGCTCAACCAATATTTACTATTATCATCTCTAATTTTCAGACAAGAATATTTCACAGGCTAATCTCATTTTACTGAGGAGGAAGTCTCAGACTCAGCAACTTGCCCAAAGTGAGAATATGACTGCAGTCAATTTTGATTTCAAAGCCAGGAAATACTCTAAGAGTGAAGCCCCTAGGTGTATTTATTGTTGCTGTTGTTTTTGGATCACGGATTTCATTGAGTATTGGATACAAACTATGAGCTCTCTCCCCAGAAAAATACTCAAACACACACACAATCTTTTACAGAATTTCAAGACTGGGGGTGGGGTGCAGGACCCTACTCTAAGTGTAAAGAATTCTGAATGTCAGGATGAAAATGTCTGTTCTTCCCACCTTGCTTTGGCTCCTTCCCATAGTCTGGCATAGCCACAAGGTCATCACTTAATAACAGCACTGAAAGGCTCCTAGAGAGAAAATGATCCTTGAAAAGATCATCAACTAATACCACAAACTGCAAGGCCTCATATGCTTACCATAACTGCAATTCTCCTTATAGTTCTCCATGCTCATAGGAAAGCTATAATTCATCTTTAAAATAAAATATTACCCAAACAAGCAGCAAGGGATCCTCAGGACCAATATTCCTTTGTAATCTTATGGAGGATCCTTACTAAATTAGTTCCCAAACTGAGTAAATATAACTTTAGGCAGGATGACTTATATGAGTGGACTTCATAGCTCTGTAGCAACTCCCCCTAATTAGAAACCTGTTTAAGTAGGACCTACTCCTACTTCGTATTATTATTACTCTAGCTTGAGTAATTGAACCATCTAAATGTAATTAAATGGCATTTCCTGACAAAAGTTCTGTATTTCAATCATTTTACAACAGCAGCTGCTACACTGCAAGTACAGTAACAGATGCTTTGACTAATCACCTTGCTCAAGTTTTACAACTCTCTTGCAAGTTAGGTATTTATTCTCATTTTACGGAGTGGGAAAGTGAGAACATGAGAGATTAACTTGAAAAGATCACCCAGCTAGTTAGTGGTGGGGCTTCCATATATCTATCTTGTTGGGTTAAATAATGATGAAAAGCAGCTATACCAGCAACTACTATAGGCCAGTTACTTAACAACCATTATCTTTAATCCACATTTTTCAGATGGGGAAACTGACACTCAGTGAGGTAAACTAACTTGTCCAAGGTTGGAGGTAAATGGTGGAACAGAGAATGGAACATGGTTTTCAATCACGGGTCTACTTCTTTTCACTACACCCCAAGAGTAGAGGCTACATCTTTTACTTCTTGGTGCTGTCCCTTCCTCCCCCTATCTCTACCAGATGAGGATGTCTGACCCAGGCACTCTCCCTACCACCCACCTTCTCCAGCAGGGCCTTTCGTAGACGCCGCTCTTCCTGCACCATGATGAACATCTCCTTATGCACAGCTGCTGCCAGGTTCAGGTCTAGCTTCTCTGGACAGGCAGCCATCTTGCATATGAGTTCCTCATGGGAGAAGACGCAGTATCTTCGGAGCCGGCGGTAGTGCTCAATGCACTGGCGCCCAGCAGGTAGCTGTGGACAGATTCAAAGTTGAGTGTGGCCGAGTCTGGAAGCCATGGTGTCTTCAAGTTCCTCCACAACTCTCCTGCTTCTCCCAGTCAGCTCACCACAGTCCAGACTCACCCAGTCAGCAGTGCAAAAGTTGACAGCCTCAGCAAAGTTGTAGCCTTGGTTGAAGCCACTGTGGTAAGCACGGGGGAAGGTGATGACGAATTCTCCAGCACACTGGTTTGTGCGGACAACCTGAGGAAGAAGAAAGGCCAAGGTTGGTGAGACAGAAGTTTTCCACAGTCTACAGAAACCTAACCTAAGTGCAAGGTCCTTAAGGAGATAAAGGAAAGCCTCAGGAAACACAGTCTGACAACAGACTCCCAGACCTTCCAACTCTGAAAGGATGAACTAAGGTCTCTAGTTTCAAGTTTTTATTTGTGCTGACAGACAATAGGAAGATTTCAGAGTCAAAGTAGGAAATGTATGTATCAAAATATTTCAACTTTCCTGGTAATTTTTATTAAAAAATTTTTCATTAAACTGACAAAGCATTTTCCATTAATATTTATTCTTATCCATCATGGTTCTACAAGATTTGTTACAAAATCAGAAGGCCCTGCCATTCTCCCCTCCCCAGAGGAAATCACATTACTCTCTTCTGATTATTTTGATATTTAACTTCGCAAACCTAAATAACGTTTCTAGACTATATTAAAAATAGCTTCTTCTTTCTCAATTTGCTATCATAATTTTACTTTCCAAGAGCCCTTTTTTGTTCTCAGTATGCTCCTTGTTAATAATATCCTGTTTTTATTTCATGTTTGCAATATACACTTATCTCTGAAGATACTGAGGTTTCTTTTCCTTTTCTTTTTAAAGTATACTTCTTTCTGCCTCGCCAGTTTCTCCAAGTTGCTTTTTTTCTGTTTAGTTCACTTTCACTTTATAGGTTTTCCTCAGTTGTCTGTTTATCTGTGGCTGTCTCCTTATATATAAGTAAAAGACGAAAAAATTGAATGGAAGCTCTGAGTGCATATGTGAAGCTTGTTAACTAAGAGCTTCAGAATAGGGTGATCTGATTGGGCCATTTAGTTTGGGAAAATCTAAGTCTTTCTCTCAGGCCAGTCAGATTCTCCACAGAGAAAAACTCTACCAATTTCCTGCCTGTAGGAAAAAGGCCTGGCTGCCAGTTTTCCAAGACACAAGTGGAGGAAGATGGCTGAGAATCTCAGCATCCTATATGCATACATTAATGAATCCTACTATTTTCACTATAATCTACCCTCAACTGTACCTGGAAGACCTCAATGCAGAGACTTTGTTTTAATCTCTTCAGAAATAAATCTCTAGTCTTTTCAAAGAGTAAGGGAGGGTCAAACTCCTAGCTGCTCAGCATAGGAGGGGATCTCACCACTTCCTACATACATTTGAACCAATCCTTATTTTCACCCCATCCATCTTTACCCCCGGAATGCTTGGTGCCACCAACTCCTGAACCTGTGGGGGACTTTGCAGTGTAAACCAGGTTGGTTCTTAGATGTCCCAAGTACTGGCTTAGGATTCAGTTTTCTCATCTATCTGTTTTCTAGTTTTGAAAATTTTATTGTCTCCTCTCTTGTTTTCTTCATCTCTGCGATTTTTCACATTAAAAATTAAAAATAATTGTGTCATTTTAGTGAGGTTTCAGGAAGGAGTGGAAATAGCCATGTGTATGATTAATTTGCCATCTTTACTGAGAAGTCTCACAGAGCTTTTTAAGATGAATAGTCAACTTTAGCAAAGAACAGTGAAATAGATACACGTGGGTAAAGGGATCAATAGATCCTACTCTCTGGAAAGAAATTTGTTAATATATGTCAAGAACCTAAAATCTTCATACCCTTCAAACAAGAGTCCTCTGCCAGGATTCTAGATTAATTTAGAGAGAATCAACATCCTTAACAATGTTGAATCTTCCCATTCATGAATATGAAATAACTTCACATTTACTCAGGTTATTCATCAGTTCCCACCCCCAATACATTTCCTTCTCCAATCTATCCCTACTTAGAAACACCATCACTGTTTCTTACCTGTATTACTGCACTAGCCAACATTACCAACCAGTAGAATAGTTTTCCAAAATATGCAAATCTGACCATGCCAAGCCTCTGCTACGAGTCTCTCATTAGAAGCCCCATGTCCATATGATAAAAGGCAAACTCTTACTCTTTCTTCAGGGGTCACTTTCTCTACAAACCCTCTCCTGACCATCCCAAGTGACCTAGTCTATTGGGTTTTTTTGTAGTGCCTCTAACACTTTACTCCAGTTGCTTACTCATCTCTGTCCTCCACTCAACTGTGCATATACCCTGAAAAGAGGGACTAATTTACCTTCAGGGTACTTGACTAGAGGCCTTGCAGACAGAAGGAGGTCTAGCAATATTTGCTGAACGATCTAGTCCCAGCCTTAATTTAAAAACTTTTTTTATTGTGGTAACATTTATAACATAAAATTCCCCATCTTAACCATTTTTTTGGCTTGTTTTTTAATTTAGTCTCCACAGAGACTCAAAAACTGCCAGCATCGACTATATTTCATCAAGTTGTCATGGAGGGGTACTGGGAAAAGTTTTCAATTAGCAATAATTATGCCTCAGATAAACCTCATTGGCTATGATACTGCCGCTGTGCAAAGCTTAACCATTTTTAAGTGTACACTTCAGTGGTATTAAATCACATTCACAATGTTGCACTACCATCACCACCATCCATTACCAAAACTTTTTCATCACTCTATACCTATTAAGCAATAACACCACCATTCTCCCCTCCCCCAGTTAACTGTTAATCTGCTGTCTCCATGAATTTGCTTATCCTAGATATTCATATAAGCAGAATCATACAATATCTGTCCTTTTCTGTCCAACTTATTTCACTAGGAGTAATGTTTCTATCTGCTAATGGAAACTTGTATTGTTTCCACCTTTTGGTTACTGTGATAATCCAGCCTTAATTTTATAGATGTGAAAACCGAGTACTAGAGAAGCCTGAGGTGGCAGAGCCTGGTGTAGAACCTAGTGCTCCTGACTCTGTCTCGACTGGCCCCCTCATTTTGGCAAACACTTTATTGTTGTCTATATAGTTGTTGAGAAAAGCTCTCCTCGTATTCCACACCTGTTAAAAATGATGACTGTGACTAGCCAAAAAGTAAAAACACAAATCAGCTGATGAATGGATAAACAAAATGTGGTATATACATACAATGGAATATTTATTCAGCCATAAAAAGGAACAAAGTACCGATACACACTACAACATGGAAAAACCTCTAAAAAATTATTCTGAGAGAAGCCAGACACAAAACCAATTATAAAATTCATACACTGACTAGTGAGTGCTATGTCAAAATTTACATAAAAAAGTACTACATGGAAACATAAAAGGTTTGATGTAAGGGAAATAAGGATGATTTTTCTACTTTCTATTGTTTTGGAAAGAAGTCATGTTTCTTTTTTAACAAAAATAATACTTGCATTATATATCTATAAAAAGAAATGGACTCCCACCAAAGGCGGCCCCAGTGAGGGGGCTAAAGATAGCTCTGGGGGAGCTCCAGCTAGCTAAACTGCAGCATGCCAGCATGACATGAAAATCATAGATGCCTTGGATAGGAGGGATACTGCCAAGGCCAAAAAGCCTGGAGATGCTGAGAACTACTGAGGGGCAGGGCAGACAGATGACAGGGCAGAGAAGCAGCAACTAGCTGGCCAGAGAAGCTGGTGAGCCATAAACAGGAGAAATACTGCGGAGGTGGAAGCAAAGAACACGTGTTTAAAATCTGTGACAAAGTTTCTTTAAAAAAAGGTAAGGATTTAAAAAAAAAAAAAAAAAAAAGATAAGGATTAATGAGATCCATTTCCTTCTATATATAAGCATCTTAGCTGCCCAAATCTTTAAAAGAATTCTTTTCTACTCTGAGAATTTTCCTTGGCATTATAGGCAAAGACGATGCTGTGCTATGGGTCAGGAAGAGAGGAGTCTAAGTTCAGACCCAATGTATCCTTGTGAAGCAATAGAACTATAGCCTTTGTTCATCTTAACATCTTAAGTCCAATAATTCTTAAATGGGTTGAGGGAGAGAGGGGAAAGAATAGCCCCTTTCTGAGTGAAGGAGGGTTGCCTGAACTGTTGTAGAATGCCTTCCCGTGGCCAATTCCCTAGGTACTACAACCCTTGGTTAAATATCACTACAACCTATAATAAAAATTGTTCCTCACAGGATGTGTAGTACATGAAAACAACTGAAAACAAGAAGAAATTCAGGTGAGAACCACCCACCTAGTCTAACCCCTACTATACAGATGCCCAGGGATATCTCAAGGAGATATTAGTTCAATATTTATGGTCTGCCTACCGTGTTCCATGCACTAAACTAAGTGGCAGGGTGGCCAAGGCCAGAGGAGGTGGAAAAGAATAGAAAGGAGTAGCAAAGAATAAGGCTTACAAGCAGGAATGGAGAATGTACTAATTCCTGCTCCTACAGGACTGCTGATCAGGCTGTTTTTAATAAAAATTCCCAGGAATATAAAGTTCCTTGCAGGTAAGCCAGGTTATATACCCTTCATACATTTTATCAGTTCCCTGGGAGAGAAATACATAAAAAGGATAGGCCAGGACTCTGGATTCAACTTTTGAGTAAAAAGACCTACCCACTACTCCAAGAAGAGTAACAGTATGGAAAATATGGCAGAGACTGTGAGTTGTCCCCCAATAATTTATTCTCGCCACCTTTCAAATCATATGACCTCCAATTTGTAGCTGGTACATGACAATACAGAAAAAAACACAATTCCCAACTTCTCTTGTAGCTAGATGTGGCCAAATGACTAAGTTCTGACTAATGGGAATTGATGCATGCCTTTAAAGGTAAGGAGACTTATCTTACCCTTTCCTTCCCCCATTTCCCTCTTCTACGGGTAGGAATGTGGATGTGATAAGCCATCCCTAGGGTGTTTCTCTTAGTCACGTGGCCCAGAGGACTCACCACCACATTTTTGTATAAGTAGCTACTATTATTCTGGGTCTCTATTAGAGTGGCCAAACCTATAGCCTAACTAATACAGAACAGAAACAGGACAAAAGGTAGATTCCAGATGATAACTACCAGAAATGACAGGACTAAATTATTCCTGCCCTTTGTCCCCGTTTTCCTGGGCACTCACCGGCACCCCATGGGACATGAGGGTGTTGGGATTCATGAGAGTGACAAGCTGGTGCAGGAGATCAGGTTGGCTATCAAATAGCTCAGGTGTCAGCTTCTTCATCACCTCTTCCAAATGTTCTGCTGCAAGTGAGGGTACCCCATACCAGGTCTTTGGCTCACCCCTGTGCAAGTGGAAAGGGGAAACACAGAGTGGTTATACCCATGGTCATGCAGGGAGTCTGCCTTGACTACCTCCCTGGCTCCCCAAGGCCCCTGCTCACCAGTGGAGGTAGTTAATGGAGTAACTCCAGTGATCCTCAATATGCCAGCAAAAAGCTGAGAAGACCATACCCACGTAGAGCCAAGGCACCTTCATGCCTGAGATATCTGCATTGATGTGGCACAGTACAGACTGCTCCAACACTGGCATCACATTCAGGTTCCAACCACTGGTAGCATACTCCTGTCAGGTCAGGTATTTGTGGAAAGGGGATGAGGGTTATACTAAGGAAACTGAGATCTTAAGTAATTTGCTCTAGCTTGGGGAAACTTAACTTTGAGGTCAAAGACCTTTTTGAAACATCTAAGGAATATTATAGGTCTCCTCCCCACAAAAATGCATACACACAAAAGTTTGTCATTAATTTCTGAGAGGTTTACAGGTAAACCCACACACCAAAATACCCGCAAGTTTTAAAACACTGTTGTGGACTAAAATGTTCCCTTCTCTTAAGGTAGACCCGGACCCTCACCTTTTCCTGCAGTCCCTGAAAACTTCTCATTAATGAAGCATTTCCTAAGTCTTCTCATTTAATTCTTATAACAAATTTGTAAGGTAGACATTATCCCCATTTTATAAGCAGGGAAATAGGCTCAAAGAGGTGAAAGAACCAATCTCATGTCTGCACATGCCAGGTACTAGACTGTGTTCTTTACATGCATCATTTCATATACATCTCACAGCAACCACATGAGGCAGGCATAATTATCTCCATCTTACAAAGATACTGAATCTTTCAGATATTAAATGACTTTGCCTAAACTCACACAGCTGACATACAACCATGAATCATCCACTCACCTCCTCCTCAGGGGTTAGGTGCCGCTTACTATCACTGACAGGGAAACCACTGCCAAATTCTTTGGAATGGATGTCAGCCCCATACTCAACAGTCACATCTTCCTCAATGCTATTCACCAGCCGCCAGAATTCCTTCTCCACAAGTTCTGTGGGTACCATCTGGGAGAACAGGAATAGCAGGTAACCGTGGCTCATCATCTTGGTCCCACTGCCCCAGGAGGGCTGAGACCATCAGGCACCAACACCTACAACCCTAGCCCCAACACTATTCCAGCTCTCCATCACCTACGTGCACAGGCATGTTGAAATAGTCAGCTTTAAAGGAGTCGGCCATCTCGCCAAAGCTCTGCAGAGTATATTCCCGAGTAGCCTGCTCAAAGCCAAAGGCTTCAGGGGGCCGCTTACACTCCTGAAACCCAAAGGAGAACTTGTCACAAAGGCAGAGGCAAGAGGTAGAGAATCCTCAAAAGTGAAACTTGAATACTGGATAGGAGTAGGGAGGGAGAACAGCCCTACATCTGCACTCAAGGCCCCTTTTAAGCTCCACCTTTTTCTCCTACTACTTCAGCTAAATTAAGTCTTTTCATTTCTCACATGCACTGCCACCATGCCTTTGTTCATACAATTTCTCCTTATTGGACTGTTCTCTCTCGCTTTTTTTCACTGATTCTTCAAAACTCAACCCCAGTCCCCCAGCCTCCAGGAAGCCCTCCCTCATCACTACAGCCTGTGATCTTTCCTTCCTTCAGGACTTTACTGGGCTCTGACTTAAACATGCAATCCTATGCTCTTGTGCCACCATTTTTTTTCTCTCTAGCTAAAATGTGAATTCATACAGGATGCTCAGGGAAGCTTTTTCTGTGTCTAGACTGGAACTATAGTCCTGGGAAAATATCACCGAATATTCTAACACCTTGGAGCATGGGAAACTAAGGCACCAGCTTCTATGGTGTCAAACAACCAACACTATTGCTGTTCTTTAGGCTGTCTCAGAAGACTCACTCTGTATCTATGGCTCATGGTTTTAGATGAGAACTGAGCATACTCCATAGTCAGACACACACCCTGCTCATTTCTGAAAAGTATGTCAATCTGATCCAGTAGCCCACAATCACTTAAGAGAAGGGAGCCAAGTAGAGCTGACATCTTCCTTATCCATGATAATGTTTGTATCTAAACTCCTCCCCACTGGAATTTCCACCATTACCAAGGCCATTATGCACTGCCCTCTTTCCTCACTTGTGTCTCTGTGTGTTCACACATGTACACCCGGTCTCTGTGACCACAGTAAATCCCTAAGATAAGGCAAGAGACTATCAATGAATGCCTGCCTCTAGACACCCAAATGGAAAGGTTGATGAGCACCCAGAATTCGGATGAAGGTAGGCAGCTCATGAAATGTCCCTGCCAGATTTCCCAGGCCTCTTAGGCCTCACTGTTGCTTCTGCTACTCTTCTCACTGTCCCTACCCACTCTAGGTACATTCTCCCCTCTATATCTTTGCTCCTGCTGTCACTCCATCCCCCAATCTAGAACACCTTCCCATTCTTTTATAGTTAAAGTCTACATTATTTTAAACCAAACTAGATACCACAATAAAAGAAAAACAACTAAACGTTATACTCATATGATGGACTATTATGTATTCCCTAGAAGAAAATAAAATCATACTGTGAATAAATTTAATACAGGAAAATTGATTATGAAATAATAAATGAAAATATATTTTTTAAAAATCCCAAACTTGTTAAAGATAATTATTTACACAACAGCAAAAAGATGAGAAGAAAATATACCAGACTATTAATGATGGTTATCTCTAGATAGTGGGCTGATAGGTTATTTGTCTATTTTCCAAGCTTTCTAAAAAACAAACAAACAAATTTGGAACTCAAAAGAACAATTTTTTCCTTAATATTCTTGTTCTTCAAATCTCATTCCTGATATTTTCTAAGACTGCCTTTAGTTCTCTTCTCTCAACTTCTACTCTCAGAGTTTCTAACACATAATTTAGCATTTGAGTATACATCATCACAGTCTGTCTAATCATGAATCTTTCCTCCCCAGATGGTCTGGGAGCACCCAAAATACAGAAGCAAGTCTTTCCACAAAGTTCTGCCCAGCCCAGCCCCACCCCAGGAATCTAAAACCTAAGACTGGGAGTGAGCTAGGAGGCTGCCCTCAACAAGGCCAGATGAAAGAAGGCAAGAACACCCAATGAGGCAGATGTAGACTGGAGCTGGGGAGGCCTTACCGCCATGACACACTTTGGGCACCGCCAGACACCCTTGGGGATCTCAGGCAGGGGCGGCAGAAGGCAGAAGATGTGGTAGTTGTCGTCACAGCCATCACACAGTAGGAGCTTGTCATCCTCATCCCCTCGGGAACACATCCGGCATACATATGACTCAATCTGCCAGGGAGGGAAGCTAAAGGTCATCAACTTAAGCACTGTCTAGCCTTCAAACATCAGGTTCCTCTAGAGTCCAGTACTCCTGTCCACAGTCCATTACAAACCCACTATGCTTGCTGGTTGGATCATTCACAGACCTTGTACAGGTTATTCATGCTAGGACTGGAGTTTAAGTGCATGCACATACTAACTCCCCAAATAAGCTGGCAGAAATGTGAGAGCAGGGATTTTAGCATTCCATCTTGGATACCCGATTTCATTCATTCAATAAACACCTACTGAACACCTATGCATTCAGCACTATGCTGGACTCTGCAATCACAGAGATTAATAAGACATGGTATCTGCCTTTTAAGAGCATACAGTCCTCTAGAGATACATGTTCGTAAAAATTAAACCACAGTGTGAAAACTGCCAACTGAGGCCCATGAAGGGTACTGTGGAAGCCTAGAGAAGGAAGCACTCAAATCAGCTAGAGATAGGGAGCCTTGAGGAAAGACTTCATTGAAAAGTAACATTTGAAACTGGCTAAAACCTGAAAGCAAACTGAGGTTTGGCAATAGAGCAGAGGCACAGAGGGAAAGTCTTCCAGGAAGAACAGCATGTGCAAAGTAAGGGGGCATAAAAAGAGAATACCACATCTCAGGGGGAAAAATGAACATACCTGTAAGTAGGTCAGTGTGGCTATAGCAGAGAAGTGAGGGCAGTGCTGAGAAATGAGGCTAGAGGTCAGCAGGGACTGGATCATGCATGGTAATGAGGAGCTTAGCCTTTACCCTGAAGCAATGGATAACGAATCTCCTTCTCTGGACCCTTCAAGCACTTGAACACCCTTTCTCATTCTTTGTTCCATGTGAGTTGGCCTTGTTTCCCCAATTATGTGAGCTACCTGAGGGCAGGGCCTGCCAGGCTCACTTTTCTGCTAATGCAATCTTAATGGCCCAATGTCATGCTGGGGAAATGCTTCTTGAAGGGACGAAAAGCAGAACACTGGGAAGTCAGGGCTAGTCCTTACAAACTGGGCATTGCTGTGGTTCCTCCGCAATCGCATTGTCATCTTGGTACAGGGCTCTGGGCTGTGACTCAGCTCGTCCTTGCTCTCCAGGAAGGTCTTGGGCGAAGTTGACTCCACCTTCACATCGCCGCCTGACTCCTCCTTTACCACCACAGTCGGGGGACAATCAGGTCCTTCCTTATCTAGGAAAGAGAAAAGCAGCTCTACAGGTCCAGGACATTTAGGGACCTACTTCCTCTCTCCAGGTTGAGTCTATCTTTCACAATGTTCCAGCCTGTTAGCTCTCACCTTTCTTCCGCAGAGTTTTATCCTTGGCCATGAGGCCTAGGCCCATCATCTTGGGGCCTGCTCCATAGATCTGTAGCTTCTTCAGCTCCGGATTCTTTTCAATATCTTCCTCCGTGGGTTCCGGCTAGGAAGAAAGAAAAATGAATCAAGACTGCTTTCTGGGGCAGATCACCCCATTCTAAAAGAACAATAGCTCAGATTATATATCCCCTGGGCTCATGCCAGGGGCTGAGAGATAGGCAGGCCAGGGCAAGAATTCAGAGCTGCTTTTTGGAGACTGGGGCAAATGAGTTCCCTCTTCAGCCCTCTCTTAGAAAGGAATTAAGACAGGATCTCAGTTTTCTCAACTTAAAATGAGAATATTAACTCCTACCTTATAGTTATGAGGGTTTTGGGGGATAATGTATAGTTAAAAACAAAACAAAACAAACATCAAGTGTTTGGCATAGAGTAAATATTCAATATATGATAATGACTAATATGATCTGCTAAATTACAAGCTTCAATAAGCCCAGGAACAGTGTCTGTCTTGTTCTCTGTTGTACCCTCAGTGCCAGAAGAATGCCCGGCACATAAGCCTCTGCCTGGAGGTAGGATATAGGTATAAGCAGAAAGAAGAGTTGTACTCCTATGAGCAAAGTGAGTCAGAAAAGGAATAAGGTAGGCAAAAAGGGCAGACATGCCAAGATAGTATATGAACAGATCAAGACCCAGCTCAGCAGACAGTAGAGGAAAGAGCAAAAGTGAAGCCAAAGAAACACACTAATGCTCAGAAGAACTCAGAAAACTGAAAAAAAAAAAGAGGGAGGAAAAGTACTTGCTCCAACCCAAAGCCCTAAGACAGAAGAAGGGAAGTACTCACATCAGGCTGTAGTCTCTTGGCCCGCCGGCCATAGCTGTTGAACTTGGAAGGCTGCACAGACTGTCGAAGGGGGATGCTGTGGGGTTTGTATTCTTTATCCTTCTCCTCATTATCAAACGGACGTGTGTTGCACTGCTGAGGACAGGTGAGGGGTAAGAGTCAAGGCATGGGGCTCCAGCCCCCAACAGCAAGGGCTTCCCTCTACCTTTACCCAATGGCAATCAAAGTTGTGATTCCACCCACCTGACCCACATCAATAGCCCCCACTCAACTAATCTTTCTCACTGACACCAGCACACACTTTGGGAATTCTTCTCAATGCCTTTGCTTATGTCATTTCTCCTTCCAACCACCTCCATCCCAACCATCTCTCCAACTAAACCAGACCCCATCTCTTTCTAGACTTCTCCAGCCCAAAAGATCTCTCCTTCCTCTGAATTCCTCTATTATTTAAAAGGACTTATCACATAACAGATAAGCAGCCTAGCCCTGCAGACCAGAAAACTCCAGGACTTCTGACCCTATGTAATGTGGGAATTGAATAAACACCAATAGAAAAGGATAGAGTTTAGCTCCCAGGTCCCCAGTCCACTGAACAAGTTACATTAAGAGCAAGTGTAGAAATCTGTGTCTCAAGATAAAGCCTCCATCCACCCCAGTCTCACGTCCTTACCACCAGGTTGGCTCCAGACTGGTACATCTCATAGGGGTAAACAATGCGTTCATAGTGGGAGCGCAGCAGGGAGCCAATGTTTTTGCCTGGTGGGTAGTTGAGGCGCTGGGCCACCCGGGCCCACCGACGGTCCTTGCAGATGGCTTCATAGCCACCTTCCTCCACCACGATCTAAAAGGTAAGTGGGAAGGGACATGAATGTGCTGGGTGTATGTATATGAGGGAGTAGGTCTGTAGAAAGGACAATGAGGACAACTCTGGCACTTCACATCACTGGGACTACCCTCTCCTCCCAACTACCACCATCCAGACTCAAGTTGCAGCAAGAGATGCCAAAAAGTTCTGATGATGGCTTGTGTGCTGCCAGGCTGTGGACCCTTCCATTTTAGCCCAGAGATGCAATATCCAAACCAAGAGGGTCCCCTGAATAACAAGACTATTTGTGTGTTTTGGGGCAGGGTGGTTCTTACTTTGCTGAGGCTGTAGAGGTCTAAGATCCGTCGTTCTACATTGGGAATCTTTAAGGAAGAGCCCTGGATTTCCCAAAATTTGGCAATCTGGTCCAAGTAGTTCAGTTTCACTCTTGTCTGGGCCTGGGGAAGAAATGGCTCAAGGAGACCACGCCCTTCCCCTCCCCCCTATACCAACTCCTGTCTTCTGTTTCAATCCTAGGGGAGGAGAAAAGATACAGAATAGCCCACCTATACTACTCAGGGCCTCTCCCAATGAACTGGATCCCAGTCTCTAGACAGTGCTTAGCCACACCTGCTCTCTCACCTCTGGTACTTTCTTGTCATCCAAATAAACCCAAGGTCTCAAAACAGAAAGGGTCACGACAGTCAAAGTTTTACTCAATTTCTCTGACAGGGCTGTATGAATATTATCTTTTACAGATGAGGAAACAAGAGGCCCACAGTGGTTAAGTTGCACAACAAGTACAACAAGTACCAGGAGATCACCAGGGTGTCAAATCACTTTAAGTTTTAGCTTTTCCTCTGCTACTGACTTGTTGTATAGCAGAGAGCGTATCAGTTCCACAATCTAAACCCATTTTCTGATGATAAAAGAGAAAAAAATAACTGCCCAGTCCACTTACCCCAGAGGAGGGGACTTTATGAGAGTAACAGTGAAGGCCCTCTTAGAATCTTCAGAGTTCTATCAAAGCTCTAAACATGTTTCAGAGAATGACAGCTCCAGAAGAGTACATTAACCTCTTCTTATGCACCATGAAACTTTGTTCCACGGTAGCTGAAGGTGAGAAAGCATGCTATAGACAGGGTGGCCTAAAGAACTAAAAGATGATGTACCAAAGCAACACTGGCACCTGGCCAACCCAGGACCCAATGTGAGCCAAAGATCCTAGGAATAAGGCATGAACCATGCTTCCCTGAAATCTCAGTAGCCCAAGAGGGCTCCCAAAGGCCCCAAGTCTTTTACCTCCTCACCCTTAGCAGAGGGCCTGGTTCCAAAAAGAACTAGGTAGTCATTAGCATTCACTACCTTGTCCTGGTCCCATTAGGGCAGGGGTTCTTAAACAAGGGGTCTGTGAACTTGAATTGAAATTAAAAAACAACAACAACAACAACAACAACAAAACATTCTTGTGGGGATGTGTTGGTGTGGGTGTGATATATTTATTAAATAATACACAGTATAGTGTGGATTTAGTAAGGGGTCTGTGGTTTTCACTTGACTGGCAAAGGGGTTCATGGAACAAAAAAAGGTTAAGAACCCCTGCATTAGGGGGAACAGGGACAAGTCTTTCTACTTCATAGAAGAGGAAAACTAAGACCTATTTGTAAAAAGAAATGGACCTAGGGCTCCTTGTCTCTAAGAATCCCTAAGGGGCCAGAAATCCTATTCCTTCCATCTCAATCCCATAGCTTTCTGGCCTTGGCTTCATCCCTTCCCCACATTAACCAGCACTATCCCTTTAGAAAATCTGCCCCTGTCCCATGCTAGATTATACCTTGCCCTAGCTGTATACTCCTCCTACCCTCACCCTCAAAACCTGGTCAGATCTATTTTTCTAAGGAACTTGCACCCTTTACCAGAGATGACTTTTGTCCTGACCAGAAAATCACCTAGACTGAGTTTAGACCAGTGGTTCTCAACGGGAAGCAGGGAGGGGTGTGATTTTACCCCCCACAGGACATTTGGCAATGTCTGGAGACATTTTTGGCTGACATAATGGGAGGGGAAGCTACTGGTATCTAATGGGTAGAAGCCAGGGATGCTGATAAGCATCTACAACGCATAAGATAACCTTCCACAACAAAGAATTATCTGGCCCAAAATGTCAGTAGTGTCAAGGTTGAAAATAAAACCCTGGTCTAGAAGACAAAGCAGCTTTTAGGTCATGGGTACTCAGCTGGGCCTAATAACCCCATAAGACATCAATTATGGCTTGTGGATACATAATAACTAATGGGGGAAAAAGTGGTGTCACACTTCTAGCCTACATCTTCATGGAAAACTCCAGGACCTTAGCTGGAAGTGGTGTCAGGGCACCCACTCTATTATCCCAGGGAATTCTCAAGTCCCTATTGGAGAACCCCACCTACCCAGGCAAGGATCTGGACTTCCTGTACAGAACAAAAGGAAGAAAAAGCTTACCTGCCTGACCCCTGCCCAAGTTTTTAACTATTCCAACCTCTACACAGAGCAGTCCTTGTGTTGCTCCCACCCATCTACCTCACCTCTCACCTTACCAAGCACCATGGAAGAAGGTAGGAGGCACAGGGTCATGGATGAATTGGACAGACAAGGCCACATTCAGCTGGCCTTGCAAGAAAGTGTCTCACATAGCCCCATATTTTCCTTTTGTTGACCCAGGCAGGATAGGTTAGTTGACAGGAGAGCTTCAGAAATAGCAAACCTTTGTAGAAAAGAGAAATCACCAGTCTTTGGGCTATCAAATCAGAAATGTTAAATGCCCCCTGCTCTTGGTTATATTCAGAGCTGTAAAGCTTCCTCCATGCCCTGGGCACACTAGAAATCAATTTCACAGAATAGAGAATGAAGACCTAGTTAGGTAAAGCACCTTAGCCAAGGAGGATATGAAGGAAGTGGGACCAGAGCTCAGGTATCCACTCTCCCCACCCCACCACCAGCTACTAGTCTTCTCACCTCTAGTTCATTCAGTCTCTGGATTCGAGGGGTAAACCTGAAGTTGTCCACTTCTACAGCAAAGGGTGGCTGCCAGTCCTAGGAAGGTAGAGGGAGGGAAAGGGATTTGGGTTATTCTGGCACAGTGCATTACCAGAGGGCACCAAAAGCAGCTCAGCACCCCACTCACGCCTTCCCAGACCTCTATCCGCCCCAGACCCTTCAACGTGGTAAATATCAACCCATCACCCCCACTCACAACAGAGCTTAGTAGCCCCTCAAGTCCACATCCGAGGCCCCATGCATATGCCCTGGGAAACTTCTCCCAAGTCCCTCACAAAAGTACTATGCCAGGATTTCAAGAAATAGATTGGACCCAAAACAGTTGACCCCAAACCCTCCCTACATCTACATTAACCCCTCATCCTCTAGGCATGTGCTGAAGGACGCACAGTATGGGAGTACTGGGAAGCACACAGGACCTGGAGTCAGAAGACCTGGGTTTGTGTCCTAGCACCTCTATTTACTAGCTATGGGATTTTACCTTCCTGAACCTGTAGGATGGGAATATGAACTCTTGCCCTGGCTTCCTCACAAGACCGACAAGGAAAATTAAACCAGTTTTCAAATGAAAATGTTATTCAAAGGAGTCATCATTAAGAGTTGACATCTAAGGCTGACCACAACATCCAATACACATGCAGGGTAGCTCAGCTCTGATTCTGGCAGGATTTAAAGATTAGGGCCTTTAATGTCTGTCCTCTCAGTTTAAAGAGCCTAAGACAGACACTGCAGGAAAAAGTAAGGAACAGGGAGCAAGAATCTGCATCTCTCACCAGATCTGGAAGGCTTCCTGTGGATCCTCCCTCATATACCCAGAACAAGAAGAGGCAGGGGAGGAAGCGCTGGGGAAGAGGGAAGTGCTGGGATGCCAGACTGTGGTGGCAAAGAATGGGAGGATTTGGGGAGGGGGGAGGAGTCAGGGAAAGGTAATGTAAGTGGGGGGAGGCTCTGCTCTGGTAAGTTTGAGCTTGTTCTGTCCTGCCCAAGGGTGCCTGTGGAGAGCCCCTCCCCCACCCCACCCCCCCCACAAACCTCCCACACAGTCCTCTCCTCCCCAGAGCTCTCATTCCTGCTGGGATGGGAAAAAGAACCTAGGGTAACCTAGACCAATGCTCTCATTTCACAAATGAGAAAAGTGAGGCCCAGAGAAGAAATGTGATTTCTCCAAAAACAAATGCTGAATTAGTGGCAGAGCCAAGACTAGAACCCATGTCTTCTGACCTCTGGTCCAAGGTGCTTTGCACTATACCAAGCTACCAGTGTAATTCCATACATACATGCATGTGTGTGTGTGTGTGGGGGGGGAGTGGACAATGAAAGAGAAGAGTGATTGGCTTCTTCTGCACACACTTTTATAAAAGGGGCCAGAGAACTCACATGTGCATGCACACATAGCCCTCTCCCAACTTCCTAAAGCAGGCAGAGAACACGGGGCTCAGTGAAGCAGGGTGGGGAAAAAATGTTATGTAGTCTAAAATGGTATGGCTCAAGCCTAGACAGGCTCCCAAAAGGGCCTATGCCCTCTTGCCTCCCATGAGAGTAGAGCCCTCCCCTCAGGGCAGGTAACCCAGGTAGAAAAGTGTTCACACCCAAAACTCCAGGCACCCTTCTTTCCTGCGGAATCAAGTTCTAAAAAAGAGGAAGTGCAACCCGACAGGAAATAGCACAATGAGGAATCTGAGAGCAGGACCTGTGGGTGCAACAGATAGTTGGGGAAGGTCCAGCAATCTCCCTGCCCAGCTCTCCTTGGGACCTACCAGCTCCCTCACCCTTCCTTCAGCACCATACTGATGTGTGCCAAATGTTCAATATGTCAGTATTATCAGGATGTGGTGATATAAAGGTTGGTTACCTGATGCAGGAAGCAAGGTCCTTCCAAGCTCCCCTGGGACTATGCCAGGTTACCACCATTCTCCTCCTACCCATGTTTCCCAAGCATAGCAATCGCATGCCCTGCAATTCCTACCCCAAACCATCCTTCCACAGGCAAACCTCCAATTCTTGGCCCCCCCCCGGGGTCCAAGAACCACTTGGGTGGGTGTTTCAAATTCCAAATAGAAGAAGGCCGAGTTGCCTTTAGGAGCAGCCTCAAAGAAGAAAAAACAAACAAACAAAAGCAAACCAAAGAGAGCTGGGTCTCTTGGCTTGGAGGGAAGCACACTGTTGGGGTAGACAAGAGAAGCATAACAAAGGATAGCCCCCAGTTGGCCACGCACACACTTGGGACATGTCACTTTTCCCTTTCCTGGTCCCCCAAGGCAGGTTAACAACACCAGCCTGTCCAGGTAAGTCCAATATAGAAAAAAGGAAATTCAAGCCTCAACCACCTCCTATGTAAGATATGCCTCCTTCCCACAGGCCTGCCCAACCACCTCAGGGAGTCCCTTCTTGAGGGTGCCCAGGACTCCAGCCTCTCCCTTCTGCTAGCCTCCCTGACCTCTCACTACCCACTGCCACTCTCTCACTATAGGCAAGGATACCTCAGAGGTCTGTGGCCAGGCTTCAACAAGAAGAAATTGGCTCATCCAACACGTCCCAGAGGATCCATATGAATCCAGCCTAGCTCTGTGGCTGAGCACCAGAAAGCACCAAGGTGAATAAGGCCTGCAGTGTCTTCCTCAGGTGGGAGTTAGGCTTCCCATCCTGTTCCAGCCAGGAGACACCCACTCAAAAACACCCTGTTCCAGCTAAACCCTCAATTTCTGCCCAAGAAATCCCAAGTGGTCACTGAACACCATATATCTTTATTTCTCCTCCATGCTGGCAAGGCATCAGCCTGTCCTAGCCCTTGGGGGACTTCTGGCCTGAAGCCAGGCCTAGGAGGAGAGACAGGCCCTTTGTTGCTGACCTCTGGGAATCAAGTGTTCCAAGGGTGTAGACTTCCTTAGCCCCATTCTGTTTCTGGGGACCCAGAAACGTCCTATTCTCTGGAACCTCCTACATCCTGGGACAGAGCACAGCAGAAATCTCTTGAGAAGGACTCATACCCCAACCCCAAACTGACTGGTCCCCAACTGATTGGTCCAAGCCTTTCTATAGTAAGTAATGTCTGGGGAGTGATGTGTAGGAAAGGCTCTGACATCACCTTCAACCCTAAGAAAGGAAGGGGACAATTCCTTGAACCCATCTCAGGGGAGCCAGATACAGCATTCCCTGTGAGACTGACTATTTCCTGACTCTGGTCCACCAGGCCAGGATATTATCACAGATGGATTGACCTGGCAGGGTGTGAGTAAATGAGTCAACCCACATAGAAGCAAATCAATGACCACATCAAACACCTTCACAGTCACAATAATTACCACTTATCTAGTGCCCACTACACATGGACACTACCTAGTTTAATTCAACCTCAAAATAACCAAAGAACATAAGACCCATTTCATAGACTTAAGAGAGATTATATTACTTGCCCAAGATCACACAGCTGGAGGGCTGCAGAGTGGAGTTTTAAACTCAGGTCTGTCTCCCTTCAAAGCTGTGATCTTTCCACTACAGCAGGCTGCCTGCCTTAAGGGAAGTGATGACAGCAGATGAGTGAAAGGCCTTATTTTAGTTCAGCCCTTATTTTAGTGCAGCCCTGACCTGGGAGGTCAGGAGTAACTAAGAAATGTGCAGAATGTCTCTCTGTGAACTCTCCTCTGCTCCCTAGGCATTCCGTCTTGAACCTTACCAGTAGTGATTCTGAAGGCGGGGTGGAGGAGTCGAAGTGAGGGGTGGAGCCTCTGTGACTCCGTGTCACTGTGGGACTCACCACAGGAGGACCCCTGGCACCAGCAACCTTTATCCGAACCTGGCCGGATCCACACGGTCCCAGTCGCCTCATTTCCCCACACCTGGAGCTACCCTCTGCCTCAGACTTCTCCGCCGACTATCCTAGTCCCCCATCCCCGGCCTCACCGCCGGTGACCACTGGCCCCGGACCTTACCGCGGGTGGGCGGATCTTGCAAATGCCCGACTTCTCGGCGATGGGCCTGATTTTCGCGATGTAGCCAAGCGGGTCTCGGAACTCAGCCCAGCTGGGTTCGAACACAGGGCACTCCGGCGGTGGTAGGAAGTCGTCGGCCCCTGGCTCCATGGTGGGCCCTAGGGCTGGGCCGGGGATAAGGAGGACTCGGACCGCCCTTTAAGGGCTCATGGCGCCGCCGCTGTCTGAGACCGAGGCACTGCTCGGAGAGTAGGCCCTGAACAGGGCGGCCGCCGCCCGCCGAGGACCTAGGGGGCGTGTGGCTGCCGCGCTCTGAAAGTCTCAGGATGTCGCTACTGCTACAGGCTCTTCGTCCCGCTCCTTTCCTTCCAAACTCCGCCGCTGCCTCCCAACTACCACAGCATTGACCACCACAGTTACCTCCCAACCGCCGCGGCCTTCATCGCCGCCGCTGCCGCCATTTTGGTTTGTCAGCGTCTCCCCTCCCCTCGCCACAACAAACCGGATCCCTCCGCGGGGTGTTCCTCCGAGCCTTGTATACCTTGCGTCAGGCTAAGCCGTAGGGAGCCTTCATCCTGTGAGGAACGAGCTGAATCGACTGGCGTGGGTTGCCTATATGGTAGCGGGAACTCAAAAGTACCGCCCCGGCTGAAAGCAAATAGTCCACCAAAACGGCGGAGGTGCAGGACTGTAATTAGTGTACCGACACCTTTTTCCGGATAGGCCGGCGGTGCACGTTTAAAGGCCAGTGTTGCGCATGCGCGTTGTGGAGACAGACCGGAAGAGGCGCTGGCGTCGGTGGGTGGTGGGCTAACTGGCACCCCCTTGAGGATCTCAGGCCTGGCGCGAGCCCCGCCCCAAAGTTCTCTCCCCTTTCTCCTTGGTCTTTCCGGTATGGGCCTTGGAAGGCAGCCGGGGTGCCTGATTGGCAGGAATCCCTACTGCTGGCCCGCAGTTTGGGGAGACGTACTGGGCTGGGGCTTTGAGGTTCCGAAAGAAGGAAGGGAAGCGGCAGCTCACTCCCCGGGGGACTTGGGATTTTTAGAATCCTGGGTCCCAAGAAGGAAGCCAAGGTCACGTAGAGTCCTCTTAGAGATGGGGTTTACATTCTTACCCCAAAGAGTCATTGCCAGACAGCATTTTAATGAACACTTTCAACTGTTCTGTATGCACTTTAACTATGTGCATATTTGTTGCATGTACTTCTACAAAATAAGCCTGGGTATGTGTATGTGTGTGTGTGTGTATATACACACACATATAAT
The DNA here is from genome assembly GCA_026826555.1 of Tolypeutes matacus. Taxonomy (NCBI): domain Eukaryota; kingdom Metazoa; phylum Chordata; class Mammalia; order Cingulata; family Chlamyphoridae; genus Tolypeutes; species Tolypeutes matacus. The sequence goes on along the minus strand of JAKSZT010019630.1, from coordinate 341,800 downwards.
TTTTTAAAACTACTGAATGTTTAGCAACAGTGTATTTATCCACTGCCTACCAGTGCCTACTGTATAAAACACCTACTCTTTACCCATTTGTGAGCCTACAGTGCACTTATCAAACATCTGTGTACATTAATTGTATTTGTGTATATAAGCCCTTGTCATATGCATTTGAGTGCCTATTATGTATACATTTACTATTATGTGCATTTCTGAATAGGTTTATTTTGACTATTTTGAATGATCAAACGAATATTTTATCCACATCAGACATCTACTGCATTTGAGGGTCGTCTATATTATTCATCAGTTGTAGGCCTACTGCATACAGTTTGAACACCTACTGCACACATATTAGAATACTGTGTACACACTTATTAATGCTTATTTGGTGTTCCCCCACTAGACTGTGAGTTCCTTAGGGGCAGGGACCATGTGGATGCCTTATGCATCCTCAGTACCTGGTGTGGTAAGCAGTAAATGAATATTGAATGAACAAAAGAACAAATGAATGTGTATTTTTGAGCAGCTGTAGTGTATATCAAGTGAAAATAACATATACTCTTTGCAAACATTTCCTGTGTATAGTAAGCTTCTACTATAAGCTTGAATATGTTTGAAAGGGGTGAGGTGTCATTCCTTCATCCAGTTAACTGTTCCTAATCACATATTGTGTGCCAGTTCAATACATTCTGCCAATTCAGAACTGAGCTAAGGACATCCCATCTGAGGGAACAGGGCACACAAGAGTTCATACCCTGGGGTCAGACAGACCTGCCTTCCAGTCCCACCAGCTCTGCCATTTTCTAGTTATGTGACCTTGGACAAGACCCAGCTTTTGAAACTGAAATGGGGATGATAATCCCGACCTTGCAGGACTGGTGTACAGAACCTGGCACATGGCAGGCCTGCAGTATCTGGTAGCTGTTATTTTTATTCCTCAGAATATGTCAAACTCATTAACATGTCAAAACTCATTAATATCCTACTTTGTGCCTAGTGATTTCATATTTCTTATCACCTGAATCCTTACATTATCTTGAATGTTCAGGATTTTTATCCACACTTTGTTGCTAAGGAAACTTGTCCCAAGTAAATAAATAGTAAGTGTCACCTCCTTTCTAGTTTTCTTGATGTCAGAGGAAGCCTCAGCTGTGTCCCAACACAAACACAGGTGAATGACCCAAGTGAGAAATTGTCTGGACGAGAAACGGAAAGCTAGGCAAGGTAATGTCAATAACTTTTATATCACTAGCTTCTCACATGTGTAAGCATCTAACAGCCCATGTAGCCCTTTCATACCCATTATTTCCCTTGATCTTTGCAATAGTTTTGGGAAAGAAGTAGGCCAATTTACCCAACCTGTAGATGAGGAACCAAATCCCAGAAGGATTAAACAACTTGCCCAGTGTTACACAGGAAATTGCTGACTCGTGATGAAATGCTCTTTCTGTCACTTGCTCTCACCAGGAATAGAACTGAACAAGAGAAGGGCAAGGAGAATGAAGAGAATATGCCAAATCCTAGGCTGAATGAAGTTTGGCCATCCCACCTGGAGGCAGCTCAGTGAAGGGCAAAGAGCATGGATTAGGTGTCAGTTGACCAAGGTTTGGGTCTCAGCTCAGCCCAGGCTTCCCACAGCCTTCTCTGAGGTGCTTGGCTCAGATAAGCCCCTATCCTAGCAGGGCAAATGGAAATTGCATGGCATCTTTGAAGCCAGGCAAATGAAATTCATTCATTCACAAATATTCATTAAATCCCTACTATGCTCCAGGCACTAGGAATATAATGGTGACCAAGATAGACATGGTTCCCGTTTTCCTAAAGCTATTCACCCACTGAGATCTGCCAAGTAGATCTGCCAGAGATCTCATCTCTCTTTTTTTTTTTTTTTTTTTTTAAGATTTTATTTATTTATTCATTTATCCCCCCTTGCTGCTTGTGCTCACTGGGTCAGCCAACCACGCCGTGCGGGCGGGCCTGCCCTCACCAGGAGGCCCCGGGAACCGAACCCGGGGCCTCCCATATGGTAAACGGGAGCCCTACTGATTGAGCCACAGCCGCTTCCCGATCTCATCTCTTTGAGCCTTGATTTTTCTTATTTATAAAACAAGGCTAAATAATCCCTTCCTCATAGGGTTGCTATGAAGATTAGAGATAATGATGGTTACCATTCATCAAGGGCCTGGTGCTATGAAGTGAGTATTGTTATCCCTATTTTATAGATGAGACTGAAGCTCAGATAAGCATAAACTTACCCAAGTCACACTGCTAGTAAGTAGCAGAGCCAGAATTCAACCCAGGTCTGTCTGACTGCCATATAACTCTGTCTGTAAAAGTCTCAGCAGGGTGCTTCCCACACTGGAAGGTGTCCAAGAAATAGGTTCCCTTCCCAAGTCTTGGATCTTGCTGGAGACCAATCTGAGCCTGGGTAATGCAGGATTAAGAATTGGGAAGCATCAAGGAGCTCACTCCGAGCTGGTGACTGAGTTGGCTCACCCACCCACCTGGGAGAGAGGGTCTGGCATGGAGTTGGTGCAGAGCAGTAATTGGAAGGCTAGGCTGGGCTCTCAAACACTCACACCATCCATGTTGTCTGGATGAACTGGATGACAGTGACTCTGTGTTTCACTTTTTTCATTTGTAAAACAGCATCCCTTCCAGATTGGAAGTTGGTATGATGAGCTATCAGCTCTAATTCCTAAATAGCTCTGGATTCCATCCCCTCTTCCCTGTTCTATTTTCTTTCCTGGACTATTAAAAGAGCCTCCTCATGATATCTGTATGAACTCATGGGTATCTCTCTCTTCTCTCTCTCTCTCTCTCTCTCTCTCTCTAACAGAATTAGAGAAATATAGATGCATATTATGTACTTAATATACATAACAATAAAACAATATATTCAAAATAATAATACTTTGAAATAAATTATGATAGTGGATTATAATTCAATGAATAAAATAAAAATCCATGAGTCCATACTGATATGAATAAGTAAAATAAGGGAAAGTTTTCCTTAAAGTAGAATGCCAAATAATAAATATAGAAGGAATGATGGAGTTAGAAAATCATCAATGGATGCTAAAGCTTTTTTCCAAATAAAAAAGCAAACTGTTAAAATATAACTGGAGGAACAGGTGTAGCTCAGTGGTTGAGCAACTGCCTCCCATGTACAAGGTCCCAGGTTCAATCCCCTGTTCCTTCTAAAACAAACAAAGTATAACTGGAACACCCAGTGCCCAAATATTGGTTTCTAACTACCCTTTTCTACTACAAAGAACCAGAACTCCTTGGAAAAATGGCTGATTCCAGGGCTGGGGCAGGGAAAGTACAAGATGGGTCTGGAGCACCTCGTGGTGCCAGAAAGCAAGGAAGTTCTCAAAGAAAGTGGGAGTCATGTCCAAAGGACGCAGGAACCAGCTTGAAGAGCCTCCTACTGGTCAAACTGGGACATTTTGAACACCAAAATAAACCCATTGAATGAAATAGACAACCGTGAATCCATGGTGATATAAATGTGGGAAAAGGGAAAGTGCTACCTTACAGTAGAAAACTAACTAATACGTGTAGAGAGAATGATATCAGAAAATCACCATTTGGTAACACAGCTATAATAACTGGTTCAGGAGAGAATCATTAGTGAATGGCAAAACTAGTGGGTGGAAGTTTGAGGAGTAACAGGATATTTACACAGTCACAATGCACCTCTCCACAAGACATTCATTAATTACAAATAGTAATCGTAAATAGTGACTTTACAGTGGAGAAATTGTATAGCCCAATGTGGAACCTGGCCTTACTTCAGCTCCTACTAAGACTGGGTGAGACACCTGTTGCCAACAGAGAAATGGGGATCCGCAGAGAAGGACTGTCTATCTCCATGCTGTATCCACTGCCTGGGCTGCCCTCTCCCATTCCTTTCTCACTAATCCACCAACAGATTGCATTCTCTCATACCTCCAGGTCTTTGCATATGCTGCTCCCTCTAATAAAATGCCCTTCTTTACCAGGCCAATTCCTACTCACCCTTCAATACTCAGCTAAAGGGGCAGTCTTCCAAAAAGCCTGACCCCCACGCCCACCCCAAGCTGGGTTTCCCCCTATGTGCTCCCACATACCCTGTGCTTCCTTCTAAGCTGTACTTATTACACTGTATCAACATCCCCACTAGGCTGTTTGCTCCTGAAGATCCAATCCTGCACTGTTATGATAGCCACTACCCACATGTGACGATTTAAAATTGAATTAAACAAAATTAAAAATTCAGTTTCTCAATCACACTAGCCATATTTCAAGTAGTCAACAGCCACATGTATTGGGCAACACAGTCCAATAAATCAAAGAAAGATCTATTGGACAGCACTGGTCTAGGAAAATGATAAGAACTCTGTGAAATTCTAGGATCTTTGTCCTTTGTTATGTGGTTTCTCCCTCCCCATCCACATCCCTGAAGAGAAAGACAGTAGAATCTTTGATATCAGATCAGCCAATGGCTTGTCTTCAGGTCCTCAGAAACAGGGAGAGGGAGAGGGTAGGGCAGGAATAGCCCAGTGCTGGGACTGCAATAAGGAGAAGGAGGAGAACTTGGGAAGGAGCTGAAGGACATATGAGGAGTGCCAGAGGGGCTCAAAAAGCTTGGGACATGGATCACATCAATCAATAATTCAATGAAAAGATACCTTACTTTAAGATTTAGCTTAGAATGAACCATTCATTATTCATTCATTCATTCGTTTGTTCAACAAAACTCTAGTGGCACCTGTACTGTGCCAGATACCGTGGTAGGCAATGCCCTGGACAGAAATGATTCAAACCAGTATCATTCTCGAGGAACTTATCGCCTGGTGGGGAAAATAGATAATGATGGGAGGGATTTCAGAGAATGTGATGAAGGGCACATTTTGTGAAGAACAGGCCCTTTAAGCCCACCCTGCAAGAGTGGGAAAATCTTTATCAAAATTGTTGGAGGGAGTACATCTGGCAGGGATGCAAATGCACATAAAAATACTGAGGTTGGAAAGTACACATGGGCATTTTCAGGAAACAGTGAATGGTTGACAAAAGTGTGGGCAAGAAATGAGTTAGGACTACGGAGATAAGCTGAGGCCACACAGTGGATGACCCCCAATGTCAAGACAAGGAGTTTGCACTTACAAGGCCAAGTAAGTTGGCCAAGAACAGCTTACTGTGTGCCTGGCAGGCGGTCAGCACTTCATATGCATCTGTTGACAAGTGCCCTGCAAGATTATTATTCCCATTTTACAGGAGAAAGACCTGAATCTGAAGGGCTAGCTGACTTGCCAAAGCCAACACAGCTCACTGAGCTGGGGTTTGAGTGCTAAAAGCTGAGGTTTGGGAGGATGTATCCAGCATCAAGCTGAGAGTAGGAGAAGGATGAATGACAAAAAGTGGTCCAGTTTGGTCTACCAGGGTAAAAACAAAACCCAAAACTATGCATGGGACTCAATTTAGGACCCTCTGGGTTTAAGCTTTTCAATTCCTTGGATGGGCTGGTCCTTGAGGAGGCAGTAAATGCTACTGTTTTGGTTAGATGTTCTGGGCAGGCCTTTGAATGAGTATATGAGGAAAAATACAAAGATCCAAGCTGCTAAAGAGTGGGATCATCCAAACCATTCCCTCTTAGAGGCCATTCCAGATTCTAGGAAGGCAGCAAAAAATATTTACTGAATGCTGCTTCTGGGGACCCTGCTGACCCCAACCAAGAGCATTTGTTCTGCCACAACCTTTCTGTGCTATGCTGAGACCCAAGACATAATCAGTCCTGGTGTTAGAAACATGTCAGTTTCATGAGGAGGCAGTTTGGGGGTTTGGAAAAGGGACCTGAGCTAGAAGTCAGGAAATCCCATCCTTGCTGTGTGGCCTGGGAAAGACCCTTCCCTTCTCTGGGTCTGTCTCCTCTCTAAGCTAAAGGGAGTTCAGCTATTTGTTATCTAATGTCCTAAGTATATATACAGAGTTCTTACTATGTATCTAGCCCTGTGCCTTCCTGGCCCAAATCGCCCTCCCTACCCTCCAGAAGAGAAATGTGGTCAGCTATTGAGGAGGGAAGGGGCTCCAGGGCAAAGGCAGGCCAGCCACAGGAAGATGAGACTAGATGACACAAGAGTGAATGGAAGTACCCAAACCTGTGAAAGGAAGAGAAGGGAACTAACTTGTTGAGCACCTACTCCATGCTGGCTGCTTGATATTCATTATCTCATGTAATCATCACAACTTCGTGTGGCAAAGGTTTATCATCCCTAGTTTTAAATGGAGGAAACTGAGATCAAACTCAGAGAGGGTAACTTTCTCAAGTTCACATGTCTAGGAAGTGAAAAACCCCAGATTTGAACTGTATCAACTCCAAAGCCCATATTCTTTTCATTATATCATGCAGACTACTTATGAAATGAGATAGGGAACCCTCCCTCACCCTCACCTCCTACCAAATTAAAGCAATTTGCCCACCCAGTGGCCTGAACTTCTACCATTAGCATGTCACCTCCCTGGGCTAAGGCCTCTTTCTCCCTGGGCTCCACAGTGGGGGAAAAAGGGTATAAGTAGGAGGCAGAGGCAGGAGGTGAGCACAAGGTCTTTTATGAGGCATCAAATATACATTCTTATATACAAGGAAAAAAAAGACAATGCCTGAACCCCGGGCTCCTCTCCACACAGCCCCTCCCACTGCCACCCTCCCCCAACCCCAACCCCCAACCCCCGACCCCCACCCCCGGGGTTCCTGGCCCTTCATACAGCCAGGGTCTGTCTGTACTGAGTGACCATGGTGGAGAGAGAGGAGAGGGAGGTAGGAGCTGAGAAATGGACTGGATATGCAGGCAAGTAGAGGAGCTGGAGCTTGTAAAAAATATATTTATAATAAATAAACAGGGCTGCAAAGGGGCTGGAGAGGCAGCGGAGATTTTGACGGACAGAAGGACTCAGGCATCCTGGCTCCCAGCCCCCCACTCTGATGGCTTCAATCTCTGCCTCAGGAAGGACATCTTGGGCTCACGAGGACCCTCTGGAAACCTCTCTCCCCAGGGCTGATGCTGAGTGCCCTGCCCAGCGAGGTGTGTGTGGGTGATATCTGTAAAGTGCATTGTCTTCAGTTGTAGGCAGAGTAAGTATAAGGGAATGAGGGGGGGGGCATGCAATATGGGTGAAGGAGGGCAGTGCCCTTCTCATCCCAGACCTGCCCCCCTTCCCTATTTAAAAAAAACAAAACAAAACTTGTCTGGACTTTGAGCAGGATAAGAACGTTGCAGAGAGAGACAAGGTCCTGAAGCTGAAGAGGTCTGGGCTGGGGCCTACTGGAGAAAGCACATAGACTGGCTCCAGAGAGGAAGCACTGCCCCAACTGAGGGCCATTATAAGTGGGGTCCCACCTACCAAGTGCATTGACAGTCTATGTTCTCCAGCAGGCAGAAAGACACATAGAGGTGTGTGGCCAGGCCCTGAGGTCAGAGAGAGAGCCAAGCCAGCTGAGGTTTGACCACGACTCTACAGAGTTCTTTCCTAGCCCCACATGCCAGAGGAACTCTGGGGAAACCTTCACCCCTACAGCTCCTGACACCTGCCCTTCTCTAAAGGCCAGAGCTGAATGGCCTAGAGGTCTGAAGCCAGCTGGCTAGGGCCTGGAGGTCTGAGGCCAGCCGGCTAGACCTCCAGGGAAAACAGGGGCAAGGTGGGGTGGGAGTGGGAGAGACAAAGAGAAGAAAAAGAGGAAGAGGATCTCTGAAAGGTCCTCACCACTCCCCAAAGCTAGATAGCCAGGGGTCCAGGTTTCAAGTGACAAGGATCTCAAATCTGGAAGAAAACCCCACAATGACTGTTGGGGGCTCAAGGAGGGGTCCCAAGACAGGGAGGAAGTGGGGAGGAGGACATTTCTATGTGTATATATATTTTGAAAAAACTGAGGAAGCAGAAAGTCCCTCTGCTGTGGTTTTCCCAGATCTTCCTGGGCCCCAGCTCACTCTATCCATTCATCAGACCACGGTGCTGATCCGGCTTGGCTTGGCCTTGGGGTTTGCAGAGGGTGGGTTGGCTGTGCCAGGGGGCCCAGAGACGTGCAGTGGACCATGAGGTGAGGTGGGCGGCAGGGGTGAGTGCGGGGTGTGGGGCGAGGGTGGCGGCAGGGGTGGGTAGGAGGGGTGGGGTGGGATGGGTGAGTGGGGTGACAATGGTGACTGGGGGTGGTGGGGGTGGGAGTAGGAACCTCCTGGCGGCCGGGATCCAGGGCCCCCAGATGCCCCTGCTGTTGGCATCATCTGTGGGTGGTGACTGAAGATGAAGTGCTTAGGGCCCTGTTTGTGGGCTGGAGGGTGCTGCGGGGCAGGACTGTACAGGGGCAATGGGGATGTGGGCTGGTGCAGGGGGTGGCGACCATGTGGCGCAAACTGAGGGTGTCCTCCAGCCCCCCGCCTGGGAGCCCGGCCCGGCCGGCCCAAAGTATAGTGCTGGGGGCCTGGGACTGGGCCATGGGCATGGAAGTGGCGATGTGGCCCCACAGGTGGGGCTGAGGCTGGAGGCGGTGGAATGGAGCTCAGCTGGGGTAGGGGTGGGGGCTGCTGAGGAGGTGGGGGTAGAGGGGGTTGCTGGGGTGGGAGATAGGGTGGCGGGGCAGGGCCTGGTCCTTGGCAATACTGGGCATGCAGGGCCTGGAGCTTGGACTGCCCATCAGGTAGCACCCCCAGGCCACCGTGACTGTGGCCATGGTGGTGGTGGTGGTGGTGGTGGTGGGTGGAAGAAGCAGATGAAGAGGAGGCAGAGGCCTGGCCTGTTGGCGGTGGTGGCATCTGGAAGGGCCCCTTGCCCCGCTTGCTTCCAAATAGGGAGCCCAGGAAGGATGAGGAGTTGGAGACGGGCCTCTGGCTCTTGTACTCCTCAGGCGGCGGGGGTGGGGGTGGAGGTGGCATCCTCTGGTGAGGGCGTGGACTGCTAATAACAGACCCCTGGAAGGGGGGAGGGGGGAAGTCAGGTCGATCTAGAGGTCCTAAACCCCCAACCCTAAATCCCACCCCTGTTCGTGAGGGCTGGAGCTGGGGAGACAGGAACCCCCAAGCCATGATAATAATAAAATAATAATCCTGTACTTGTACATGGAGCTTCCCAGCTTGCCAAGCTCTGTTGTCACATCCACTATCTCATCTGAGCCTCAGCTGGGAGAGGAAGAATTAGTATTACCTCCTCAACCTCCCCATTTTGCAGGCAAGGAAAATGTTAGGCCCAGAGAGACAGAGTGACTCGCTCAGGGTCAAAGAGCAGGACGTGGAGGTAAGAGCTTCTCACGGCCCAACTTCAAGGGCGTCACTACTCAGCGTCTGCCCTGGGGCTGAGAAGGGGCATGGGAGAGGGGAAGACAGACTGAGAGACAGGCAGAGTGAGGACAGACAGAGTTGAGGACAGATGGAGAGAGTGGTTGGCTGGGAGAGGCAGCCACACGTTTCCCAGCATGGAAGAAGGGGAAGCAACAGGTCCCCTCCTCCTCTGGGGCTCCATGGCCGGGGCAGGGCTCATGCAGAGGATGAGTGGGGCAAGAGCTGGCACTTACTTCGATGGTGCTGTCCAGCGATCCCACGCTGTTACGCCGCCCCCGCTTCCCTGCACCCACAAGCAAGGAGCCCAGCGTCAGAGCAGCAACCCCCCCTCCCCACCCTGCTGGGCTCCAGAGCTGGGCACCAGGCCTGGGCCCCTCCCGGGGACAGACACCCCATTATCCCTTTCCCCCATTGAAGAGGGGGAGGTGGGGAGGAGGAGAGGAAGAGGAGAAGAGAGGAGGAAAAGATGGAGGAGGAGGAGAGGTGGTACAGGAGAGAGAGAAGAGGAAAAAGAGGAGGAGAGGTGGAGCAGAGAGAGAGAGAGAGAGAGAGAGAGAGAGAGAGAGAGGCAGGCTAAGACTGTGGCCCCACCTCACACTCCCTAGCCCAAACCCTGGGCTCCACCTGTTCTGACCTGGCTACCAGGCCCCCTGTGGCATAGTGCCCAGGGCTCTGGATGAAGGTGGGGTATGTGTGTGGGGGGCAGGTTAAGGGAAGGCTGGCAGTCAGTGATAGGAGGCAAAGAGGACACCCGGTCCCACGTCTCCCCAGCTAGGGCAGGGGCCCAGAAGACTTACCTGCATCAGAGAGGTCTCGCAAAGAGCTGCTGAGTGCACCCCGTTTGAGCCCATCGCCTGCCCCATAAGTGTCCTCCAGGCTACTGCGGGCCAGAGTCCCATTCACTGAGTCCTTGGCCCCTCCAGGCTGTGAGGCGTTAGGCCGCATCATACCTTTCTGCTTCTCCAGCTCCGCTGGGTGGCAGTGAGAGAGATAGGGAGCGAAAGTCAGGAACGAGAGTGAGATGCCTCCTGACTGACCCCAACCTTCCCTGGGTCTTACTCCTCTTCCTTCCTTCTGTCCCCTAGGCTTCCAGTTTTGCCCTCTAGACAGCCAGCACATGTTTTCCCCTAAAACCTTGGCTTCATCTCTGAATCTCCCCTTGGTGCCCAGCCCCTGCTTGCACCAACTCCTCTAGATCAGCCTTTCCTTCATTCCTTTAATACCTGTTCTTCCTGCTACTTTTCCCTTCCTTTCACCCTCCTTGCCTCTCCCCTTCCCTGTCCCCTCAGTCTCCCAAACCACCTTTGCCCCTTAACAAAGAGCTTCCCAGCAAGTGGCTCACAGTAGGGGAAGGGAGGCCCTGCTAGCCTATGGGAAAGGGCAATCTTTCCAGAACTCCCTCAGTTCTCAGATACCTTGCTCCAGAGCAGAGGGACTCCTGGAAGAACAGGAGCAGGAAACTGACAGGAATTGAACACTCTCTTATGTGCCAGGAGGTTTGCTGGGTGCTATACATATTTCACCTCTCTCAATCCTCACAACATTTCTGAGGTAAACATTATCATCTACATTTTTCAAAGGAAGAAACTGAGATTCAGAGAAGTCATGGAGCTTGCCCAGGGTCATACAGCTGGAAATGGTACTGTTGACATTCTGGACGCAGGTCTGCCTGACTCTGGAGCCTGTGTTGTCTTGGCCTCCCTACACCCCCACATCCCTACAGAGGCCACAGAAACTTTTGTCTATTGCCCTCCCCTCATCTTGGTATGCTAATCCCTCTCTCCGAATTTCCCCAGGGTCTTAAGGGATCTGGTGAGCTGAAAATTTCTAACCCTGTCTTGCTGAGGAGTAGAGTAGACCCTGGAACTGTGACGGCCTCACCAAAGAGCTGTCCGACGCCTCTCCCTCTCTCTCTTTCTCTCTCTTTCTCTCTGCCTCTTTCTCCTTATCACCATGTTACTTAACTGTGACAAGGAACTGGGACTGCTTAGCCTGGAGAAGAGAAAACTTCTGGAGGGCATTGGGAGGAATGAGATATAATCAATGTTTTCCATTAGGTATGATTAAAACAACTTGGTATAGCCCCTGGGGGGCTGGGAGGTTAGGTCACCGGGACTCAGATCAGGAATTAGTATGTGCAGAGATTCGAGGAGAGGGCGAGAAGGTGAATAATATTTGGTGAGTCCCTAAGATGTATTAGGACACTTCGTCTCCACAACTCTGTGAAGGAGATTTCATTATCCCCATTTCCTGTATGAAGAAACTGGGACTCAGAGGGTTAAGCAACTTGCCCCAGTTTACCCAGATAATAAATAGCATACCTGGGATCTGAAAATAGACTCCTACCTCCAATACCCTGATTCTTCTCCCTGCTGCCTTCCAATAGAAAGAAGAGGTGGCTCATAATTAGGGCTTGGAATAATAATCTGAGGTTGGGAAATACATTATTTCCCCTTGTCAACCCCTTGTCACTGAAGGTATTCAAGTAGAGGCTGAAGGGTTCCGGGAAGGAGGGTAGGAAGGTTGGACAAAGCTAACCCTCAACTCTGAGACTCTCAGAGAACAGGATTCTTGGTTTCTTCAGGGCAGTGTATTAGAAAAGGGGAAAGGAGAGGTGGCTGGGCTACTCACACTCCACACGGTATTTCTCCATCTCTTGCACCTCGGCAATGGATTCGCGCAGGTCGGATGTGAAGCGCAGCCGGTCCTGGAGGCTGGGAGCATTGAAGATGATAAGGACTTTTCTTTCCCCACCAGGTACTGCAGACAGCAACTTGATTCCAAACTGGTAATCTGCAGAGAAAGGGAGGGGGCAGGGGAGGTTATGTATCTCTGTCAGGATTGAAGCAAGGTGGCTCATAAGTGAAATACTTTTTCTAATGTCCAACTCTGATCATGGCTCTTCTCTGCTCAAGAATCTTCAATGGCTCCCCTTTGCTCCTGCAGCCTCCAAACTCCTGGTAGCCATGGTCCTGTTCCTTCCCATACTCTAGGATGTAAAGGCAAACTGAACTTTGTGCTACTCTCTGGAATCCTTATCCTTTATACCTCTGCCTGTACTCACATTGCTTCTGCTGCCCAGAATGCCACCCAATGAAGTGCCGCCTGGCTCAGTTCTTCAAGGCACAGTGTGTTAGCCATCTCTTCAGTCCATCCAGAGAACATACACACATACATACACACGCACTGTGGTTCTCTGCAAGACCATAAGCTCCCCTGGGGTTAGACCCAAGCTGTACTCCACTCTGGGCTGCCCTTCATTCCTGGACCAAGTAGGTGCTTTGGAGACCTTAGCCCAGTTGTAAAGGACTCCAGAAATTGGAGGCTGGTATGGATGAGTGGTTGGCTGGGAGAGGCAGCCATAGGAGCTGGTATGGATGAAGGATGATCAGAGGGGCCATGGAATAGACTTTTGGGATCCTGGGATCCAAGAAGGGACTCACATGAATTCTGGAAGAGCTGCATGTGCATTTCCACGAGAGGAAAGGACTGACGGAAGCTGTACGTCACTAAGATCTTCTTCTTCTGGAAAATTTTGGTGACCTTTGCAGGGGTGGGAAAAAGATAAGAGGCAGGGTTTGGGGTGGGGAATTTCCACATGGTTTCTATTTATAGTATCCACCCTCCTCTCCTGCCCCCATGAACAGACATATACACACAAACACATATACCCACAAGTTGGGGAGAACTGAAGCTTGAGGAGCAGAATAGGAGAAGTGGGAGAAAATGCAAGTTCCTGATGTAATGATGACGCACAACAGGCATTTACAATTTTTACAAGAATTAACTGAATGCTATACCCTCCAGAAAGCCTGTCCTAACAATCTACATGGATTATTTTTTTCCCCATTTCTCAGTTTCCAGAGTGTTGGTTCCGTACCTTTTACCTTTCAGGTTTTATATAGTCCTCTGAGTATGTGGTTGTCCCCTGCTGGACTGGGAGCACCAAGAGGCAGAGGGTCTGGTTTTAATGGATCTCACCCACCCACTGGGCCTAGCACATAATGGCAATCTCTGCCACAGGTCTTAGTCTCAATAACCCAAGGTATTTATCAAGTACTTGGGGATTCTGGACTCAATTAACACAGGCTGCAAATACCACAGACAGTCTGCAAGTAGCTCTTAAAATTAGACATATTTGATTTCAGGATGGTTACACAGTACACAGTTATGCAAAACATTTTTTTAGGTCCTTCTGATTGTGAGCTTCCTGAGAAGAGGGCCTGAATCGGATTCATCTCTGTGTACCTAGTACCTAGCACAGGGCTGGACACAAAATGGGTGTCAATAACATGATAGATGTTTAAACGTTTGCTTAGTACCTATGTAGGCCAGGCACACCTCAGGATTAGGCCCTTCCATATCTGGCATCTTATTTTATCCTCATGACAACGCTATGGGGTAGGGATTAGCCCATTTCACAGAGGAGGAAATTGGGGCTCAGAGAGGGCACTGGAGGTGTTTAGTCTAATGCAGTGGTTCTCAACTGAAGGTGACTTTGTCCCACCGCCCCCACCCCCGGGGACATTTAGCAATGTTTGGAGACATTTTTGGTTAGGGGAGGGATGCTACTGGCACATAGTAAGTAGAGACCAGGGTGCTGCCAAACATCCTACAATATACAGGACAGCCTCCAACAACAACAAATTATCTGACCCCAAATAGCACCAAGGTTGAGAAGCGTTGCTCTAAAGGACAGAAAACCAAAGGAGGGTGGGGAGAGATTACTGTCTTCAAATTCCCGAGGAACCATCTCAGAGCACAGGGAGAACACTCGTTATCTGTGATCCCAAGGGTTGAGTGTAGATTGTTGGAGAAAACTTATAGGGAGACAGATTCTAGCAGTCAGAGCTGTCTGACAAGGAAACCAGCTGCCTTGGAGGAAGGCAGCTTTCTGTCTCTACAGTCATACAAGCAGGGGGCCATCCAGGAGGCTGGTTCTTGCCCTGGGTAAGAGGATGGACAGGGGACCAAGATTCCCATTCAGACAGCAGAGTCCCAAGGCTCCCATCCCTAATTGTCGAACATCTATACTTGCAAAGAGCTCTGCTTTAAAAATCACTTCAAACATCCCAGCCACCCAACGGTTTCAGACTGACCCCAGGGTCACAGGGTCACCTCCCTTCCTCAACCCTCTGGATTACTGAGGTGGACAGAGACCCTTCCTACCACTTCCCAGTCTGTAATCTGTAAGTCTGTCATTTCCCCAGCTCCTCACATTTTCTGCTCCTGTGTAGCTGTCACTACTTCCAAATGGATCTATGAGAAAGAGGAGGGGTGGAAAGGCCGACGATGCCTTGCCCAAGATCACACAGATCACATGGCAGAGCACCTCACCCAGCATGCCTCCACCCACCAAAGCTAACATGATTCACACCAGACGCAGAGTCCAAGCTTACCATCTCCTTTCTATCCCCTCCCTCACAGTGCTCATACCACAAGAAGATCATTGAAGAGGAAGACCTCTCGTTGATGTAACCCTAGCCTCTGGGGGCGGTTTGGATCTGGCACCTCGTAGAGCTGGCAGCAGCAAACCAGTCGACGGTGAGGAAGAGACAGGACCTTGATAGGCATGAAGAAATCGGGGTTGGTAAGGCCAGCCCAGCAGCTTCAGGCCTCGGGGACCTTAACATTCAACTGAAACAGGAAGTTTACCTCTGATACATATCACCACCACTCTGAAACGAGGAGTATAAGCAACTAAAGCCTAAGTTTTTCTGCTGCCTTGCCTTTGTCCCTGTAGTTCTCTCTGCCTGGAGTGCCTTTTTTTGCCCAGCTCCATATGGTCACATTCCACCTCTCCTTCAAAGCCAAATTCCAATGTTATCTCTTCTAAGAAGACTTTTCTGATTTCCTAGGACTGGAAATGACCTCTCCCTCCTCTGCACTCCCCTTAATTAGACTAGAGGAAGAAGTATTATTTGTGTCTTTGTCTGACACCCCCACTGGTCTGTGAGTGCACCCAAGGACAGAGACCATGTCTGATTCATATCTGTGTCTCTGGCACCCAGTGAAATGCTGGGTTCCGTGGAAAGGCACCTATAAATGTTCATTGACTAAATGACTGTAGTTGTTCTTGCTTTTGTTATCAGCTAACTATTAGCTTGGCTCCTCATTTGGGATTGGCAGGCAAGACCAGAGGTGGGAAGGATGTTACTATTTACACAGCACTGTCTGTAAACCTTGCAAAGTGCTAGAAGCATTCCCAGAACATTCCAGTTAATCTGTACCTCAGCTCCCTGAGGAATGCCTTATCAACTACTCCATTTTGCAGGTAAGGGGAACCTGGGCTCAGAGAGGTGCTGTGACTTACCAATCAGTGGCAGAGGCAGACCAAAACCCTGTCCCCTCTGCAGCCTCCCAAGGTACTTACCGGTTTCTTGCCCACAATCATGCGCTCCACAGCTTGCACCTGGGACACATGATCATCGTTGGTCCGCAATTCACGCCCCTGGATGCGCTGGTAGATGCCCACCAGGAGGTCTCGGGGGATGTCTTCACCGTTGTCAACCCCTGAGTGGGGAGAACAATGCAGGGAGTGAGTAGAAGGGCTTCTCCACTATACTCCACACCTACGCATGGGCCATGATTTGGAGCAAATGGGCACCCTCAGACCCTCAGCCAGGACCAGGACCAGGAAAGGTGCCTTTCAACAGAATAGCCAGTTGTTTTCTTCCTTGGGGTGGGAATTTTGTCTAAATAACTCAGAACATACCATAGTTAAAACAATCAGATACTGTTTTTTTTTTTAACCTTTCGAAATTGCAAAAATAATTTTAAATGATAATAACCAATGTTAGTAAGAATGCATGGAAGTAAGCACATATATTAGCCTAACTATTTTGGAAGGTAATTTGGTAAGAGCCTAAATGTTCAGACCCAGTGATTCCTCTTCTAGGAATCTGCCCTAAGAAATTAATCAGAAATATGTACAAAGATATATGTGTAAAGATGTTCACTAAGTGTTTTTTATGATAGGGAAAAACTTGAAACAACTGAAGTTCTAACAATAGTGGAACAGCTTAGTATATCCATTAAAGAAAGAATGTATGGGGAAGCGGATGTGACTCAAGCAATTGAGCTCCCACCTACGACATGAGAGGTCCCTGGTTCGGTTCCCAGTGCCTCCTAAAGAAGACAGCAAGCTGACGCAACAGGCAGGCGTGGCAAGCTGATGCAACAAGATGACACAACAAGAGACACAAGAAGGAAAACATAATGAGAGACAAAACAAAGCAGGAAGCAGAGGTGGCTCAAGCATTGGAGGTCCCGGGTTCAGCTCCCGGTGCCTCCTAAAGAAACAAGGAAGATGAACAGACACAGCAAGTGCAAACAATGAGTGGGTGAGAAGAAAGAAATAAAATAAATCTTAAAAAAAAAAGAATATATGACTATTAAAAATGATGTTTACAATTTCAATGGCATGAGAAAATCCTTGTGGAATCTTAAGTGAAAAGAGCAAGACAATAAATTGCATGGACAGCATAATCGTAACTATGTAAAAAGTTACATATGCATAGAAAAAAAGACTTAGAAGAAAATACACCAAAATATTAATCTTAGTTGCTTCTAGGGGGCAGAATTTGGGGATGATTAAAAGAAATTTTCTATATTTTTTCCAAAGTTTCTGAAATGAGCATGTATCCCTTGCATTTCTTTGTCTGCTTATTTATTTATTTAATAATTGGAGGGAAAACTAATATATAGAGTGGGGAGAGAGGCAGAGGGAGATAATGAATGAATAATTACAGGATTCTAGGAAACAGCTCCAGTTGGCCTCTAACTCCCTCCTCCCAAGTCTACCACCCTTCTCTATTCCTGATTGTCTGAGTAAAACCTACTCACCCTTCTCTCTAAACCTTCTGCTCTGGAAAATGTTTTCTCCTTTGCAAATGCCACACCTACTCCTTGGACAGGTGCTTTTAAAAGAACATCCTTTATCCCACTGCCTTTCTTTTTCACCGTAGCTACCAGAGAGCTGAAAGCCTATCAACTGTGCAAACCCCAACCCACCTTTTTTCCCCTCAAGTCTTATTTCCCACTTCCATTTCTGTTTAAATACTCTTAGCATGTGTGCCATTTTTAGTAGGCTGGTCTTTGGAGAGAGACAGGGCTTGATATCAGTACAATAAACCAAGAATAAAACATCAAAGTGATGCCTTTCATCTGGTATTCAAGGCCCTCATTTATTGGTTCCAACTGACCTTTTTCCAACTGGATCACCCACCCCATTTGGATTGTTCTCTAAAGAAATCTACATTTTCCTACCTCTGTGCCTTTGTTATTCTTACTGCTAGTTAATTCCTCCTCTAACTCCATTCTGTCACATGCCTTCAAGGGCCATCTCAAAATATTGCTTCCTGCTCAAGCTAGATGAGGAGGGACTCTCCCTCCTTTGAGTTTTGACTATACTTTTGGCTTCTCTGTCACCACTATGCAACTTCTGCCTTGAGTTAGTTATCTGGGTACTACAGGTCATTCTGTCCCACAAACAGGGAGTTCTCTCAAGGCTGGAACTATGTCAGTCTCCTCTCCATTGTCCTTAGCACCCATCCTAGAGCCTGGCACACACTAGGCACTCAGAAAGTATGGATGGGGGGGCTGGCTGGCTGGTTGGTTGGTTGGTTGAATGAATGAATTAATTAATAATGAATGGAGGAAAGACCACCTAGAATAATTAGAAAAAGCAAATTTGTAGAGTAGAAACTAGAACACAGGCTACCAGGGGACAGGGTTGGTGTAGGGAATGGGGAATTAATGCTTAATTAGTACACAGTTTCTGTTTGGGGTGATGGAAAAGTTTTGGCAATGGGTGATAGTGATGGTACCACAATATTGTGAACGTACTTAACACCACTGAATTATATGTTTGAATGTAGTTAAAGGGGGAAATTTTAAGTTGCATATATGTTTCTGGAATAAATTTTTTAAAAAACCATAGGACTGTACAACACAAACAGTGAACCCTAATGTACACTGTGGACTATAGAGAATAGTACAATTATAATAATATTCTCTCATCAATTGTAACAAAGGTTCCACACTAAAGCACAGTGTTAATAAAAGGGAGGGGGGTATATGGGAACTCTGTAATTTCTGCATGCTTTTCTATAAACCTACAACTTCTCTAACTTAAAAAAATATATAAAAATAATTAATGAGTCTTTATGGACATAACAAGAGAGAGAAAGAGGGGTAAATGAATGAACAGATGAGTGAATGACTCATGAATGAGCAAATTAGTGTAAGCTCTTTAAAGGCCAGGACTTTTCTCTATCATCTTCATTGCAATAACCCCAGCACCTAGAACAGAGCCTAGGACACAGAAGGTACTCAATAAATATTCAGTATATGAATGAGTAAATGGACTAATGAATATTTGAGTGAATTAATAAATGAATGCCCTGGGAACATCCAATCTTGGCATAAAGTGAGAGCATTACCGGTTAATTCCCAGGAAGGAGGTACAATCTCCCCATACTTCTCCCTGCCCCACCCCATCCCCTTGCCCACTTTCCCATCCCAGGTGAAAGACAGGAAAAGCTATTAGGGACATCTGGTCACCTCTCAGGTTCTTGATGAAGTCATCTAGTTTCATCTTGCGTTCAGCCTTGACGCTGGGACTGTACATGTCGGTATTGAGGAGGATGATGGCAAAAGCAAGGATGAAGATGGTGTCTGGGTTCCGGAACTGGCGCACGAGGGCTGGGTTACACACACAGTACCGCTGGCTGCAGGGCAGGAGGGGCCAAGGCCAGACTCAGGCACCAGCAATCTTCACCTACCCAACACCCTCCCACTCTGGTACCACCAACTTTTTCACCCAAGAAATACTCCCTAGCCCTTTGGGTATGTCCTCTTCAGAGTTTCCCCAAGACTAGCCATAACAATCACAATTGCTACCTTTTGCAGAGCATTGCCAAGGGCTTCATGTCATCACAGTCCTGCAAGGTAACTATTAGCAGCCCCATTTTACAGATGAAGTAACTGAGACTCAAAGTAGTGAGTTAACTTGCTCAACGTGAAACCAGAATGAAAACCCAGATCTTTCTGACTGCAAAGCAAATCCTTTTCCCATTATGGGAAACAAGTTCTCACCAACTCTTCTGTTTCTCCTAGTCTAAATACCCAAAAATGGTGGAGCCAGGATTTATACCCAGGTTTGTCTAATCCCCAAAGCATTTATAATAGAGTACAATGGTTAAGTTCACGGATCATGGAGTCGGAAAGACTTGAGTTCAAATCTTGATTCCACCGCTTATGCACTGTATGACTTTGGGCAAATTACTCACCCTTTCTAAACTTCAGATTCCTCACCCGCAAACTGGAAATAATAATAATTCCTCATAAGGTAATTTTAAGTATTCAGTGAAATAACCACATAAAGTGTCTAGCTCAACAGATGACACACAGTAAGTGCTCAATATACTTTAGCTGTTATTGTTGTTTTTGTCATTTACTGAATACCTATGTCCCAGATGCTGAGCTAATACTTTATATATACTGCTTCTGGTCCCCACAATCCTTTGCAAGATAGAATTTATAATTTATATTTAATGGTGAGGAAGCTTTGAGGCTAAGAGAAGTGACTTGTAGACACTCCCTCAAAGCAGGGAGGGGCAACTTTAAGAGTGGGAAGCAGGCACACCTGAAGGCTTCAATGAGTCGCTCCACTTTCTGGGCCTCACCCTGAACTCGGATATGGGATTGGAACTTCCGGAGTGCATCATCCAAATCCATAGAGGAGAAGTCCATCTCATCCACCACACAGCTGAGGAACAAAGAGGGAATGTGGAACTCTCAATTTCTCTGCTGAAAACCTTGACCTACCCTGACCTCTTGAATGGAGAGATACTCCACTGATTAGACTTTCAAAATCTGGACCTATGGCCCAAACAAGTACTTAAAAGGATAGAGTGTTTGAAATTGAATCCATCCCAGAAAATCTAGGCAGGACACATAGTTACTAAAGGTCCTTTCTATCAACCCACTCATTTCAGAGATGGAAAAATCAAGGCCCAAATCAGGCCAGAAGACAAACTGCCTTTCTCAGGGCCACCCAGAAGAATTTAGGAAGAGGGCCAAGAGAGATTAGACCTCTTTGGGGCAGAGGGGTATGAGAGCAGGACGGTCTCATCCTCCTGTTTCTAAAGTTTATCTGAGGGGGTCGGATGTAGCTCAACTGGTTGGGCGTCTGTCTCCCATATGGAGGGACCCGGGTTCGATCCCCGGGACCTCCCGGTAAAAAAAAAATAATAATAAAAAATAAAGTTTATCTGAGCAGGAAGGACAGGCTGCCCCATTCTTCCCTATTGCTCTCCTTTTCCAGGAATCCCTTGCCCAGCCTGCCCCATCCTGGGCTCCTCACTCCAACACGTCTCTGTTGAACTGCTTCTGCCGGTTCCCTAGGAATTCCCCTATCATCTGCCGGCTCAGGCCTTTCCGCTCCAGGATGAAGTGAGCCACTCCCACCGGTGTGTCTGACAGGAAGCCCCGCTCGATCAGATACTGGATACCCTTCTCTGGCTTCCTGCAGAAAGAAGGAAGGTAGATGAGATGACTGTCTTCCTGGAACTGTGCCCCCTGTCCCATTACAGAGGCACTTTGAGCTACATTTGGGTCTAATAATGCCCTCAGAGGACCAAGGAAGTCAAAAAATAATTTGGCTCAATCCTTTGTGGTACAGATGAGAAAATTGAGGTCCAGGGAGAGGAAGCCATTTGAGCATTTCGTAGAGCTTCAAAATTCCAAGGTATCCTCAACCCAACTTCCTCCATCACTGGCAGCAACACCACAATTGAAAGAAAATTGATATTTAAGGAGAGCTTGCTGTAGGCCAGCAGCTTTGATATTCACAGCAGGCCCTGAGAGAAGGCATGAGTCCAGGCTAAGCCCTTCTCTCCAAGTCAGAGAAGCTCAGAGTAGGAAAGAAGTGAAAAGGTTACTTTGCCACATGTCCCACATCCCACCCAGCCAGGTACCACCCAGCCTCTGTGAATGATTCCGTAGGTGAGTGCTCCCTTCTTTCCACTAGGCCAGAAATCTGGGTCTGAGCTATCAAGTATTAGTTCCCATATTCAGAACCCCAGAACCATAGAACCCCAGGAGGTTAGAATTTGGAAGAGTCTTTGGTGCTACAGGGGTCTCAGTCCACCACTTATATTGCATGACTCTGCACAATTCCCTTCACATTGCCAAACCTCAGCTTCCTTATCTATAAAATATGGACTCTACTACCCAACTTGCCGAGTTATTGTGAGAATTAAATCTAGGTGGCAGTGTTTAATAGGTTATAAAGATGTAAGGCATTGTTTTCTAATCAAATGTCACACATCCACCCTACTCCAAAGCACCTGGCATAAGACCAGGCACTTAGAAAGAGCTCAGTCATAGCCACCAACTAGGCCAGCACTCCACCTCGCTTCCCAGCATCTTTAAGATACATACCCTGCTATTTTCTGAAATGGAAAAACTGAAGTCCAGGGAAGGAACATACCTTGCCCAGGGTTACACAGTGAGTCTGGCCAAAATCAGACCAGGAATCCAGGTCTCCTCTTTTCCAGACTAGGGCCCTTTTTATATCACATCGCCTTCCCACTTAAAAGGGGAAGTGGAGGAAAAAAGGTTGGAATCCATTTCGTAGACAGTGAACTGGGGCCAAAAGAGTGGGAGCATCTTGCCTGAGATAAACCAGGTATTTTGGGGGTCTTTCCACCCTGCCACACTGTTGCCAATTCTCTTCTCTGAACAGCTAGGGAGGAATACCATTCCACAAAATGAGAGAATTGCAGTACCAGGATCACAATTTGGAGTTCAGTCCCAGGGGCCAAAGTGCCTGTGGCAGGGTAGGAAGAGGTGAAGAGGATAGAATGGGGAACACGTACTTATTGAAGAGGTTGAGACCAATTCTGTAGTGCCGCCTTTGTACCACATCATTGTTGAAGGCTGGTGAGTCCCAGCTGTGCCTCGTCTCGCGCTGGTAAGTCTGCTTGCAGAGGCCAGTGGCTGGAGGCTCCCGCAGGCTGTCCCGAGAAGAGGAGCCAGAGCTGCAGTTGATGGTCTCATTGGAATTGCTGGAGCTCTCAAGGCTCTCATTATCTCCACCATCAGAGTTCTCGCCTGCTGCCTCACACTTCCCCAACCTCCGACCCCCAGCCACACCACTGGGCCCAGTGCCACTGTTAGGGGCTGGTGGCAGAGGCCCTGGAGGGGCTGGGGCTGGGCCCTCGGGGACTGGGTAATGACGGTGTGGGATTGGGGCCCTGCCTGGTGGCCCCTTGTGCTTCAGGGTCCCATGGGGGCTACAGCCATCAGCCTCATACACTAGCTGGCGGTGGACGGAGCCGCGATCTGAGCGGTCACTCAGGTCCACAGAGCTGTCGCTAGGAGGCTCAATGGTAAGCAGGGGAAGGTGGGCAGCCCGCAGCCGGAAATCCCGACACTCTAAGCACCCAGGACCCCTGCGAGTGCCTTCCTCACGGCTACCATCTTCCCGGGTCCCTGATGGCACTGGAGGAGGAACTGGTGGGAGAGGGGCTGGTGCCCAGAACTCGGGCCGGCCCTGGGGTGGGGGTTCTGTGCTGGGCAGTCGCTCAGGGGATGGTGGGGGAACTGGGTCATCCAGGTAGAGGGGAAGGTCACTGAAGGATGTGGCCGAGCTGTCCTCTTGCTGTTCCTTTGACTCCCGCTTCTCCAGCTGGGCTGACCCTGGCTCCTCAGACATAGGCCCTGATGGGTGGCAGTTCAGGGCCTCGTCGATGGATTCAGCCAGAGACTTTACCTGTGGAGGGGGATGAAGGGAGGAGGGAAAGGGAGAAAAAGGAAGGAATGGTGAGGGGAAGAATGGTGGGATGGTGGAAGGGTGGGAAGGAGGGAAGGAAGAGGGGAAAATCTTCCTGGCAGGTCAGCCAAGAAGTGGGATTCCCCTTCCCCCACCCCCACAGGTTCTCTGCAGTCTATAAAATAACTCCCAGGGAGCCATTGTGAGCTCACAGGAGCTGGGACTAATGCCCACATGTTCCTTTCTCAGATACCCCAATACCTTCTTCATGTCCATATAGATCCAAGCCAAATGCTACCTCCTTGCTGATTCAATCCACAGTCCTGCCTCTGCCATCCCCCAGGGTATACCAAGATCCCAGGTTCGTCTGGACTCCCAAAATTCTCTGTCTGGTTCTCTCTCAGGAAATTTATAATATTTCACCTTGAGATTATGGATCAAGCCTGCTTAACCCATGCCTCCAAGATGGTCCTCAGTGATTTCCACCTTCTGAAATTCACACCCTTACCCTTGTGTACCATGCTGTACCTGAGTTGGTCTGTGTGACCAAAAGCACATGGCAGAAGTGATGGTATGTCACTTCTGAGATTAGGTTATAAAAGACTGCAGCTTTCATCTTGAGTGATCTCGCTCACTTGTGTGTACACTTTCTTTTAGACTACTTGCTCTAGGGGAGGTCACATCATGAGCAGTCCTATGGAGAGGCCCACATGGTGAGGAACTGAAGCCTCCTGCCAAAAGCCAAGTGATGAGCTTGGAAGCGGACCCACTGCCCTAGTCAAGTCTTCAGAAACTGCAGTCCTAGCCTACAGCTTGATTGCAACCTCGCCAGAGACCCTGAGCTAGAACCACCCAGCCAAGCCACTCCCAGATTCCTGGTCCTCAGGAACTGTACAAAATAATAAATATTTATTGTTTAGGCTCAGTTTTAAGCTGCTAAATCTTGGGGTAATTTGTTATGCAGCAATAGATAATGAATACACTTCCCCACCAGACTTGGATAGCATAGAGAGCTAGGACAAGGCCTGGTTCATCTATCTCTCCACCAGACTGATCTCCCATTTCCCCCACTTACAGGCTGGGCCCAGGCTTGCTTTCTCTCTTTTTAGCTCAGTCAACACATTCCTCGACACAGAACAGAGTATGTGTTGTATGAATGAATGGTTGAATGACATATATCTTTTCTTCAATATTTCTCTCCTTCCTTCCACAACCCCCCTTCACTAGCTTGAGTGAAGCATGCTCAGGCTGATGGCAGGGCCAGATCACAGAGGTGATTTCCTTTTCTTATAAAGTTGCATTCATTCATTCGTTCATTCATTCAAGAATTTCTACCAAGTAGCTTAGCAGCTACCATGTCCTAGGTGCTTTCATATATATTACCTATTTGAACTGAACCCTCAAAACAGTCCTAAACAGGTTTTTTTTTTTTTTTTAAAGATTTTATTTATTTATTCATTTATCCCCCCCTTGCTGCTTGTGCTCGCTGGGTCAGCTAACCACGCCGTGCGGGCGGGCTTGCCTTCACCAGGAGGCCCCGGGAACCGAACCCGGGGCCTCCCATATGGTAAACGGGAGCCCTACTGATTGAGCCACAGCCGCTTCCCTAAACAGGTTTTATTTCCACTTTATTGATCATGTTTCAGTGAGTTTAAACAGTTTGCCTAAGGTCATACATCTGGGAAATGGCAGAACTGGGGTTCAAACTTGGGCAGATATGCCTGATACCCCAAGTCTAGAATGGCCTCCCACCACCATTCCTGCCTATTACACACAGCCTCACCTTTTCATCCTTTTGCTGATGCAATGGCCTTGGCAAGGAACACCCTCTCACCTGTCTCAAACTTGTTAAATCTTATCTGTCTGGTAAGGCCCAGCTCCCATGCTGTATTCTTAAAGAAGCCTTCTCTGGTCCTCCCAGAAGAAAAGTTTCCTCTCCTTCCTTTGGGTTCCCACCAAACTATTTATGGTCCTTTCTCATGCCTCTGAGCACACTCCACTTCAGGAGACAGTAATGTGCACATGTCTGCCATTTCCTATTGGACTGAGAGGTCCTTGAGAACAAGGACATGGCCAGTTCACCTGTGTCCCCTACAGTGCCCAGCACAGCACCTGATGCATGGTAGTGTGGTATAATGGAAAAAGCATGGGCTTTGGAACCAGAAAAAGCTGGGTTCCAATCCCTTTTGGAAAGTCACTTCACTTTTCAAAGCCTCAGAGCCTCAGTCTCCTCTATAAAACAGGGATCATAATTCCTGTCTTGTAGGTCTGTTATGAGGCAAACGCAGCCCCTGGCACATCATAGGAGTTCATCGTCCGCTAGTTAAGTCTTGATTTGATAGTGGATCAAGTTCAAAATAATAAGAACATTTATTTTCTTACTTGTTCTGTACACCCAGATTTTTAATTTGGTTGTTTTAACTACATAATTTTTTTGTCTTGCAAATTCTTTCTCATCATTCTCACACTCACAATCTCCATACAAATTGTAGCTATTTGTTGTTATTAAATGCTTCTTGTGCAACTTCTTTCAGTTTGGAGTATAGGGCAAAAGTAGCAGGAGTAGCCAGAACATGGTTATGGGGAAGAAAGCCCGTTTTTCAGGGATCCTGACCTGTTTGGAGAAGGAGTCCTCAAGCTCTGTGATGTCATTAGAAAACTCTCCAGATGTGGTGACGGAGCTTCCACCACCATCGATGCCGCCACCACAAGAGCCTCCATATGGTAGCCCCCGTTCAAGCCGGTGGCTCCGGGCACCAGCCATGGCACCCTCGTCCAGTGAGGCAGGCTTGCCCTCGAAGTATGCAGGGTTCTGTGCCTTCTCATACTCCTCGAAGGAGAACTGCATCCGCATATTGGAAAGGATAATGCGGCGGGACATGCGGCTCTCTGAAGCTGAGCTGCGTAGCCGTTCAAAGTTCTTGTTCATGCGGTACTGGCGGAAGGCTGTCTGGATGGTTCTGGCAGCCCTGCGGCTCAGGAAGGAGCCCCCGTACTTCCTCTCCAGCATTTCTACCTGTCAGGGAGAATTGAAGGGAACAAGGTCAGAAATCTACTACAGCCTCATCTCCCTGGGCCCTCAACTACACTGTCACCCAAGTCACAGCTAACTGTTTACAGTTACCTGAATGTGCCATGTTGTGCTCTCACAGTGTTGTCTCACTTTAATCATAGCATATTGGATTTTCTCTTTTATTATGAGAAGTATATGTTCATCATTCACAAAAAAATTAGAAAAAAAAAAAAAAACAACAGAGAAGCCAAAAAGGAAAGAAGGAAGAATTAAATTAAGAACAAGAAAGAGAAAAAGAAAGAAGAGACACAAAGAGAGAGGAAAAGAGGGAGGGAGGGGAGCAAGGGAAGGAAATAGGAAGAGAGAAAGGGAAGGAGAAAAGGAAGGAAGGGAGGTAGGGAGGGAGGAAGGGAAGGAAGGGAAGGGAGGGAGGAAGGGAGGGTTATAGGAAGGTTGGTTCACCTCAAGTCCTACCACCTAGGCATAACCAGCTAACATTTTGGTACATGCCCTTCCAGGTTTGGCTCTTTAAAAAAAATTTTTTTTTCTATATGTATTGTTCTGCTACTATTTTTAACTTAAAACATTATATCACACCGTTCTAAAATTGTCAATTTATGTGTGTGCTTCTCCCATTAGACTGTTTTTTGAGGACAGGGTCCAGATATCATTTCATTTTTATATCTCCACTAGCCAGCATGGAGCTCAATAAATGTTTGCTGAATGATTTACAAGGCTCAGTGTATGAGTGGTGAATGAGTGAGCCAGTCTTTTCCAATTCTAGTCTCATTATCCCTTCCGAGACACCGCCCTCAGATGCCACATCCCAATCCCTCCCTTGGCTCTCTCTTGCATCCCCACTCCCTGCTCCCAGCCAGAGAGCCATCTCTTCTGCACCTTCTTGTCCTGCAGGTCTGTGGAGAGTTCATAGCTGTCCGATAGGGCCTTGGAGCGCTTTATCTCCTCCTCCTCCTGTTTCCTCAGGGCGACACTGGCTGGCTGGAGGCGTGCCCGCTGAGCCCAGGGAAGGCCCACCCCAGCAGGGGGGCCCCCCATATGGCTGCTGGTGGGGGGCAGCTGGCTCAGCCGGTAGGGGGGTTGACTCCCAGGACTATCAACCGCTGTGCTCAGGTCACTGCCTGGGGCATCACCCTCCACACTGTGGGGATGAGATAAGATGAGCCATGATATCGGAACAAGAGAGGGGCCTGCTGGGCCAGACTGAGAGTAGGTAGACCAGATACCTCCCTTTACCCCCAGCCACCCCCAGCTTCCTCACAGATATGGGGGCCCCAGTACTTAAAGACCAAAAAGGAGTCCTACCCTCAAGCTATCTCACTGCCCTCACAGCCTCTTCCCTTCAGGCCGCCTTGCCTTCACAGTCCTATTCTCATTCCCTTTCAGCCCTATTCCCTCACAGCTTCATCCTTTTGGACTCCTTTCCATCAATGCTCTCTGTTTTCTCAGTCCTGTCCCCAGTCCTACTCACCCCTCACAGCTTGGTTCCTTCACGACCACTTCCCCTAACAGTCTTATCCCCAGATCTGTTTCCTCCTACTCCTGTCCCCTCAAGCCCCTTTTTCTAATAGCCCTGTCCTTTAACAGCTCCATCTCTAAGCCCTCCTCCCCCCTGACAGACAAGTTCCCTCACAGCTCCATCTACCCCCTACAACCTTTTCCCTCACAGCTCCATCCCCTCAGGGTCTATCCTCAGCACTGGGCAGGCTGTAGTTTCCCTTAGAGTCCATCCCAAACCAGCTCCCAGGCAGTGCCATCCCCTCCAGCTTTGTCCCCAGGTACCCGAGGCCTACCCCTGCATCCTGCTCATCCAGGATTCCCCCCACCAACCCCTACCCTGGCCCTGCCCCCCTGTGCCCTGTCCCTGCCCTCAGCTGCCAGGACTCCAGTGCTGGCCAGTTCCCTTGGTGACAGTGGGAGGCGCCTCCTTTCCAGCATCCTCACAGGTAAAGAGCTGCCCTGCCGGGTAGCTTCCTTTTTCTCCTCATGGCCTCCTCTGCTCAGCTGGGGAGGGGGGTGGGGGGGGCCTCGAAGCTGAAGAGTGGCAGGAGCTGGGCACCGGGTCTTGCCTGCCCGGGGTTACCCAGAGCTGTTGTTCCGCCGGAACCTGCTCCCACGGTGCCATGGCAACCAGGCTGCCAGGGAACCCAGGTGGTGACAGAGCCCAGGTGCCCTGAGCCAAGCAGGGCATGGTGAGGAGCCACAGAAGCAGAAAAACAAATGGGGGGGGGGTTCGGGAGGAGAACAGGCTGGTAAGACATGGAGGAAGTTCTGGGAGGAATGGGTGTGGCTGGGGCCCAGAGATGGGAAATGCTGGGGCCAAGAGTGATCTTGTTTGAGGGGCACAGGGTTAGGGAGCTTTTGGATGGTGAAAGGGTTAAGGGGCCAACCCCCCAGCCTCTCCTTGGCAGAGGCCAGGGCACAGGGCAGAGGTGAAATGGGGTAGGTGCCTACCAATGTAGGTGTTTGAGGTTTAGTTGGCCTGCTAGCCTTGCAGAAGAGCACTGCGGGCATTGCATGGGGAGGCCAGGGATTGAGCATAGTGGGGAGGCTGTACCCATGAGGCTGGGTCCTGGGCCACGGTAGCAGAGCTTGGCTGCTCTGGTGGGAACTCCAGCCCACTGCTCATCCTTCATCCTCCTAAGTGCTAGTCTGCAGCACTGCCAGGAGCAAGGTGGAAACAGACTGGAGGATTGCCCTTCACCCTAAATCCTCTCCTCCTGTGCCTCAGGGTACCCCTGATATTACCCTCCAGGGCTCAGACTGAACCCAGCCCACCCCAGGCATCTCAGATGCTCTTCTCCTCCTCATCACAACTGCAGGATCCCACCCACCAATTTCTCAAACCTCTCCCCTCCCAGTGCACAGCTCAAACCCAGTTTTGATCAATTGTTTGCTCTATTTATAAACCATCCATAATGTTCCTGCTGTCCACAAGAGATAGCACAAATTCCTTATCCTGGCATTGGAGGCTTCCCCAAGATATAATAGTTAATACTTATAGAACACTTAGCACGTTCAGGCACCATTCTTGCCACTCCATATTTAATAGCTTGCTTATACTTCAGAACAACCCTATGAGGTAGACATTGTTATTTATCTTCATTTTACACCTAAAGAAACTGAGGCCCAGAGAGTATAAATAACATATTTATGACCACACAGCTATTAATGATAGAGCCAGGATTCAAATCCAGGCAGTCTGACTCCAAAGCCCACACTCTTAAACATTAAGCTATATTGCAGGACTAGCTGCCAGCCCCCTACCCCGTCTATCCTTTCCTCTACCCTGGTTCAGCTCCTGTTTCTCCCAGATTCTCCTCTGCTTTCCACCTCCAAAACTTTGCCCATACACTACCTTCTACCTGAAAATGCAATCCCCATCACCTCTACCATCTACAATCTAAGAAATCCCCCTACACCCCAGTTCCATCAAGGTTTAGGTCCTATGCCACCACTAAGAAGCCCTTCTAAATCCCGCCTTCAGCCTCAAATCATTGCTGATTCTGCTTGGAGCTCCCACACACAGCACACGTCTGTCCTTCTTTTTATGGTGCAGGTTAGCTTTGGCAAAGCATGGCAGCTGCTTGTGTTCATGACTCCCAGAATCCCAGCAGAGGATGAGAACTTGGTAATCTCCTAATTAACACAGAGCACAGGGCCTGACACAAAGTAAGTGCTCGATAAAAGCATCTAGAGTGAGGGAGTCAAGGAATGAGCTCTGGTGGGCTCTAATAAATTCTCTCACCTGAACTTTTACTACAGCCTCCAATCTCTTCTTCCAATCCATTTTCCATCCTGTGGCCAGAGAGAGCTTTCAAAAGTACAAATCTGACCATTTCACTCTCCCACTTAAAACCCTTCCATGGCTCCCCATCGCTCATTCAACAAACAACAACTGAGCACTTTCTACATGCCAGGCATGGTGCTAGGTGCTGGGAATATAATAGTGAACAAGACACACAAGATTTGTTCCCTCAGGGATGTGAAATTCTAGTCAGGGGAGCAAGCTATAAAGAAACAAATATATACTATAATTTCAGGTAGGGATAAGTGCTAGGAAGGAAAACAAAGCTAAGTGATAAAAGGTGCTGTTTTAGATGTGGTGGCCAAGGAAGGCCTTTCTGAAGAAATGAGGTATAAGCAGAGCCCTGATGGAAGTGAGTAGGTGAGCTGTGTGGCTACCTGTGTCAAAAGCAGCCCAGGTAGTGGGTATAGCCAGTGCAAAGGCATTGAGGTGGAACAGTGCCTGGTGTGTTTGGAGAATAGCAAAGAGGCCAGTGTAGCTGGAACAGAGTGAGCAAGGGGAGAGTGACAGGAGATAATATTAGAGAGGTGATGGGGGGTGGGACAAATCATGAAGGGCACTGAACCCACGATAAAGATTTTGGCTTTTGCCCTGATTGAGATGAGCAGAGGAGGGACATGATCTAACTTAGGTTTTACAAGGATTCTCCTACATAGAATAACCTCCAACTCTCTCATGATGGCCACTGACAGCCCTCCTGACCTGAACCCTGCCTCATATACCCTGTGCCCCATTCCTCCTACCTGGCTAACTCCTACTCACCTTTCAACATTTAGCTCAGCCCTTGCTCATGCTTACTCTGCACAGGCTGGCTTATAGGCCTCTCCTCTGTGCTGCCTTAGGGCCTGGATGTCACTTGTACCCCTAGGGCAAGGGTATTAATTAGCTCATTGAATCCTCACAATTTACTGAGCTGGCCACCATTAACCCCATTTTTGGGAAGGTGAGGTACCGTGAATTGAACCTGGGACCTCATACATGCGAAGCAGGCATTCATCCACTGGGCTACACCCGCTCCCCAACCCCATTTTATAGATGAGGACACTAAGGTTCAGAGAGATAATGTAAACTTGCTCAAGGTCACATAACTATTAAGTGAGAAAACTGGGGTACAAACATCTCATTGCCTCTCCCCATGCTTGGTTCAGGGCTGCTCCTGGCTCTCCACTCTTTGGCAATTTCCCCCTCAGGAGCTCACCCCCTTTTTTGGTTGCCAAGGGAATAATGGGAGAGAGGTCGGGCTGTTAACACAGCCTCCAGCAAGAAGGCCTGGCAAAAAGGAGAAAAGAGAGTGGCTGAAGAAATGGAACCTGGAGACATGTAATCCTCCAAATCAGAGCCCCAAAGATTCGTGAAGACCTGTTAATCAAATGGTAAATCTCTCCTCCTTTTCTCTCTCTCACACCTACACATACACATAGAGAGAACATGTAGAGTAAAAATCTGGGCAGGCATAAGTCCAGGTTCTGATCCTGCCGTTGACCAGCTGTGTGACCCTGGACATGTCACTTTCCCTCTCTGCACCTGTTTCTTATCTGCATGGGGTCTGAGCACATGCAATTCCCTCTTTGGATTCCTGGGTTTCAGAAAGGGCCCGGGAGACCCCCTCTCTTTTTGAGCTCCTCCAAGCCAGGAACAAAGCACACACACAAGCACACATACACCCTCAGGTACAAAAAGACACATCCAAAGACCAACAAATCTAGAAGCAAACACGCACCCACAAACACATGAAAACAGATATGAACACAGGCAGACATGCACATATACAGACACAATCACACACAGATTGTTTGCATACCAACACTCACGCACACAACACAAACGGCCACTGTCTGCTGAGCTATTCCGTAAGGGAAACTGGAGCACATCCTCTGCAGAGGGGGAAATAAGCCATGTTACACAAATAACCACAATACAAAGCGGAAAGTTATCAGAGCTGGGAAACAGAGGAAGTGCTGGGGTAGCTCAGGAGAAAGATCCCTTCTGCTTGGGAGT
This sequence comes from Tolypeutes matacus, assembly GCA_026826555.1. Lineage (NCBI taxonomy): Eukaryota > Metazoa > Chordata > Mammalia > Cingulata > Chlamyphoridae > Tolypeutes > Tolypeutes matacus. The sequence continues at coordinate 309,872 of JAKSZT010019630.1, read as the reverse complement.
GGCTGAGCAGAATAAAAATAAACTCACACTTACTGTGCACCTTCCCTGTTGTCAAGCATTTTCTGAACATTATTTAATCTGCATGGCAAACATGAGGGAAGAATTAGGATTCTGATTTTACAGGTGAAGAAAAAGGCTCTGGAAAGGGAAGTGACTGATAAAGGTCTCAGAGCTAGCAAGTGGCAGAACAGGGATTCAAACTCCAAAGCCAATGCTATTTCCCCTACTTCCTTGAAGGCTTTTTGGGGAGGAAGCTTTTGAACTGGACCTTGCCTAAGAGGAGCTGGCAGAAACGAGGGGTGAGGAAACCTTGTCAGCCAAGGCGCTAAGATGGGAGAAGCAGGGTAGGAAGTTCCATAGGGGTTTGAAGCTGGCCAGCCTGTGGTATTGGTACTGACCCTCCCCAGATGCTGGTCCTGATAGGAAGTCTTCTCCCCCTCCTTTCCTTTATTGGCACTGCCCGGAGCCAGGCAGCCAGCAGGGGATGGGATCAGGATACAGTTGCCATGGAAATGAATGGGGGCTGTTGCCATGGATACCATAAGAAGAGGGCAAGAGGAAGCTCAGGATGCTGAGGACTATCCCCATGACAGCTTAGGCTGGTAGAGGGGCACCAGAAGTGAGAAACAACAACAACAAAAAACAAGATGTGGAAGTTAGTACACTCAGACAGGGCCAAGGGCTTTGGGCTCTGAGGGAAAACTGGGCAAGGGGATGAAACAGCAGATGAGACCACCAATCACCCCTCTCTCCTCCAGCAGTTCTTCTGCAAGCTGTTTCTGTTATCCAGCCCCAGTGACACAGAGATTCCAAACCTGGGCCCAGCTTGGCTTGCACAGGTGCTGACAGGGAAGAAGGAGAGCCCCTAGGGGCTGACTGGGTGATACAGTGGGCAAACACAGGCTTTGAGAACACTGCCTCTTTTCAGTACTAAAAATAATAATTGTCATTTATTGAGCACCTACTCTTTGCTAGGCATAGTAACTCCCTGAAGGGATAACACAGAGGGGGGAACTGAGGCACAGGGAGATGAAGTAACTTGCCCAAGGCTCAGCAGTGGTGGAGCCAGGATTCAGATGAAAGCATCTCTGAACATAAACCCCACATTAGGCACTGAACAGCACTTCAAATGTAGAGTCCTTGCATTCTCCATCTCTCCATGCCTTCCCACAGTGCTACACAAAGAGCCAGATGCTGAGTAAATATTTGCAGAGTACATGAATGAGGAAGCAACACAGAGGAAGCAGGGAAGACTGGGGTTAGATAGAAGACGTTTCTGACTTCAACAGCAATGACTCATGGGTTTTGCTGGCTAAGGGTAGAAGATCCACAGAGCTGGGATGGACTTTATGAACCGGACTTTATGAACTATCCAATTCCACCAAGTCCAAATTGGAGCCCAGAAAGCCAAAGTGACTTGCCCAGGGTCACACAGGACAAGAACCTAAATCCCGTACCGTCCAGGCCAGTGTCCCATTTTTAGCTTCAGAAGCCCCGTCTGAATCTGTCCAGCCACCCTCCCGCCATGCTCCTTTAAGTTCCTGAACATCAGCAAGTTACTTGCAATTTTTAGACTATGGTGAGCTGATCCATATCTCCTTCTTTGTTTCTTCTGCCTGGAATGTATTCCTTTCCCGTTTACCTCCAGCCTTCATCTGTCTCGGTGTGCTCATCTTCATCTTGCAGTAGCCTGAGAAGGCAGGTCTTCCTTGGGACGTTGGCTCTGACTCACCCCACCCCGCCTTCTCACAGCAACTTCTCACAGTAGCTGGTCAGCTACTATTTCCTCTGTGCCTCGTGCAAACTCATATCATGGTTGGTCCTTATCACTGGCTATCTTGTGATTCTCTTTTGAAATGTTTGTGCACCACCCTGTTCCTCCTCCCTCGACTGCAAGTTTTCCCAGGGCAGTGGCCTGGTATGATTCACCTCTGTAGACCCACCATACCTAAGCTAGGGCCCAGCACACAGTAGATGCTCAGCACCTACCTTGGTACCCTAAGACCACAGATGGCAGTCATGTGTGTGGCCATCCTTCCTGTGTGTGTGGCCATCCTTCCTGACAACTGTCACCCTAAAAGCTACAGCCCCACATGCTCAAAAGCTCACTCACATGCTCAAAGGCTCACTCACACCCAACCTTGTGATTATAAACACCAGATACACCCATAGAGCCTTCCAGGCACAGAAAGTCACCACCTCATACAATCGACCTCATACACTCCAAGGTCCTCACATCCCAGTCTCCCAAGTCACATTCCCTCAGATACATAAGAGTGCACACAATCTCTCACTACTGTTAGAGCTGCATGGCCTCACTCAAAGATCATACAGGTACACATATTTCCCTCACAACTGATATCAACCTTCCCCCTTCCCACAGCACAGGCCCTCTGCCCTATTCAGCCAATCCAGTTGCCTGCACAGGAGTCTTTGTCCCACAGCTCCCAGGATGGTTATATCTGACCTTGACTTGCCTTCTCCTTCCACTTAGTCTAACCCTCATCCCCACACATACTTCTTTCTACTCCAATCAAATGAAGGGTAGAATGGTCTCCTCCTCCCGAGTCCCAGTCACCTAGATTCACATACCCTGGAGAGCCAGTTGAACTGAGTAATCTACTCACCATTCCACAACATGACCCTGGAACTCTCCATCAGATTTTTGTTCTGGCCCTGCCTCCTATAACGCCTTCTCACTCTTTGCGACCTAGTCAATCCTTCAAGGTCCAACTCTTTTCTCTCTTCCTCCAGCAAGCCCTCCTGGATCCCCTACTCCACACTTTAACATCTCCCTCTTCTTTGGGCCAGGAATGTATTTTGCTCATTACTAAAGCCATTTCTCCTTGGTCATTTTTGCCCTTCACACACTGACTACTTTCCAGAGGGATTTCTCATCTCCCTTGGAAGATGGAGAGCTCATGGAGAACACAATCACTGTCTTACTTTTGATCCCTCATGGTATTTATTTATTTATTTATTTATTTTTTACCGGGAGGTCCCGGGGAACGAACCCGGGTCCCTCCATATGGGAGACGGACGCCCAACCAGTTGAGCCACATCCGACCCCCCTCATGGTATTTAGATTGAGGTGCTGCACACAGTAGGTGCACAAGCAATGCTTGCTGGAAGACTAAATAAGGAAAAGAGAGCAGGAGAAGGGAGGAAGGGAGGAAAGGGAGGGAGGGGAGAAACAAATGAGAATTTGAATAAGTGACTGAGTAGACGTGTTGAACGACTAAGTGAGCAAAGCAAGGAATGAGGGATGAGATGAGGCTCTGGAAAAACTACAGGATCAACGTGATAGGGATAATGAAGGGAGGGAAGAAAGGAGAGAAGGGACTCTCACCTGGACCTTAATCAAAACAAGAGCCACCAATCACTGCATACTTGCCTAACCATGCATCAGACCCTATACTGGGATCTTTGCATTCTTTCTTGCTAATCTTCATGAGAACCCAGACAGGTAGATATTTTCTCACTATACTCAGGAGGAAAATAAAGCTCAAGGAGAAGAAAATACTTGCTCAAGATTACCCAGCTAATAAGTGGTGGAACTAGAAGTTAAACTCAGATTTGTTTAATGACAAAGGCTCAGACAGGAAAAAGTCAGGGTATAAGCCAACTTCAGGATCTCCTGACTTTGCTCCTAATCAGACATACCAGAGAAGATGCAGGTCCTACAGACCCATAAAGGACACCTTCCACCCTCCTGCTGACAACTTCTGGCCAGGTGCAGGAAATATTTAGGGTCATTGTATCTAGGGGAAATGGCTTTCTCTCAGATCACGAGAACCCTAAAGAGTCATCAAATCACAGAATCTTCCAAGTCCAGAATCAAAGAACCTTAACATCACAGAATATTAAAATCACACTGTCAGAATTTTTAAAATAATAGAACCATGAAGTCTTAAAACCACAGCATTATGGAATACAAAAGTCACCGTATTGTAGAAACAGAAATCACAGAATTGCATGGAATGTGTCACTGAATTATTATATATTATATATTAACTTCATATATGATTATGATTATAATCATAGCTCCTTAAAACTGTAGCATCTCAGATTCACAGAAAGCCAGAGCTGGAAGAGCACTCGGAGAGTTTCTGGTACAAACTCCCCCCTCATTTTACAGTTGGGGAAACTATGAGGCCAACAGGCAAGTCAAGAAACATGTCCAAGGTTAGCCAGCTCATGCTGCCTCAGGTTAAAGGGCCAAAGAAGGCAACTGCAATAGGCCTGTCTGTGTTGGGAGCATCACACCATTCATTCATTTATTGAGTGCTTCTTGAGTGTTGACAATACCATGAACCAAACACAGTCCTTATTCTCTCCCCCAGCCCCTGTTCCCAGTCCTCTATAGGAAAGAAGGTAAGACCCCAGTAGAAATGGGGAGAGGGAAGTGGGTTGAGGTGGAACATACATCAGACAGAGAGAAGAGATCAGCTTTTATTGATGGAAATTCCTTTGTACACAGCAACACACACTCTGAAAGGCCTTCTCCTCCTGATTATATTTACAGAGCACTATGGGAGTGGCACGGGGCATGGGTCGAGGCCTTTAAGCAGTGGAGGAGATGGCAGCAATGGCCACAGCAAGGGAACAACAGGGTACTAGACAGGCTGGGTCCCGCCCCCATCTAGTCCTCTGAGCCCTAGGCACCCTGCATCTCTGTTTGTGCTCACAGAGGACAGAGGTCGGTCCTTGGGATGTCATTTGGAGACCTCTCCAGGAGTGGCAGGCTCCAGGGTGCCTGGGAAGCGGGAGTGCAGGTGCGGGAGGGTCCAGGCTCCAAGCTCCAAGCTCTGCTTTTCCCACCTTTCAGCCAGACCTAGGGCTCCAGCTCTTTATAATTCAGGGGCTGGAGTCCAGAGGAGACAGCAACGTGAGTGTGAATTCCGAGAAAGAGGTGGGGGAGGAAGGGGCACAATGCTTGGTTCCTGAAGCAGGGGACAGGGTCCCATGGGGGATCTGCGGGGTCTGGGGGAGGGGGCTGGTTAAGGCTTCTGCTTCTGCATAGAAAATGACCCTTGTCCTCTCAGTTACCGAGAGGAGGGACTGCTGCACTCGGAGGCTGGACAGCAGAACTGATGAGCGTCTTCCTCTTCCTCTTCCTCAGTCTCCTCCTCCTCCTCCTCTTCCCTGGGGCCAGGAAGGGCAGGGTAGAGGCCACAGGCGGGCGGGTGACAGAGAGAGGCAGAGGCATTAGTTTGCAGAGCAGGGGAGATACATGAAGGGCTGGAACCAGGGTAGTGAGGTTAAGATGGGGGTCCACACGGGTGGCCAGTGTGATGGATTATCCAGGGCCATTCCCAACTCACTGTCTAAGAAGCCTGTTGCTGGTCCCCCCACTCCCATCCCGGCCTCCACACTGGGCTCACTCTTGAGGAACTCCTGTGCTACAGGTTACCCCCAGAGTATAAAGTCCATTTCTGACCCTGACAGGTGCCCAGTCTTCATGTTAATATAAATAATAGCAACCTGCTCAAAGCTGGCACTTTGCATACATTATCACTTTTAACTTCTGCAACAGTAACCTTTTAGAGATGAGGGTGAATTGAAGATTAGAGAGGTTAGAAAACTGCCTGAGGTCACATAACTGGGGTAACGGTAAAGCCAGGACTTGAACTGAGAGTTCTTGGAACTCAGATCTCAGATTCATCCCAGCAGGTTCCTTGAGTGGATTCGGCACTACCTCTAGAAATCCACTCTGCCCTTGAAGGGCAAAGATATGTATTTTCTGAAAGGTGAGGGTTGGGAAAATAGGAGATGCTCAGAAATGGAGTGTGGAAAGCCCATAGGCTTTGGAAACAAACAGACCTGTGTTCAAATCTCAGCTCTACAAGTGTTCCTAGGCTGTGTGACCCCAGGCATACTATTGCCCCTCTCTGAGAATCAGTTTCCTCATCTGTAAAAATGGGGCTCAGGATGCCAACTCCACAGGATTGTTGCAAGGACTAGAATGTAAATCAAGTGCCTGGTAAACAATAGCAATGGGAACATAGTCGCCATTGTTGTTAACTGCTCATGTGCTGAGTCTAATTCCCAAGGTGGCCATTTGCACCCACACCGAAGCAGCCACAGCATGGGGGTGGTGGTGGGATGGTGGGGGAGTCATGGCAGGAACAAGGGCCTACTCCTAGTTAACTGCTGAGCGGGACCAGGGGCCAGTCTGGATGTGGCAGTCACTGGAGCTAGGGCTACAGAATTGTAGGGGTGCACGGACAGAATCGGGAGAGAACCAGGTGCCTGGCAGTGTAAAGGCTGATCTTCTGGGGACAGTCAGTGAAACCGTATCACCCCATTCCCAGATCTGATGGCCTGGAGGAAGCAACAAGAAGTATGGGATCCAGGAAACAGGAGGTTTGGGAAGAGAGGGGAAGGAAAAAGGACAGGCAAGGGAAGGCGCTGCTGTCCATTTGGCAGACAAGCACACATGCACACACACATTTCACAGACTCAGAGGTCCCTCTGACACACTGCTGCACAGGATCACTGAATCAGCAAAATCATTTGAACCAGGGCTAAAGTCCTGGGCAAGTAGTTCTCCCTTTCTGAGTCTCCCATTCCTCATCTATAAAAGGAGAAGGAAAATCCACACCTCTCAAGGGGGTCATGAGGAACAAATGAAATTCCAGTCCCACTGCTCACCCTCTCTTACCCTGGCCAGGCCACTGCTACCTCTCACCTTGACATCGCAGTCACCTCCAGATTCCTTCTCCTGTCCTCTTGGACCAGGTTAGCCTTCCTAAGGCCCACCTTCAAGTATGTCTTTCTTCTGCTCAGACACCCACCTTGGCTCTCCATTGCTTCCTGGATAAAGTTCAGACTCCTCAACTTAGCATTCAAGTCCCCCCTCCCCTGCCATGTGGCCTTGCCTAGCCTTTCTTGCCAGGTGGAAAAACATGAACTTTAGAGTCAGGCAGACTTGGATTTGAATATCAGCCCCACCACCTACTTGCTGGGTGACCTTGGGCCCATTTCTTTGCCTCTCTGGGACTCATTTTCCTCATCTGTAAAATGAGGAAATACTTATTCTGCAGGGTGTGGTGGGGTTAAAAGAATTCAAGTATGTAAAGCACCTTGCCACAGAGCTGGTTCAGCGCTTAATACATGGTAGCTATTGTTATGACTGTCTTATCACTGGCATCCATATTTTCCTATTTACTCATGCCCAGCCTTTGTCAAACTGACTCGCTCATTATTCCATCAACATGCCCAGCCTGCCTTTTCACACCTCTATGCCTTAGCTGATTCTGTTTATTCCACTTAGAATGTTCTTCCTTCTGCTCAGATCTTTGCCTATCGAAATCCTTTCTGAACTTCATGGCCCAGTTCAAATGCTTCTTCTTGCAGGAAGAATCCCTGACTCTCAGCCAGAAGTGGTCTTTGCTTCCTCCTAGATTCAGCTCCTATATCCTTGGTCAGAACTCTCCCTTTGTTGCTTTGAACTTTCCTGAAGTATTTCCTTCACCAATCCTCTCAATGCCCTTCTATCCTTGCCCTCCACTGCTTTTCTTCTCTTTGAGAAGGGGTGTGGGGGGCTATACTATTTAAGGCCAGTCCTTCCACATGGGATTTGGAGCCCACCCCTGCTACCTCCTCCACAACAATTATCCCCCTTTTCTCCTGTATTTTCAACCTCTGCCTCTCTGTTGCCTCCTTCCTATCAACATTTATAGAAGCTCAAGTCTCTCCCATCTGGGAATAAAAACCCTCAATCTGCCCCCACATCCCCCTCTAGCAACCATTGTCCCTCTCTCCTTTTCACAGCTAAGCTGTTTGAGAAATTTGTCTACACTGGCCATCTCCACTTTGATACCTCCCACGATCTCTTCAGCCCACTGCAATCTGCCTCATGCACCCACCACTCCACAGAAACTGTTCTTAGTGAGGTCACCCAGGACCTCCTAGTGGTTAAAGCCAATAGACTCTCTTCCACTCTCATCTTACTTCCCCCGGCTGCAACACTTGACACTCTTCATAAGCCTCTCCCGCGCAAGGCTCTTTCCTTCCATTGCTTCCGTGAGCCCACTCCCTGCTGGTTTTCCTCCTACTTCTCTGAGTGCCCCACCCCCCAATTCCTCTGCCTCTGTGCATTCCTTATGTGTTGGTACCCCTCCTCCAGTTCAGCTAATGCCACCTTCCACAATCTCTCTGTGATCTCGTCCCATTCCATAACTTCAGGTATGGCTGAGGACCCTCACATCTCTCTCTCTCCTGGGTTTCAGAACCATTAAGTCTAACGCTTGCTGGACAGCTCCACCAGGAAGGCCCTTAGGGCCTTCAGATCTCATAGGACCTCTTAACTCACATCTTACCACTGCAAACCTGTCCTTCTCCTGTATTTCCTACGTTAGTGAAAGGTAACACCATCCATCCAGTCACCAGCCTAAAATGTGCCTGAGAGTTACCCTAGACTCTTTCTGCTCCCTTAAGCAAGCCAGTCACCAAATCCTGCTGATTCTGCCTTCTAAATGGTTCTAAAAGGCTCGACATGATCTGGCCCTTGCTACCTCTCTGATCTCAACTTCTACTCCCCTCCCCCCTCCTTCACTCTTTCTCCAGCCATGCTGGTCTCCTTGCTGTTCAAACATGACAAGCACACTCTTGCCTCAGGGCCTTAGCACTTGATATTCTTTCCCCCAGAACGCTGCATGGCTCATTCTCTTACCTCCTTCAAGACTCTGTTCAAATACTACCTCTTCAGAGAGGTCCTCCGCCTAAAAAAATACCCCAATATTGTCTATCTTCTTACCTCACTTTTATTTCTTTTTATAGCACTTATTGATCCCAGACACATTACATATATATATAAAATATATGTTTATTTGTTATCTGTCCCACCCACTAGAATGTAAGTTCCACCAGCACAGGCATCTGTTTTGTTCAGAGCTATATCCCTAGTACCTAGCACAGTGTCTGGCACTCAATAAATATTTTTTGAAGAATGACTCCATTACTAGGCCTAAACACTCCAACTTACTGTGCATTCCGTCCTCAGTCATCCCTGCCTCCCCACCCCCTCTTCCATTATCTGTTCAGTCTCTGCCTCCCATCCTTTCTTCTTTCCAATTGCCTCTCAAATTCATCTCCTCTGAGCTATCCCCACTGCCACTACCTCAGTTTATCTCTCTCTTGGATTACTGCAATGGCCTCCTCCTTAGTCTCCCTTCCTTCTAAAATGCTAAGCTGATCATGTCACTTTTCCTACTCAATAACTGTTCTTGGCTCTCCAACTGCCTACCAAAAAATAAGCCTCAACTACTCAGACAGTTCTTTGAGACATGTCTAAGTTTTACTGTATCTTTCAATGTTTCAGCAATTTTCACGTCCAGGCCTTTGTGTACTCTCCATCCTCTCAGAGTATCTTCTCCCATCTTTATCTCTCACATTCTTTATGGACCTTGAATGACAGTACTTTCTTCAGAAAACTTTATCTGACTCACAAACCAGAAGCAATTCCTCTCCAAACTCCACAGGGAAATAAGTCTCACCAGGTCCCTCCATATCTCCAAGAACCAGGAGTAGGATGGAAGTTAGCAATTATGTCAGAGCCCAAGGACTTTCAGTGTTGGGTGAGTACTTTTCTTCTTGCATTATTCACCTGGACTCATGTCCCTCTTCCCCTCTGCTAAAGCCAACTCATCTTTACCTCATCCCTTTCTCTCGCTTTCTACCTCCACAACAAATCTACATCACCCAACATGTCTTTTGGATTTATCTCATTAATAGTTCTCAAAGGTGTTAGATTTCATCATTTGAAATTAAATGCTTCCATGTGAACGGTGCCCCCTGGAGTTGAGCAACACAGTAGCTCTGCTCGAATCCATGTCTTCTATGCCAATACCCTAGTAGTTTTGGCCTTCCGGCTGGTCCACGCATACAATCCATTTTTCATATTGACTGCTAATATGATGTTTCCAAAATAAATTTTACCAAGTTACTATCCTATTTAGAATCCATTCATATGACTCTTCATCACCAAAAACATTGGTTAAGTACTCCATAAGTATCTACTGAAATGAATAATAACAGTTATCCTTTATTGAGTACCTGTTATATGCCAGGCCCTCAGCAAGGTGAACTTCACTCATGATTTTATGTACTCCTCATGATGGTGGTGATATTGTGTCCTTTTTAGCAAATAAAGAACTAGGCTTACAGATGTGAAGTGAGTTGTTCAAGTTCACCCAGCCAGTGAGTAACAGAGTTGGGACTGAAACTGAGATGTGTTGGCTCCCTGGACTGTGAGATTGGGAGATGGCATCAGCAGGAGAACAGGACCAAGAACCAGGGCCAGAACTCCCTGCCTGGGATCCATTTCCCAGGACACCTACTCTTATTTTCCCTCCTGTGCCACCTTCATGCCAACACCAGGTACCTGGCTCTCTCCTCTTACAGTGCAATCCTCTCCACCCCATGCACTACTCTCAGCCTCTTCATCCTAAAGACCTGCTGTGGTCAGGTCCGTCCTTTGTTCCATTCCAGAACCATCTCCAGACTTTCAGATATATTGAATCTAATGCTACACACCCTGCTATGAGCAAAACAAGAAACTCTGCTATGAGGAAAACCAGACACGGGTAACCCCTGTCCTTCAAGAGTTGATAGTCTCCCATTTACATGTAGTATCTCCAATCCTAAAAACAGCCCTGAGAGGTAAGTGGGCATTATCCCCATTATACAGATGAGGAAACAGAGGCTTAGAGGTTTAAATGACTTGCCCCAAATCATAGTGTCGGTAAGTGACAGAACTTGGACTTGAATAAAGGTACTGACTCAAAGACCCGTTTTTCCCCAGTTAGGTCCTCCTGCTTGGGAAAGCCAAAAAGTAGGCAAGACCACTTCTGGTGGGGGAGAAGCATGAAGGAAAACTATTACCTTCTCAAGACAGCACGAATGTCACTTCCTGCAGGAAGCCTTCCTTGAATTCCAGATGGATAAGCATCCCTCCTCTGGGCTCCTACAGCACTCTGAGCCTATTCTCTCCCATTCCAAATCACACTATCTGTTCCTGCCTATGTGTCTCTCTCCCTTCTGGACTTGACTTCCCTGATTGTAGGACCAGATACAATTTATTTCCACATCCCACCAAGGTTCAGCACAAGGCCTAACCTAAAGCAGGAAGACAAAATGTTTGCTAAATGAATGAGGTGGATTTTGAGCTAGTTATTAAAGGAAAAGCAAGATCAGAACAGCTGGAAATAGGGAAAATGTGTAAAGGCAGAGGGAAATGAGTTAGTAAAAGTAAGGAAACGGAACCAAAGACAAAGGTTTTGAAATTATAACAGGGTGTGTATAACATGTTTTCATTGCCATTGTGGGATTGTTTTTGTTTTTTACTTATAAAAATGGGATCATACTACATGCCCTATTCTGCAACTTGCTTCTTTCATGTAACAGCAAGTCTTGAAGATCTTTCTATGCCAGTATATAGATATCTACCTTTTTCTTTTGATCTGCTACAGAGTAATCCATAGTATGGGTGTATCATGAAGTAAAAGCTTTTCCTTACTGTTGGACATTTAGGTTGTTTTATTTTTTGCTATTATAAACAATGCTACAATGAACATCTTTGCATATGTTTGGAAGTATTTTTGAAGGATACGTTCCTAAAAGTTGAATTACTGGGCCAAGGGATATACATTTTGTTTAAAATGTAGTTAAAATTTATTTCTGTTGCTCTAACATCTGTGTAGGCTGGCTAAAAATTAGATTATTCCTACTTATACAATCCTGCCTTTATTTTGAAAAGCATATACATCATGAAACCTTTTAATTAAAATTAGTTGAGGGGGACGGATGTGGCTCAAACGGTTGGGCATCGGTCTCCCATATGGAGGGACCTGGGTTCGATCCCCAGGACCTCCTGGTAAAAAAAAAAAAAAAGAGCTGAGAATGACATCCTACAAGGGTGTATAATAAAGAGCTGTACAGTATGGCTTATGTTTTCAGTTTGGAAAAGGGTATTTTAGAAAAGGCCTCTGGCTGGCCATGTTGGGGTCCACCTGATAGAAAAACCTTAGAGAAATCTAGCTTCAAGATATTGTCAGTTTGGCAGAAGACGCATATTTAAAATTCTGGTGGTAACTGGAAGATTGGCCCCATAAAAAGTTGTACCAATATACACTCCAATCCAGGTATATGAGAAGTTCTGTTTCCCCAAAGTCTCTTTAATCTTTTTCATCTTGGCATTTTAAAATGGTACTTCATTGTTGTTTTAGTTACATTTCTTTAACTATTAGCAAGCTTGAGCACCATTCTCATTTATTAGCTAATCGTCTTTTCATCTCTCAATTTTCAAATCATGTTATATTTTCATTTTAAACGGGCTGTAAATCTTTTTATTTCCAGGAGATGATATAGATATAGACATAGATATTAATAGTCTGCCTGATATCTGTGTAGCAAATACTTTCTCCCAGCCCAATACTTGTTTATTTTTTTCAGGAGGTACTGGGGACTGAACCTGGGATCTCATACATGTGAAGCAGATGCTCAACCACTGAGCTACACCCACTCCCTCCAGCACTTATGTTTTAACTTTATGCACAGTATCTTTCTCCACACAGAAGTCTTTAATTTTTATATAGTCAAAATTATTACTCTTAATGGCTTCTGGGTTTTTGAGTCATGGTTAGAAAGGCCTTCTCCACCCTAATATTATTTAAATGTTCTGAATTTTCTTCTGGTATTTTTACAGTTTTATTTTTCCTATTTGCTTTTGTATGAAGTAGGGATTTAACTTATTTTTTTTTCCAAATGGGTAACCAATAGTCCCATCCCATTTACTGACTAGTCCATCCTTTCCTCACTGATTTGAAATGTCTTCTTTATCATAAACTAAATTCCCATATGAACATATCGATTTGTTTCTAAACTCTCTATTTTCTTCCATTTATATATTCCTCTATTCCTGTGATGATATAACATTTGTAACTACTATAGCTTTATGGTTAGTTTTTTTTTTTTTTTTTTTTAAAGATTTTATCCATTTATTCATCCAGCCCCCCCTCGCCGCCTGTGCTCACTGGGTCAGCCAACCACGCCGTGCGGGCAGGTCCGCCCTCACCAGGAGGCCCCCCACATGGCAAACAGGAGCCCCACTGATTGAGCCACAGCCGCTTCCCTATGGTTAGTTTTTGTATCTAATAGGGTAAGACTCCATCATTATTACTCTTTTTCAAAATTTTCTTAGTAATTCATGGGCATTTGCTCTTCCAAATGAACTTTAAAATCTAATTGCCCAATCCCCAGAGAAAATACCATTGAAATTTTAATGAGAAACGCATTGAACCTTTTGACAAAATTGGAAAGTACTGTCATTTTAACCATACGGAGTCTTCCCATGCAGGAACAGGACATAACTTTTTTTTTTTGGGGGGGGGGATTACTCTTGATTTCTTTGAGTCTTCTTACAACCTTCAAAAATATTTTATAGTATACTATAAAGAAGTAGTTCACATTTTTTGGTAAATACCTAGGAAAGGGATCTTTTTTCTAATATGTTTATCATGTCTATTATTTCTATTGGGTATTTTAATTTGTTATTGCTGGTATTCAGAGATGCTAATGGTTTGGGTATATATTTATTTACCTTATATCCACCCATCTTAATGAATTTTATTAGTTCTAATAATTTTTCATTTTATTCTCTCTGATTATATAAATAGCCAACCATATCATCCTCAAATAATGCTAATTCTGACTCTTGCTTTCCAATACTTATACTGCTTACTTCTTTTTTTTAATGCCATTGGATAAAACCTCCAGAAAAATATTGGCTAATAACAGTGATAGTAGCCATCCTTATCTTGTTCCTGAATTTAATAGAAATTTATCTAGTCCTTCACTGTTACCTTTGATGGTTTCTGAAAAAAGTCTTTACCAAGTTAAGAACGTTTTCATTCATACCTAGCTTACTGTATTAGTTGTCTATTGCTGCATAATAAATAACCCAATGCAGCAACAGATAACTAATACACTTACAAAGAGTATTTTACAAAATCAGGAATGGATGAGTATTTTTATCCGGGGATTTTTTTCCAGTATCTATTGAGATGGTTATACCTTCTTTTCTCTTTACTCTATTAATGTAATAAATTACAATCACAGATGTCCTATTGTTGAACAATCCCTGTACTCTTGGGGCAAACGCTAGTTTGTTGTGATATATTTTTTTTAATACACTGATGGATTCAGTTTGGTAATCTTTTATTCAAAAGTCTGATGTTCTATTAATATGTGAAATTGGGCTATGGTTTTCTTTGTTGTCTAAACCTGTCCAGTTATATTAGCCTTAAAGAATGAACTTTTCCTATTACCTGATCTCTCAAGATTTGATAGAACTTCCATCATACCAGAACTTCCATAATATCAACTGTGCCTGGTACCATTTCTGAGGAGAAAACTTTGACCACCTTTTCAATTTCTTCTATGCTTACTGGTCTATTCAGGCTTTCTGCCATTTTTTTGGTAACTTATATTTTTCTAGAAAACCATCCATTTCTCATCGAGATTTTTCACATTTATTGGTATAAAAGTATACAAAGCATTTTCTTACTTTTTCATCTCCTCAGTATCTTTGGTTAAATTCCCTTTCTCATACCTTATTTTATTTGTGTTTTCTTGCTTTTTTCCCTCAGTCATATCTGCCAGAGGATGGTCTATCTAGTTTACTGGTCCTTTCAAAAACGACCTCTTAGTTTATCAAGTCTTTGGTTTTCTATTTCATTAAGTTCTGCTTTTCTCTATAGCAATCACTTTATTCTGCTTTCTCTTGGTTGTTCTTTTTCTAGCTTCTTGAGTGGAATAATTGGCTCATTTAATTTAATTTAATTTAATTTTTAAATTTTATTTTACCGGGAGGTCCTGGGGATTGAACCCAGGTCCCTCCATATGGGAGATGGACGCCCAACCATTTGAGCCACATCTGCCCCGGCTCATTTAATTTAAACTGTCTTGTTCTCTAAGCATTTAAGACTACAATTTTTCCTCTGGGAACCTCTATGGCCGTATTGCATAGGTTTTGATATGTAGTATTCTTAGTGTCATTCTTTTTTTTTTTATTTATTTTTTTATTATGGGTAAAAATCAAAATTCTCACAATACATACAAACATTTGCAAAATGATATATAAATATATATGCATATATGTGTATTTGCCTACAAAAATGTTGTTTATATATATATATATATATATATATATATATACACACACATATATTTTAAGAGGTGCTTAGATTACCCTTAGTGTCATTCTTATTTCCTCTTTAGCACAAGAAGTCTTAAACTTCCAAATGGTTTTGGAGTGGGGGATGGAACTAGCCTTTTTGTTGTTGCTGTTAATATTTCATTTTATTGCATTATAATTAGAAAATGTAAAATGTATTTTCTAATTAACTTGGAAATTATATTGTTCTTCAAAGGTGTAGGTAGATTGTTCCCTCTGCCTAAACACTCTTCCCCATCCTATCCAACTGGCAAACTTCTACTCATCCTTTAACACAGTTCAAATGTCACATAATGTGGGAAGCCCATCCTGACCATAGTTCCTCTTTTCCTCTGACATAGTCCTAATCTAACAATCCCTTCCACCTTTTAGGGCAGGTATCTTTGGAAGGATTTTTAAAGGAAGGACAAACTACAAACCGATTCTAAACATCCTAGTTGTCTCCAGACCTGATCCTCCACATGCCCTCCTCATACATTCAGGCATCCATTCCACAATCATGCCAGGGGCTAAAGGGAGATGGGGGAGGGGGACTGGTAATGGTATTGCATATTTGACTAGAAGGGTGAGGGATTGGGGGAGGGATGGGTCTAGCTCTTACCTGCTCTTTGCCAGCCTGCCTGAGGGGGTAAGCTTCATGGAGTCAAGGACCTGAGTAGGACAGCAATACTGGTGTAGAGTATGAGACGCTGTGGACCTGAGAGACAGTGAGAGACAGAGAGAGAGAGACAGAGAGAGAGACAGGGAGGGAGGGTAGAGGCAGGGTGGGGAATGGGGACAAGGAGGTGAGAATAAGTGGGGGAGGGATAAAGGGGAGACTGGGAGGAATGGGTGATGGAGAATAGGGAATAGAAGAGGAGGGTGGAAGGCAGGGAGGGAAGAAAGAAAGGAGGGAGGGAGGGAATAAAGGAAGGAGGGAGGGAGGGAAGAAAGGAAGGAGGGAGGGAACAAAGGAAGGAGGGAGGGAGGAAAGAAAGGAAGGAGGGAGGGAGGGAGGGAGGGAGGGAGGAAGGAAGGAAGGAAGGAAGGAAGGAAGGAAGGAAGGAAGGAAGGAAGGAAGGAAGGAAGGAAAAAAGAAAAAAAACACAAAGTCAAGAAAGAGAGGACGGCACTCGAACCACAAACAGAACACAACGACAACAGGGGGCAGCAGAGACGAAAGAGCTGGGCTGGGCCTCTTATGTTCCAGGTGACTCTGTGGGGACCTCGGCCACAGAGACACTGGGACATCACAGCAGGGAAGGGGGTAGGGAGCCCTCCTCACACCAGACACCACACGTGTAGGGAAGAGGGAAGGGGGAAGGGGAGATGAACGAGAAAAGAAAAGATGGGGGACTTCCCCTTGTACAAAATCCCTCACAGAAAGGGAAGGAGGGATGAAGAAAGAAGAGGCACTGGGCCCAAAGAAGGGAATGAACCCAGGGCAGGGGGGATTGAGGAAACACTGAAGGAGGAGGGGAGAGAGACAGAGAGAAACCGAAAGAGACAAGGAAGGGGTGAGACAGAAAAGGAGGGGAAGACAGAGAAAGAGGAAGACAGAGAAAGAGAGTGACAAAAGACACAGAGAGAAGACAGGGAGAGGCAGAGAGTTTAAGAGCAGAGGAGAGGCGAGGGCAGAGGAGAGCTGACAAATTCTCAATGGTCTTGGTGACAGGATGGGACTCAGGGCTGAATGGGTAGGTGGGGCCTGGGGGGAGAGGGTGGAGAGGTAGGGAGGATGGGGTGGTTTCAAGAAGGAGTCTTTGCAGGCCAGTGTTGTGCCCCCATCCCAGGGCAGGGCCCATGCTCCACCCCCATTGCTGTGCTCCCACCCCCAGTGCAGGGTCCAAAGGCCCCTCTGCCTCTTCCCGCAATTAAAGTCTAGCGCATGGGAGGGAGAGGAGGAAGGAGGAAGGACAGCAGAGTAGTGAGGCTGAGGGCCTGGACCCTGCCCTACCCAGTGGAGAGCAGATGCTGGTGTCACATGGGTGGCCAGAGCCAGGACAAGCTGGGTGTGGAGCCAGCTTTTCCAGGTCAGTCAGCCCCTGTCCCCCACGAGTCCCTAAAAGCAAGTTATGGTCAGGTCCCAGCTGATCAACAGCCCAAGCCCAGGAAATGTGGCTGCAGGCCAGGCCAGCTGACCACTATCTCACTCACTGAGAATTTGAGGATGCCCAAATCCTAGGACCTTACAGAGACTCTCTGAATCTTAGCTTTTTCTCCCCAGAGATTTTGGAATAATCGTCACCATCAGAGCAACTCTTTCTCAAGTATCATCTAAGTGCCAGTCACCAACCCAAGTTCTTGTTTTCTCATTGAATCTGAGACTCAGAGACCCTTAGGCTGCTGGAATGTTGGTATCAGGGAATCTCAGCTGCTGCAAGCAAGCTGGGAGCCCTGTAGTGCCAGGCCAGGCTGGCACACCAGGGTAGCTGCTAATCATACCTCTCTCAGGCCACAAACTATGCTGCTTACAGAGCCAAGCACCTACGCTGTCCGTGGGCTCACCTACTCAAGCTGGCTACTCAAGCTGGCTCCCTCCCTCAAGGCAAAGGCCTGCAAGAGTCCAAGAGGGGAGCCAGGAACCAGGAAGCCAGGAGACTGCTGAATCAGCAGCCTAGGAACTGGGTCCAGGCCTAGGAAGGGAGGGAGGGGCCAGACTGCAGAGGCCTGGGGTCCTACCTGCTGCTCCTCCCGGGGGGCTCCATGGGTCTGGACCTGTCCAGAGGGCAGGCCCAGGCCCTGGCGGGTGCCTCCACCTTGCACCACCCTCTCCTCCTCAGCCCTTCCTTAGGAGGAGGAACCAAGGAGGCGGGGCCAGGCCAGCTGGGCTTTGAGCCAGACTGGAACTGGAAACTTTGCTCCTTCCCCTGCTCCCCCAGGAGAGCTGGGAACTTGTAGAAGAGGAAGCAGCTTTTAGAGTTTGCAGTTATTGCTCTGGGCCAGTCTCCATGCCAGGCTCCCTATGTGCACCTTCACTGGAATATTCCCAACCACCTTGTCAAGTATATGTTTCTAGTCCTATTCTCCTGAAGAGAAAATTGAGATGGAAAGAGGTTAAGTAACTGGGCACAGGTAATACAGCTACTAATAATCTTGGCACAACCCCAAGATTAGAACATGGTTTGGCCATTTAAAAAATATCCAAATCTGTCCCCTCTGCCATATCACTGCCTTATGAATACAGAAACCTTTCAATAGAAGCTTTTCACAAACATGCCCATTCTCCGCACAAAGAGACTATGTTTGGGTGTTCTGGGATGGCCCAATCAAGTAAAATCCAAATCATCCACTTTGGGATATCAAGATGGGGCTTTGGCCAATATTCTTTACCACTGCAATAAGCTCTCACTCTCTCCTGTGTTGTTTTCTGGATGGGCTAAGAGAAATGCTCCCTGAAGAGAAAAGCAACAAGCAGAAGAAATGCCACTCAAAATCACAAAGCTATTCTTCCAAGGAAATTGCCCCGCCTGATTTTGCCGATGGGGGGAATTGAGGCCTGGAGAAGGGAAGAGTGTTACTAAAGTTCATACTGCAAGTCAGACCAGAATCCAGGTACCCTGACTCCCCTCCCACCACAGTAATCTCCCTCTCCTCACCATGGGTGGGGCTGGAGAAAGGAGAGAATTTTGAGGATTTTAAGGATGTGAAGTTGCTGAAGATCACAGATCCAACTCAGAGGGTTCCTGTCCTTTCACAATCCCGGAGCCCAGGCCCCTGGCTGTTCTGAGCAGAAGGCGGCCCTGGGAGGGGTCAGGGGGCCAGTGATCTAGAAGGAATAGGAGCTGACAGGCAACAGGCCAGTCTTCCTGCTTCCCTGCTGGGGCAGCTGGTTCCTCTCAAGAAGGCCAAAGCTGCTGAGAGAGAGACAGGTCCTCTGGACAACCGCAAGGTTGGCATCTGTGGGCCCCTTGTGGCCTCCTCTCCCTCTGCCTACACCCTAAAACCATGGTCCTCGGGGCTCTGGCCCCAACCCCTGCTTTTTTAAAATTTTTTTATTAACTGTCCTTGAGCAACTCTCCTAGCTCTTGCAGCACCTTCACCTTGTGCCCATCTGCAGTTATCGCCCTAAGAGTTGCACCTCCAGCACAGACTTTCCTCTTGGCCTGCCAGGACTCTAGAGACAGATTCTAGTCCTAGTTCTAAGGCTCATGCTGTGTGACCTTGGGAAACTCTCTTTTCTTCTCTGATGAGCCAGAGAGCCTGAACTTTGGTACCTGACAGAGCTGGGTACAAATCCCAGCTTTGCTGCTTTTTAGCCCGGTAACCCTGGGCACCTTGTTCTACCCTTCTGAGATTCCATTTGTTCATTTATAAAAGAGGAGCAGCAATTCCTACCTCACAGGTTTGTGTAAGGATTCAGTGAGACAAAGTGTGCACATGATGAAGAGTCTCACCTTGAGCCTGAAAGAGTCTGAGCCTTCTCCCAGAGAGGTAGGGTAGATCCATGGGAAGCCTGTTTGTTTCAGGGATGGGAAGGCTTCTAGGAAAAATCCCTTAATCTGGGGCTACTCTTGGAATTCAGACATATATGAGCATGTTGGGTAGACTCATGGAAAGACCCACTAGGAGCTAAAGGGAAAAAGGGGAAGAAGGAATTACAGGTTAGGAGCTTGACCCAGCCACAGGTGCTGGTGGGCCCTTCACTGACTTATTCAACAAATACTGTGTACCAGGCACTGTACCAGGTGCTGAGTACAGCAGCGACTAAGTGTCCTGCTCTCATGGGGCTTATATCCAAGTGAGAGGAGATACATTCAACAACAAATGGAGTTAAACTAAGCAAAAAGTAGAGGTAGCAGGGGGAAAGCATTCCAGGCAGAGGAAAACTGCTTGAGCAAAGAACCTGAGGTCGTATTTCCAGGAACTGCAAAGAGGTCAATGTGGCTAAGTGGAAAAAGCAAAGGGGACAGAGGAGAGACCAGAGATATAGGCAGGGATGTGCTCACGCAGAGCCTTGAAGGTCACAATAAAGGTTTCAGTGTTTATACTAAGGGCAATTTGGAAGCCTGTGATTCATGGATAGGCATGGCAGAAGAATATCTCTGAAGCCCCTGAAATTGTATGAAAAATATTAATGAGTAAGAACACATTTCCAGGGGAGCATCTCTAGCTTTCCTCGGATCCTCAGATGGGTTTGTGACCCCTAACCAGGAAGCTCCTTATATGATTCTATTCACTAAGTGCCTACTATGAGCTGGTGGCAGGCATCCTAGAAACTTTTGTAAGCTAGGTCCTGGCTCCCACCTCCCGCTAGTCTTAGCTTTCCCCCATCCTCAACCTGTGCTCCACCCAGACAGAACTACCTGCATTTCTCTGTCACACACTGCTGCTCCACGCCTCATCTTCTCATGTGCTGCCCTTCTGCTCAAAAGGCCCTTTGCCACAACTCCTGTTCCCACTCCCACCTCTCCACCTGGCTAGTTCTCCTTATTCTTCAAAAGTCAGCTCCAATCTTGTACCCTCTGAGAGCCTGCCCTGACTCTACCCAAGCTGGTTGGGCCACCTCCCTGGTGTTCTTTGCACCTTGTACTTCTCTCAGCCAGCATTGTTCACAGTCTGTTTGCATGCTCCTTACCCTTTCTTGGCCATGAGCTCTCTGAGGACAGGGGCCGTATCTTATTTCATCTCAGCATCCCCAGCACGGAGCACCTAGTCACACATGTTAATTAACTTTGGTGGGAGACAATCCACCCTGACGTGGAGGCTGCAAGATGGGCTGGTGGACACTAGAGGGCGCTGCAGCCACTGTAATCTTGGGCCAGATGCTGGCCAGACAGACCAGGATGGACCCTGGAGCCAGGCAAGCAAAAGTCTCCAGGAGTTCAGGAAGCAGGGAAACTCTGCTACTGGGTCCTGCAACTCCTCAGCTCTGGGCCCAGTTGATTAGGTCCCAGTCCTAGCCTCCTAATTTACCTTCTTTTCCTTTTCCAGATCATCTCATGACAGCCCTTCTTACTGAAGACAGAGCTTTAGTTCTTCACAAAAATGGGTGCCAAACACCCCTTCTCACAGCTCTGGCATACATTACTCTATCATCCATCATTGTTTCAATATTTGACAGTCTGGCACGTGGCAGGTACTCAGTAGGTCATCCTTGAATGAGTAGAAGAATGAAGGGATGACTTCAGGCAAATCACTTTACCTCTCTAGGTTTCAGTTTCCCCACGTGTAAAGAGGATATAATCACTCCTACTTGGCAGGATGGTCATGAAGATTAAAGATAATGTGTATCAAGTGCTCCTTAAAAGTACTTGATACATAAGAGGCACTTTCTGAATCGAAGCAATTATTAACATTTGGAGAAATAAAAAACAAGGAAGGAGGACTTGAAGGAGACTCTTCCCTGAGCCTGTGATAATCGCTCCCACTCAGGTTTACCATTTATACATGGAAGGTGGCTTTAATAAGAAGAAAGCTATTGTGTTTATCAACTGCACCTACTGTGTGCCAGACCAGAAACAGGAGGCCCCTGAGGAGGTGGTCGAAATACTCGAGTCTAAACCAGAGGATATGAGGCCAGGGCTGAGGTCAGGGCTGTGGGCACTGCTTCTGTTTCTAAAGAACAGTCATATGGACACAGCTGGCTCCAAACCCTTTACTCATAGGTGAAAACTTGTCTAAGGAGTCATTAATTCCTTCTGTAATTAATGTAAAAATGCAGGGTTTGTATTAATGGAAAACTTAGCTCAAGCATCAAGCTGATAATATTGATAATGTATGCTTGTAATTATACACTAAAGGTTGCTACAAATTCAGTCACTACATTAATAAATATAAAAATATTCCCAAAGCAACCAAGAACTCAGTAGCAGCTGTAAAATCAGTAGCACCATGCCAGTTGTTCTGAGGCTATGGAAATTACCACAAGCTGGTCACAATGGTAATATTCACCACGCCTTTAAAAGCTGTTTTGGCATAAAATAAGGGGACATTTTTAGATAAAAGTGTGTTTTGATGTGAGAACATGGAACTTGGAACTTGACAGCATAGTGAGCAATGGTCTACTTGCAATAGACTAGGAACCAAAAATGTGACGGATGGGCAATCTGACAATCATGGGCCCCTCCCCCAATCCTGGCTCTGATCTTACTTGGGTACACAAAAGAAGTGTGCTCACTGTGAAAGAAACACCAAGCATTTTACCTCTACCCTCACACACTTCTAAGAGAATCTACTCCAACCTATAGTCCCTTGCTGCCTTGTGGTATTGGCATAGGCTGGATGGAGACGCGGCAGTCATTTGGGGGGTGGACCCTGAAGCTGGAAGGTCATATAGCTTCTAGGTTGGTGGCCACATCAGGCCGTGTGAAAGCAGAAGAAGTCAGTTCAGAGAGAAAATCAATGAAAAAAAGATGATAGAGGCCAGGAAAGCCATGAGAGATGGCGAGAGACAAGACATGGGCCCAGCACATGGAGAGAGAGCGCAATCTTGGTCCTTTACTTCTTGGTTCCACTGCCAGTTGGCATGAGGCCTGGCTGTACTGCATTTCCTGTTCTTAGATTCTGTGAGATGTAGCCTCACAATAGTTCCCCTCCTCTTTATTCTGAAGCTAGTTTGAGTGGATTTCTGTTGCCTGCAACAGACTGAGACAAGTGAAAATTGGGAATATAAGTGCATGGATTGCAAAAGCAAAAACACATCAAGAGCACTTATATAGGGAGCAGTGATTGCAATTATATAGCATTTGTGTTTGTTCACCCCAGAGCTCCTTCATTTCCTGACACTTGCTACAACAGACAAACACTACAGCCCCACACTCACCCACACTGACATTCTGTGATACACAGAAACAAATGCATTGACAACCAGATATGCTGATGATACAGACACGCCAACATGCATGGACACATGCCAGCCTACAGCATTGCCCGTGCACTCTTCACACCTGCACTGACACGGAACCTCACTGACATGCAGTAAAACACACCCACACACATGAACACAGTGACACCGCCTGTAAGGCTCAGGGCAGGAGTCAAGGTTTGACTGGGCTCTGCACAGCTTCCCTCCCCAGCTGCCAAGTGACTCATCCCCAGAGCTACTAATTAAAGCCAGGACAGAGGGGACAGAGGCGAGGGGAGGGGAAGAGAGAGAAGCAAGTTTATTTTAGTGCCAACCAGGCACCCAGCCAGTTTAGGGGTCACCCACTTCCTGGGGCTGGGCCAGGCGGGGGTAGGAGAACACAAAGAGGAAGGGGAGGAGAAGAGGAACCTCTTACTCCTTCTTGCCACTCTTGAGCTTCTCGGAAAGGTACCTCTTTTGGGAAAATCACCCCACCTCCCTTCTCTGTCCCACTGTCAGAATCCATCTCTACCTCCTCTAGACTCTTGCCCCTTACACTGGCTTTCTACCACTATATCACAATCCCATTTGGTCTTGCCAGAGTTGGCTGGTCTGTGTCTGTATTGACCCCAGACTGGGAGCTTCCCAAGGGTAGGGAACCTGTTTTCCCGCTTCCATCTTCCCCACAGTGTCACTCAACACAGACCTGG
Source organism: Tolypeutes matacus (assembly GCA_026826555.1). Classification (NCBI taxonomy): domain Eukaryota; kingdom Metazoa; phylum Chordata; class Mammalia; order Cingulata; family Chlamyphoridae; genus Tolypeutes; species Tolypeutes matacus. The sequence goes on along the minus strand of JAKSZT010019630.1, from coordinate 286,159 downwards.
TACACAGTGAATGCTCCATACATGCTGTTGGAATACAACTGGGTTACCCCCAGTACAGTATGGTGATTAAAAATCTAATAGTTTCAATTTTTATCCTAATTCTACCATGGGACAAATTATTTTAATCTCTAAGCTTTAGTTTCCTTACCTGTAAAGTGACCACAAAAAAAAAAAAGTACACCCTATAGGATTATTGTGAGGATTAAATGAGAGAACATATGTAAAGTATCCAACACGGTGCCTGGCATATAATAACTTTAGCTATCATCCATGAAGTGCTGCTGCTGCTGCTGCTGCTGCTGCTGCTGCTGCTGCTGCTGCTGCTGCTGAAGATAATTAACACTCCCACTTGAGGCCTGGTATAGCAGCAGTTACACAGAGCCAAGTTTCAAACCTACCACATAGCAGCTGGAGATCTCAGACAAGTCACATAAAGCTTTCAGAGTATTGCCTCATATGTAAAATGGGGATTCATGATATGACACCATAGAGTGACTTTAAAGATGTGAAATATCCTTTGTAAAGTGTACTATGCGGAGCCCAGCTCTTAGAAGTGCTTGATAAATTACAGCAGTGATTACTAAGGATAGAAGGAGGAGCTCAGACCTTTGGGGTCAGAGACCCCCAGGAGAGAGGAAGCAGTCAGGCTGGACTAGGGCAAACAAGGAAGGTTTCCTAGAGTGAGCAGAACGAGTTTGGACTCCCAAGAGCCAGAGAGCATTCAGCAGGTGGTAACTGATAAGGTTCCAAGGTCCCAGGCAAAAGAAATGGTAGGAACTGAGAGCTGGAGAGGGTGGGCAACCAGGCTGAGCTGAACAGGAAGCAGCATAGGAGGAAAGAGTTGGATGCAGCTGGCATGGCTCTGGGGACAGGTCGTGTCTTGTACATATGGATGGAGGAGCCATGGAAAGTTCATGAAGTCTCTGCCATCCTAGATTGCCATGAGGTCAAAACAAGGAAGACTCTTAGGGATTGTCTAATCAAAACTCTGTTGGACAGATGGGGGCACTGAGGCCCAGAGTGGGAGGCCTCCTCTGGGAACAGAGCCAGCAGTGGCTCCTCCTCCCACTACTCCTCCAGACTGCAGCGGGTTCCCGTTGCCATGGGGACGTCCCTGGCTCCGCGGGTGTCAGCAGCTCCCCCACCTCCTCCCTCCTTCCCTAGCAACAGGCCACCTCCTCCTGCTCTCATCCTTGTGTGCCTAGCAACCTCAGCCTGATCCCCAGGGCCTCTGAGTTCCAGTCTGACCCTCACTGCAGCAGCATCTCTAGGTCTGGGCTCCCTCCTCTTCTGGTAGTGGGCTGTGTCAGGCTCCTCCTGCCCCTCTCTGTTTTCATTTTCTACACTTCTCCACATTTTTCCAGTTTGACTACACAGTATATGACATTGGATCGGGTGAGGGAGGAGGGGCACTACAATTTGTCGAGCCACTATTTTATGCCGAGCATTGCTTAATACTTTAAGTTCTCTCTTCAACCCAGAGGTGTCAGAATTATTGTCTCCACTTTATCGGTGAGGAAACTAAGGATGAGAGAAGTTAAACAACTTAGTAAAGGTCACACAGCTAGGAAGCAGGCTCTGCCAATAATTAGCTTTGTGATCTTGAACCATCGCTAGCTCCTTTCTGGACTTTGGTTTAAGGTGACTTTAGGTCTGACAACTTCTCATGGAGCTACAGGATATCCAGGCACCTTCCTCTGCCCACAGCCCTCCCCCAATACCAGCTGTTCAGCTCTAATTAGACTCCACACTTCCTCTGGCACCCCATACTTAGAAGCCCTCAGGCCTGGGCCTGGATGGCATTCAATCCACCTACCCTGCTCACTTCGTGCTGTTCAGTTTCCACATCTGAAGTCTAGACTCACTCCTTGGTGCTTCCTCTATTCTCCTAACCTTCCCTCCCCCACACATTGTTTAGCAGATGAGGAAACCGGGGCTCCAAGGGATAAAGGATTGTCCAAATTACATAACTCGCAAGCAACCTAGCCATAGAAGGAGCCAGGTTTACCTATATCCAGAGTTTCTTTCCTTTCTATGTTCCAGAGCTGCCCCCTCTCTCCTCGACAACCTTCCCTGGCTTCCCACTGATACACGGTGTCGTGACCCGTTCCCGATGGGCATTCCAAACTTTTCCCACCCAGATCTTCTGTTTCAGCACAACTGACTGCTCACTGTCTCTAAACCTACCTCTCACTTTCCCAGGTATGCCCTCCTGATGCAAAGTGTGTATATCAGATCTTACAGCCCAGCTCAGACACTGCCTTCTCTAGGGAGCTATCTCTGACCCCTAACTGAAGTGAACTCAATAACTCAATAAAATACACATGGATCCCAAGAGCATCCTCAGTGCACCCACCTAACCCTGGTTTCAAGTTAAAGGGTCTTCCCACCATGACTGCAAGGTTTTGCCCCACCAATGCTGTTTTAAGCCCTTTCCACAGCCCAAGTTTGACTCCTGCTTCCCCAGTTACTGAGTCCTCAATGCCCCTATTGCCTCCTTGACTGTGGGCCCAGGATGGATGTCAGGAAGCTTGTCTTAGTAAAACAAATGCTGGCTTTGGAGCCAGACAGCCCAAGGTATGAATTAGAATGATGCCATCCTGCCCCACATGCTCTTTTTTCCCTGGGCAAGGAACTGGCCCTCATGGAATCTCATTTTCCTCATCTGTAAGTCAGGGAACTTAATCCATGCCTAATAGGGTTGTTGTGAGCATTAAATAGGATCATATTCAAAGTTCTCAGTATGTGAGCAACAAATGGCAATTGCTATTATTACTAATATTAGGATGAGGATGAGGATGATTATTATTATCTGCAAGGTTGTCGAGAGCTCCTGCAGTGAAGCGTGGGCAGAGCTCTGGGCTTGATGCCAGGTAGACCTGGGTTTGAATCCTGGCTCAGCCATATATTAGTGTGTGGCTGTGGGCCAAACCCTTAATCACACCAAGCCTCAGTTTCCTCAACTGTAAAACAGTGATGATAAGGTCAGCCCAGACTCCCCTTCCAGTGTTATTGGGAGGATCAAACAAACAAACAAAAAAGTCCCTGACAACTTCTGTAAGTTGTAAAGGCCCAATATATATCATCATATGACTTATGATTATGATAATTATTAAATACCCTGAGCGATAGGTCCCAGGAACTCCCCTGCTGGGAAGAGTTGAGAACTAGAGATGCCTTCAATCCAGTTCCTCAACAAGTAGCAGGCAGAGAAACACAGGTACCTTGGGGAGCCCTGTGCTCAGAGTCAGCCCAAGTTGCCTTTGTCCAATCCCAAGGAGGGACAGTGGGACCCATGTCCTGTGCTAGACTACTGCCTTCCTAAATGCTATGATATGCTGTGCCCATGCCATACTCCTTGTTGGGACTAATTATGCCTCATTATATACCCTTTACCTGGATATCACATTTCCCCTGCCTGAATGCTGGGCCTAAGTCTCACCCATTTCATAGGCCCTACCTTGGCCCTGAGTATTAGCATGTTCATCCCATATCTCCTGCCTGGGACGCTAGGACAGTGTGTCTCATTATATGCCCCTTGTCTGTATGCTGGGATTTACTGGCTTTATGTCATATCCACTGCCTGGATGATGGGACTTGGGCTGCTGCATATGGTTGGACAAGTTTGGCCTTGCACAAGGGTTCACAGCCAAGAGGGCACATGTAGGGGCTGAAATCCAATCTGTGCTATGCTCACCAAGCCAGGAACCCCTAGTGAGAGGCTGCAAGAGGCCAGAAGAAAGGGAAAATGTTTCTAATTAATCCACTCTTCACAAAGGTGCTGTATATACGAGTTGTGGGCCTGGCTGGGGCCAACTGTGCCAATTCCATGTCTCTGCTGCTTGGATCCTTGGACTGCCTGCATCCATCTTACCTCAGAGGCCCATCCAATACTCCCCCCTGCCTGGATGCTGAGACTTATTGGGTACTACCTTGAGCCTCCCATCATTCCCATATCTTCCCTACGCTTGACACATCTGCCTATGTGAAGCTTCTGATAGGCTAAGGCCCTGGAGGGTGCACAAATAGCCAGCTTCTACTCCAGCTTTGCTCCTGCCTCTTCAAGTAGCATATTAATGATACCCTTAAAATTTACTGACGCTTGTAAACTTTTTTTTACCAAGCATGCAAACATTTTTTTACTTGTCACCATAATGTATGTTTCTCATGTCTAGAATGTGTCCCATCAAAAGTCCATCTAAATCCCACTACTCAGGGCTGGCACAGTTCAGGGTAGAATGCAAATGCTGGATCAGGGAAGCCTGGCATCGGCTGTGCCCTCTTCTCCTAGAAGGAGGAGGTAGAAAAGATCCCAGGTTCAGAAATGACCTTTCTGGAGATCATTTCTCACATCTGGGCAGCTCCTATAAGCCCCTACAGTGTTCAGTCAAGCCACTGAGTCAGCTGGGGTCAGAAAGACTGAGGAACAGTCTCCAACCTCCTCCCCCATGCCCGCCACATTTACCCCTGCCCTTCCATTCCACTCCATTCCCACTCCTAATACCAAAGGGAAGAAACCCCCTTGAGTTGGGCCCTAGCCCCTGCCCATGGAATCCAAAGTAACAAACCAGAGTCATCCCCCGAACCTAGTCCTTGCCCCATATCCTAACTGCTACTAAAGAAAGGAGGTACTGACCTGACTGTTCTGGAATTCTCACCATCAGACCTGAAACAGAAAGACAAAAAAATATACAGTCAGCACATGTTCTCTACCATTCTTCTCCCTCTACCCTATGTAGGGGCCTTGAAACCTAACACACATCATGAAAATGAGGGGAAGGGCAATTCATTCATGCAGAGAGAATAGCAAGTGCAAAGGACATGGGACAGTAAAGTGCCTAGCTAGTTGGAGGAACAGGGAGAAGGACAGTGTGACTGGAGTAGAGTGAGCCAGGGGAAACATAGCTGGAGGTGAAGTCAAAGAGGAACCAACAGTCTGAGGCCTAGTGGGTCATGGCGAGGAGTCTGGCTTTACTCTGAGTGGCCTGAGAGGTAGGAAACGTACACACAGAGAGACCTAGACTCAGATATTGGCTCTGCCTCTTATCAGCCCTGTGATCCAAGCAAGTCACTTCACCTCTCTAATCCTGAGCCTCAGTCTCCCCATTTGTAACAAAAGTCCAATCCTCGTGGGGCTTTGGAGATGATTAAGCCCTTTGGAACCCAGCAGACAAATGCCAGGTATTATTAACAACATAGAAGAGGCTTTGGCAATTGCCTGGTCCAACCTGCTTATTTTCCAGATGAAGAGAATGAGGCTGAGAGAGTGAGTCAGCGCTGGGCTCCTTTCTACTTCATTGGTCTGCCTTTTTCATTGTAAGGCCCCTTCAGAGGCAAAGAAAGGGGCGAGAGAAGAGAATGGAGTGGGGTACAGCTTTGAGAGAACAGAGGGAATGAGTGAAGTCTGAGCCACGCCTCTGTGGCTATTCTTCCCTAAGAAGAGTACGTGTGCGTGTGTGTGTGTGTGTGTGTGTGTGAGTGTGTGTGTAGGGGAGGGAGGACTGGGACTGGGGAGCTGGTATGTCGTGGGTGGGAAAGGGGCAAGTGGGAGTGTATGGGAAGCGGTCTTCCTCTTCCTCCTTGGTTGTGTTTCCCCTTATTTGGAAAGACTCCCATTTGTTCCTCCTTTTACGGACTGCAGAGGAGACAGAGATGAATACACCTTTCCTCAGGTGAGAGAACCAAGAGTGACTTTTGTGAAGGGAACATCCATCTACACTGAGTAAAAAGTGAGGGGATGCCTGGGGAGGGGAGGTGGACCTCAGAAAAGAGTATTTGTTGAAAGAGTGAATGGAAGACCCACCAGTGAGCATCAGGGTGTTGGAGTTCAGTCAGTGGGTGAGAACAGCAGATCCAATTCTACTACTTTTAGCCATATAATCCTGGGGAAGGCACTTTACTTTCTCAAGCCTCATTTTTTTTTCCCACTTATTAAATGGGGCCACAAGAATCCCTCTCCTCATGGGATGGCTGTGAAGCTCGGCCTGGCATATAGCACATGCTCAGCCGGCGACAGCTGTACCAATCTTTAGCTTTCTCAGCCCCCAAAAGGAACAGAGGACCAGGGCCACAGAGTGCCTTTTCACATTTATTAAAACTTTCCATCTCACTCTGCAGCAGCAAGATTGCTTCTGAGGCCTGGCCCAAATACTTTCAGGTACCAGGTTGAGGGGCATATCTTCAATAACTCCCCAACTGCCTACAGAATCGAGGCCAAGCCCCTTGGCCTCTCTCCCTAACACTAACCCTCTGCTCTAGGCAAGCTGGTCTCCTCATCACCCCACTCCATACTCCCTACCCCAGCACACATTCATTCAGTCTACTGTATGCCAGACCCTGACCCAGGAATACAACCCCTCAAGGAGCTCACAGACTGGTCACGTGCCCCAATTGGCTGTAGAGTACAAGCAACATATATAATCATCACCATCATCATCACCAAACAATCATTGGGTGCTTGCTATGTACCAGGCATAGTGTTAGGCTCTTTTTATGCCTTATCTCCTTTCATCCTGCAAAATGGGCATTATTTATACAATTTTAGGATGGATGAAACTGAGGCTGTGAGGGGATGAAATGACTTGCCCATGGTCACACAAATGTAGAAGCTTAAACTTAACCCCAAAGCTTGTGCTCTCACCACCACACTCCACTGTACCAGCAGCTCAGTGCTGGCCACATACACATTGTTAAGGTGATTTCCCTCATCCTCATTCCCCAATATCAAGCCAGGGATTAACTGGCAGACCCTTCCTCTCCAGTGCTCTTTCTTCTGAGAGGTTACCAGATATGTACGTCTGCTCCAAAAGTATTTCTACATGATGTATTACAGTCCTCAAGATGGCAGTGAAGGGCAGCAAAAAAGCTTCAAGTCATGATGCAGACTGAATTAGCCAGTTCTCCCCATTGTGGACTGATTCTTACTAGTTTGAGTGTATATGGCAATATATGACCCTCAATGGAGGGGGAATCTCACCTCAGGGGTCTGTAGCCCTTTATAAATTTATGTAAGGATAAAAATCATTAATGCTGTGTTATCCTATATCCCTTCAGAGGTTAATCCCTGCCCAATGTCAATTTCACCAAGGTGGCCCACCATTCTTTTGGGAGACAGTATAGACTGGAAGAAAGAATGCTGGGTTTTATTATGGCTCATTACCTAACGGGCAGTATAAACTTGGACAAGTCACTTCTCTCTAGTCCTTAATTCCTCATCTATAAGATGGCAGGGCTATGTTACTTGAGTTCCAAAGCAACTTCAGGCTCTAAAATATTTCGTTTCTGTATAGGGTTTTGGAACCCCAAAATGTACCTCTTTTATCAACTACATTCAGCTGTTTGAGTGCAGGACCAGCCCTCCCTTTGTCAATCCATGTCAGCATAGGAGATTGATTTCTCCTGCTACTCCTCACATCCTTCTCTTAATGAAAAGTTGCTTAGGACCCCAGGATTCTCAAAAGGCTTGGACATGACAATTTCCATTCTCAGTAGTGATGTTCAGTAAACAGTAACTTATTGAAAGCCTACGAGTATAGTGACCATATTTTCTAAACCAAAAATTTGGACATGTAGTCTGACCAAGGATTTTGGTGTTGGTGCTTCCAGGTACAAGAGGCAATCTAGCAGATGGGACAATAAATAGCACAATATTGAAAGTTCCTGAACCTTTTGGGGAGGTATAGGGGCAACAAGCAGAATGACTGAAAAGAATACGGGCCCACAAGTTGCCATATTGGGGTTTCTGCCCTCACCTCCCAACTCTCTGTGCCTAGCTTTTCTCCTCCAAGTCATCTAAATGCAGTAATGGGGAAACAAGGTACCTAACCCCAAAAACTTGGAATTAGTTAACCAGAGTTTTCCTCTGAGAGCTAAACTAATAAAACAAACATAAAATGCACCAGAAACTAGATATGCAAAGTCACCTGAAAGAGACAAGCCAGGATTTGAGTAACATGTCTAAAAAAATCATGTATCCAACAGAAAGGAGATTGGCCACCAATGGAAGTAAAAAAAAATTTTTTATAGAGGAGGCTTAATGGGCAATCGTGAATAGGGCTGCTCCCAGGAACATTCTAAGGAAAAAGAGGTGGAGACCCTGGCCCAGGTATCATACAGGTTTTTGCAAAAGCTGAGAACCAGGCCCTGGGATAGCCAGGCATCTTTTCTCCCAAGTGCCACCTTGTCTAAGTGCAAATCTCTTCAAAGGACAACTCCCTACACAACTGACTGCTAAAGGAATATTTCTAAATCACAAATTAGCTGATGAGGTTCTCCTGCTTCAAATATTCAGGAATTCCCCACCAGTCTCAGGATCAAGCCCAAGCTCTCTAAAACTCTTCATACTATCACACTACCCTCTCATCTACCTCTCGAACACATCTGGTGTTTGCTACCTGGAACACTCTTGAGCACCCCCACCCTATTTTTCAAAATTACTTTTAAATTTCATTTAAGCAATACATGGGCATGGCTTAAAAAGTCAAATTGTAAAAGGATTATAACAAAAACAGCAGTCTCCTTTTAAACCCTTTCAGTTATTTTTTCAGTTTACTTTCATATTTCTAAATAATATGCTTATATTGTTAATCCATTTTTGAAGTTCTCTTGCATTCATTTTTAAAAAAGATTTATTTTATTTATTTATTCCTGCCCCCCACCCCGTTGTTTTGTGCTCGCTGTCTGCTCTCTCTGTCTGTTGGTTGTGTGCTCGTCTTCTTTTTAGGAGGCACCAGGAACTGAATCCCAGACCTCCCATGTGGGAGGGAGGTACACAATGGCTTGAGCCACCTCCACTCCCCTGTGTTCATTTTTTATTTTATTTTTCCTCAAAGTAATACATGTATAGAGATTTTCAAGTCAAATAATATTACAAGGGGGCAGATATGGCTCAACTGGTTGGGCATCCATCTCCCATATGGAGGGACCTGGATTCGATCCCCGGGACCTCCCGGTAAAATTAAAAAAAATAAAAAATAAAAAAATAATAATGTTACAAGAATTATAACAAAAAACACAAATTCCCTGCTTTTCCCCTCCTCACCCCCAATTCCCACTTTCAGAGGGGAACCATTGTCAACTCTTTTTAGTTGTTTTCAGCTATTTACCTCCTCGTTTCTAAAGGGCACAACACACACTTCCATTTTTTTAATTTTCTGTAGCTTTATACGTTATAAAACTGAATTCCTACTGTGCAGGAAGAAGATATAGCTATCACACACATACTTCCACTACCACCATCAGCCCCCAATTCTCATGCAGGGTACATACATACACTTCTCCTCCTCTCACTATACAATTATAGTTATTTTGGTTAAATAAATATTGGTGGTTTACATTATTATGACTGAATATATATTAATGATGGATAAATCATAGCACAAACTATGATTACATTTCCTTTCTAATGCAAATTTTTATTTTTCCTGGTATTGATAAGCTGCCAATTTTGTTTGTTTGTTTGTTTTTGTGGTACCTGGAACTGGGGATTGAACCCGGGACCTTGTATGTGGGAAGCTGGCACTCAACCACTGAGCCACATCAGCTTCCCTGAGTTGGTTTTATCATTTGTTTTTGTTTTTTCAGGAGGCACTGGGAACCAAACCCAGGACCTCCCATGTGGGAGGCGGGTGCTCAACTGCTTGAGCCACATCCACTCCCTCCCTATTATTTTTTGTTTGCTTAGTTTTCTTCATACATATGATCAATTTTCCTCAAACCCTGTCAGAAGTGTAATTCTCCTCTCAACATGTTTCGACACATCTGGTAATCCATTGGTTTATTATTTTTCTCCTTAGAGACATCCATCCTCCTGCTGCAATCTAGACTGGTTGCTCTCCAGGCCTGCCCAGATGTTACTTTAAGACAGAGGTTCTTAACCTTTTTTGTTCCACGGACCCCTCTGCCAGTCAGGTGAAAACCACACACCCCTTACTAAGTCCACACTATACTGTGTATTATTTAATAACTATATCACCCCTGTACCAACACATCCCCACAAGAATGTTTGTTTGAATTTCAATTCAAGCTCATGGACCCCTTGTTAAGAACCCTTGCCCTAAGATCTCTTCCCTTCCCCATCATCCTGGGGATTCCCTTCACCTCTCTTCTGTGTTTGGATTTCGTTTCCTAGAGTCCACATCTTTTTTCTGAGTTTATCCCCATGTTTTGCTGGAGCACATTCTCCAGAGCTTCCTGAAAAAGGAGGCATAGGACATAAAATTTTTAGACTTTACATGCCCGAAAATGTCGTTATTATACCTTCACCCCTGATTGATAATTCAGCTGAGTGCAGACTTCTAGGTTGACAATCACCTTCCCTCAGAATTTTGAGAACAGTGTTCCATTGCCTCCTAGCTTCCAGTGTGGCTGCTGAGAAGTCCAATGCCATTATTATTCTTGATCCTTTGTATATGGCATGCTTTTTCTCTGAAAGCTTTTAGAATCACCTCTTTATCCTTCGTATTCTGAAATTTCACAGTGGCATACCTTGGTATGGGTCTTTTTATCATTTATTTTTCTTGATACTCAGTGAGATTGTTCACTCCTTCAATTCTATGAAATGTTCTTGTGTTATGTCTTTGATAATTTCCTTCCTGCTGTTTCTTCCATCCTCTATTTCTAAAACTCCTATTGTTGGATGTTGGGGTTCCTCAGTCGAGCCTCAAATTTTATAATCTTTTCTCTTCTGTTGTCCATATCTAGCTTGTTATTCTACTTCCTAGGAGATTTCTGCATCTTTCTTTTCTAATCCTTCTGCTGAGATTTTTTTTAAAGATTTTATTTATTTATTCATTTATCCCCCCCTTGCTGCTTGTGCTCGCTGGGTCAGCTAACCACGCCGTGCGGGCGGGCTTGCCTTCACCAGGAGGCCCCGGGAACCGAACCCGGGGCCTCCCATATGGTAAACGGGAGCCCTACTGATTGAGCCACAGCCGCTTCCCTCTGCTGAGATTTTTATTTTGGCTCTCACTGTCTTTAATTTCCCAGGTTTCTTTTCCTTACCTCTGTTTCTTTCAAGTTCCTCTTTTATTTCTTTTTTTTTTTTTTGGGGGGGGGGGTTGTCTGTCTTTCCGGTTGATGGCCTTCCTCAAATAGCCATAGTCTATCTAAAAATCTCTGTCTACCTAGGCCTCAGGTATTTTTTTAACATCAATTTTATTAAGGCATAATTTGCATAAAGTAAAATGTACCAATCTTAAGGGTCCTTGGCTGGTGATCCTTGCCTGTCATTTCCCATGACACTAAAAAGCTGATTGGAAGCTCTGTGTGTAGGTGGAGCTTGCCAGGTGGTGGGCTTCACTATAGAGTTACTGGGCTGAAAGCCTGTCCTTTTGTTGGAAGACTCTCCAAATATCGTATTTTGGATGCCCTTTTTAAGCCATTCAGTTATCCTCAGTGAAAAATCCTTTGATCTCTTATGTGCTCCTCACTGTGGTGTCCTGCAAATGGCATAGTGGAAGGAGGCTGAGGTCCCACTGTTTAAGGATGCAGATTCCTTTGCTTGCAGTTTTTATTTCATTCCATCCTCGATTGTTTCTGGTGTCCCCAAGTCCAGAGCCTCTTAGCTTCAATTTCTACAACGAATCAACCTCCATCTACAGAGATGGGGCTGAGTCCTTGGCTGTATGGGTTAGGGAAAGGCCAATGAGGTCTGTTAACAAACTTTCAACATCTCCCCTCTCCAATTCATGGTGCCTCTGAATCCTCAGCATTTCTGAATCCTGAGCATTTTTGTGGAATAGTTTACTTCTGGCCAGCATCCCAGACCTTATGGGTTTCTACCTTCTTTATTCCTTTACTCTTATTTTAGCAGGATTTGGGGGAAGCAGAGATAAACAGTCTTATTCAACTAACTACATTGAATGGGAAGTTCTCCTTATTCCAGCCAACTCCTATTCATCCTTCGTGACTCATTTAGGCATTGCCTCCTATAAGCAGCTTACCTTAATGTCCTTAGGTTGGATTAGGAGACCCTCCTCTGTTCTCTGACAGTATACATTCCTTGCCTCCATCACAGCCCTGATCAAACTATACTGAAATTGCTCGTTTCCATGTCTGATTCTGCCAATAGACTGGGAGCTCCTGGAGGTTTTGGGCTGTGTCTTATTCATGCCCATACCCCCAGTTCTCAGAGTCTGGTCTGCAGAGGTACAGAGTAAATATATGGTGATGTAATGAATGAATAAATGAATGACCATAAGGATGAATCAGGCCCAGCCAGAGGGACTATCTAGAAAGGGATAAAACTGAATACAGATTGTTTCTATATAAGGTGAGATCTAGTAGGTTCCCTAAAAGCTTTATGTGAAAGGATGCCATTGCAGCATGATTTAAACCCTTGAAAAAATGGGCCCATCTTTTATGCCCTACATTCGGAGAATGGTTAAGTTCATTATGGTATATCAGTTGCCACTAAAAATTATGGTTAAGAAGAATATGTAATAACATGGGGAATGCTCAAATGTAAAAAGCAAGACAAAAATTATATGTGCAGTATCATTTCAACTGCATGAAAACAATACTGAGAATGAGGGAAATACACCAAAGTGTTCAGAGTGGCTGCCTTTGTTTGTTGTCATTACGGGTAATATTTTCCCCCTCTGTTTTTTCAAGTTTTCTTAATTTTATAATGGAAGAATGCCTTAAATTTATATATTTTTTCAAAGTTACTAAGAAAATGAAGATAAATATCCTTTTAGTGCTGTGAATAAAATACTGTGAAGAGGGACCTAAGAGGGTGTGGGTATGTCCCACAGGACTGGCTGGGAAGGTTCCATTCCTCACTGGCCTGGCACTCTCAAGGCCCAGATCCATGGAATAACCTTCTGCCATCACTGCAAAGTAAGACCTAGCTCAGGAAGCCAAAGGAGGAGGATCTTGGAGTCTAGCCTACTACAAATTGTCAACAACACAGGCTGCCCTTGGAAACTGGGGTCCCTACACTGGACTCCATACTTTACAGGCCCTTCTCTATGAGGTAAAGAGTCTGTGGGACCATGGGACTATGCCCATCAGGATCTTTGGCCTTATCCCTTCTAGACTGCACTCCAGGTCCCCAGGACCCCAGAATTCCCTGCCCAAATTTCTCAAGCTTACTGTCAGGAACTGTGTGGGCTTATTATTCAGGTCCATCTGCTAGGCCCAAGAGGGTGGCCAAGGGGGAAGAGGGAATAAACAGGGCTTGGACATGTGGACTAGGGTGTCCATACATGTATCGAGGTTCCATGTGAGCCATGGGTGGGGAGAAAAATGGGGAGGACCAAGAGCTTCAACTGGTACCATGCCTGGGCCTTGCAAATGTAGAGGCAGGTAAGACCATAGAACCCTAGGCCTGTAGAAGGGCCTAGCATTTAGTATTAGACAGATTTGGGTTCAAATCCACTTATTGGCTGTACAACTTTGGGTGAGTCGATTCCCTTCTCTGAACCTCAGTTTCCCCAACTCCAAAGTTCTTGTAAGGCTTGCTGGGAGATGGAATGGCATAGTGGTTATGAATCCCAGCTCTGTCCTTCCTTTCTATGTGATTTACATCTCTAATTATCAGTTTCCTCATCAATATAATGGAGATAATAATAGCACTGGCCTAATACGGTTGTTGTGAGGGTTATGATTATAAAGAATATGTAATAGCATGGGAAAATGCTTAAATGAGAAAAGGCTGCTGTGCAGGCCTTTTAGCAGGTAATAATAGGAGTGCAAATATTAGCGAGAGTTGTGTTGATTGGGCCTTCTGCAGTTCCTGTCCTCCTGCCCAGCTTTATTATTCTCCACAGCACTTACCACTATTTGACATATTATGTACCTTCTTGTTTATTTGTTTGTTTTCTGTTGCCACCACCACCACCAATATACACACACTAGAATGTCAGCTCCACAAGGGTAGAAGTTTTATCTGTTTTGTTCACTGCTTCCAAGTACCTAGTACATAAAAGGTGTTCTTCAAAAGTCGGGTAGATATCTGCCACGTGGACAAGGGTAAAAAGGCATTCTTGGCCAAAAGAACAGCCATAATAAAGTCATGAAGTATCAAGAAGCCTAAAATACATAGGGAACTCTAAATAGTTCAGCACATCTTGAGTGCAAGCCTAGAAAGAGAACAGTGGCTAGATAGGTAAGTGGGGTCTGTGGCCTCACCCAAAGGACCATGCAATAGCTTTCCTATATCACAAGTGGTGTGAATACCTACTTGTGATAGCCAGGAAATGGAAAAGCCCTAGGAGAGAGGTAAAGACGTCTCCCATGTTCAAGTGCCACCTAAATCATAACAATGTGAAAAGTGAAAGTAAAAGCCTTTTGAAAGATGATTCAGGTGGAGAGGAAGAGACTTTTCTAAAGGGTCCATCTGAGCCAAGAATCAAAGCCAAAAAATGACAAAAAGAGGCAAGTATAGAAACCAGATGGATAAGGTAATGGTGACATACAAGAAAATCTTATAGAAGTTATTAAAAGAGAATCATGACTAGATGAACCACAGGACAAATCAGAATATAGTTTAGATCATGTACTTTCTGTAATGGATCCAAACAACCCTGAAGGTGAAGATGGTGGTGGGGATGCAAAATGAAGGCCGTGCTAGTTTCAGTTGCTGATTTTCCTTTGGCCGGTGACTATTTTTCCTATAGTCCTGGTGTACCACAACTCGTTGAACAAGGTCTGGGATGATGATGATGAAGGTAATGACGACGATGACAATGACGGCATTGACAACAACAATGATGAGAATAAAGATTGCTGCATACTTTAAATGAAATATTTGTCTACAATGTTTAAAATTTATTTTTCAGGAAATAAAGAGGCAAATATCATTTCAAGTTTTTATCTTAAAGAGAAGAAAGGCAGGCAGAGACTACAAAAAAGAGAGCCTTGGACCTCATGCAAAAGAGTGTGAACTTCATCCTGTAATAGCTAGGGAGCTGCCAGGTGGGGAGCCTTGACTCAAAAAGGACTCAAAGCTCCTTCTTATAGAAAGACTTCCCTGACCTCATACTCCTTTCGATCATGAAAGCAGGTTTTATCTGCTCCTTAGCATATACTGGCTTATAATAATCCAAATAATAATAAAGTTACTATTTACTAAGCACTTATAATGGTCCAGACCTTGTGTTATCATCATAACAGCTGTACAAGGCAGTTCTTATTCTTCTCGTTGTACAGGTGAGAGGCTCAGAGAAGCAATGTCATTTGCCCAGAGTCACACAGCTAATAAGTAGTGGAGCCAAGATTCAAATATGAGTCTTACTGACTCCAAAACCAATGCTTTTAACTGCTACAGTTGTTGCTTCCTTCTGTCATAGTAGAGCTAAGAGGTGCTTCATCTCCCATGCCAGCCTGTGAGCAAGGCCTTCCTCCCTTGCCTGTCTCCTGTCTCCCATCCATACACAATGCAGCCCAAGGCCCTCCACACCATGAGTATACAGAGAGTGCTTCTAGACTAGACAATCATTTGAGGACTGAAAGAGGGAGCAATAACAACAGCAAAAAAGGAAGATGGAGTTAGGCACAGGTATTGCAACCTGGATCAGCTCAGCACTATGACAAAGAAAGAGAAAAGGAAAAAGAAAAATGGAAATAGCTCTCCAGCCCTCCCTTCTTTCCTCCCTCTGCTGAAGGCAGAGGGATGGAGATTCAACCATGATGGGAAAGAGAGTGGGTGGAAGGGGGAGCAGCTAGAGCAGCCTGCTGTTGCAGAAGCCTCAGCTCAGACTCAAAGCCCCCTCCTGTGTGCTTGGGCCCATCTCTGGCCCACCTGCTCCCACTGCCTAGCAAAAGAGGCTGGGCTGTTCTCCAAGCACCCACCAGATCCTGCCAAAGCATGGCTCACACCAGGCCAAGACTCTCTTGCATCACAGAGAGGGCACCGAGAGAGGTAGAGGGGCTTGCCAAGTTCCAGAGGGAGGTTGTGGCAGGGCTGGTGTCAGAACCCAGGTCTCCAGTTCCTCAGCTGAGGGTCTCTTGACTAAATGGTTTAGATGGCAGAGGTTGAGGAAAAGAGATGTTCCAGAAGCTTCTAAAGGAATGCCCAGAAGGAGGACTGGAGCCAGAGGCAACACATGTCAAAATGAGGTCATCCAGGGTTGAGTATTTAGGGGGTTTATGAATAGTTTCCATTTTCAATATGGATTGAAAAAAGCAAAAAAACTATTTCAAAAGTAGCTTTAGCCTTAGTTTGTACCTCAAGAGCATAAATGTTTATCTCCCCTCTCTCCCAGGATCCCACGTAAAATGAAAGTGAAGGAATAAAATGGAGGGATGAACTCATAACAGTGAACAGGATGAAAGAGGGTGATATCAGTGGGTGAGAGATTTCAACAAATTTCTGGAAGCTAAAAACAAAAGTGTTCACAGTCGAAGGAGAGCCAAGGACACCACTTTGGGGGTTGCAGCAAGGAGGGAGTTAGTAAGGCCAGCACAGCCCTGAGAGAGACTCCAGACTCGAGATGGTAGTTATAAGGCAAGGTAGGAGTGATAAGGGGGATGAAAACAGAAGAATAAATGGAAGGTAAGTATTTCAAATCTTCCTCTGTCCCCCCTCTTCCCCTAATCCTCAGGCCTAGAACACAGGCTGCTTGGCATTCATCCCTAGGCAAAATATCAGTGGCATGCTGGTGCCCCCAAAATAAAGAGCTTTTCATCCTGGCATTTGGGGGGCACCCGTTATAACAACCCTGCTGGATCACCTAAAATAAGGCCAGTGAGTGGACAAGCAGATCTGGATATACAGAGACCTCAGACTTTCTATTAACTCATTCATAAACTATAAAATAGAAAATATGAGAGAAAAGATAAGTGGCCTAGAGGATCAGTTCAAGAAGTTCAACATCCAAATAACACACATTCCAGAAAGAGAAAACAGAAAATGAAGGGGAGGAAATTGTCAAAGAAATAATGTAAAAAGAGACATAATCCTTCAAATTGAAAGGGCTCATTGAGTGACAGGTGAATTAAAAAAAGACCTTGGGGAAGTGGCTGTGGCTCAATTGGTTGGGCTCCCGTTTACCATATGGGAGGCCCCGGGTTCCTTTCCCGGGGCCTCCTGGTGAAGGCAAGCCGGCCGCCGCGGTGCGGTGAGCCAACAAAGCACGATGACTCAACAAAGGGAGACAAGCAGACACAGAAAAACACAAAAAAGCAAATGGACACAGCAAGCACAAGCAGGAAGTGGGGGATAAGTAAATAAATAAAAGTAAATCTTTAAAAACAAACAAACAAACAAACAAACAAAACCTTGATATGAGTGTTGTTTACACAGCTATGTTCAGTTTATAAAAACTGATCAAACTATTTATTTATGATATGGGCACTTTTCTGTATGAATATTACATTTTGCTATGAAGTTTAAAAAATAATCCCTCCCCTAAAAATCTCCAAGAAAAATTATGTTCCCAGAAGAAGTGCTATGATTATCACGTGGTTTCAAGGAGCCCTACACAACAGTAAGGAAGCAAGCAAGTAATTAAATAAATTAATAAGACAGAAAAAAGAAAAAGAAAATAAGTCTTGGTCCGAATACAAAGCAAAGTAAAAGGTGGCATGATGTTTTTTTTTCTTAATATGTATTTATTTTACTTTTATCCATTTTTACACACACACACACACACACGTTTTTGCTGTTTTTGAGTCCATTCACTGGGCAATTCTGTGTTTCCTGCCCTCTCTTCTCATCCTTCTCCTCCTCTCTTCACCAGGATTCGATCCTCAGACTCTCCGATGTGGAAGACAGGCGTCCTACCGCTAGTAAGGTGGCATGATTTTGAGTAACTGACAGAGCATTAGAAAGGAAAATTCATTTGATCTTGATGCAAGGAACATTCTCCCAGGAGTAAAGAGGTTGTGACAATGGAAATGTGGGAAATGAGGTACAATTATAGTATACTATTTGGCCCTGCAGTAAGATTGATATAATCATAATAACATAAACACAGGGTATTAGTAGTCAACTTATATATCAATCTCTCTAGATAAAGCACTGAAGATCTAATTATTCTTACACAACGGAATGCAAATGTAGCTAATCTTGCTGGATGCAAAAGTACAGAAGAGAGAAACTGGGAGGTGGAAAAGGAGGAGGAGAGATGGAGGGGAGGATGAGACACTAATAACTGTGCCTTACAAAGTGAATGGTCAAGAGATAACATGAAAAATTGATGAAATAAGAAATCACAGTTTAAAACATTATTTCATAAAGTTACACAGGTAAGTAACAGAGAAACCAAAATAGAATATACCTATCAAAATTTGGGAAAGAGGCAGATGTTGAAAATAAGCTAAATTCTCATTTATCATAGTGGGGAGAAGGCAATATAATGTTAAGGTTGATAAATGAAGAAATAACAACCATTGTTATTTAGAGTTATGAAGTTACCACCAGAAAAACTAAAAGCATAAATGGTAAAAGTGATGGCTTCCGGGGGATGGGAAGTAGTAAAGGCAGAGTGATGGCAGCTTTTTACTATATAAGCGCTTGCGTACTTTCTGCCTTTTTAAAATTATGTATATGTATTGTTTTGATTTCATTTCTTAAAACAAGTCCCTCTCTTTCTTTGAAGCTCAGTTTCCCATACTGTACATACAAAATGGGGAAGTTGATGATTCTAGATGATGTGGGAATCCAACCTATTCTTCTTTTCAGAGCAGGATAAAGAGTGGTGGGTGAAGGACTGACCCCCTCCCAAATAATCCCTTTGACTCCTCATAGTACCACAGCCATCCATCCAGATATTTTTTCAGCTGCCCCACCCTGTGCCACTCTCTAGTCCTCTTTAAACCCATATTGCCAGTCCAGCCTCTCCAGTCTCTCCATTCATTCAACAACTAGTTCCACCTATTAGTTAGTTATTCCTGCCCAAGTCCACAAATGATTTGAGGTGGCTTACTCCGGGAATACAGGTAAGGGAAGAATAAAACTGAATAAGAAAATAGAAACTAAGAAAAAGTGGTCAACAAAGTCACTAGAGCTATTCTTCAAAATTAGCTGGTGTCTGAGGCAAAAAGGAAGCTATGATGGAGCCACGGCAGCCTCGTATTAGGAAGGAGAAAATATACCAGTTTCAGGGGAAGCAAATCTTTGCCTATCCCTGAATCCTTCAAGTCATTGTCCATGGGAGAATTCATGAAGGAGAAGGAAATGGCCATTTATTGAGCACCCACAAGCATCAGGGAATGCCATATCAAATTATCTTGGTTAATCCTGAGAGATGGTCATTGTTACCCCATTTTACAAGTGATGAAACAAAAGTTCAGAAAAGATAAAATGACCTAGCTGAGATTAACCAGTAGGCTGGGGCACAGTCTAGATTCCAACTCGGGTCTGTCTGTCTCCAAAGCTCTTTCTTTTTGTCTCTTACCATGGGGACTCACAATAAGGACATTCAGGCTGGAGATGCCCTGTCCAAGGCAATGAGAGCACAGTGATGACATATACAGAGTCATCCTATTCCGTGAAAATAGAAAAGGGGGATGGCAGGCCTGGCTGCCAAGCCAGAAACTGCTTCTGAGCGACCTTAAGGCAGAAAACAGCAGAGAGGTTGGGTCTGGGTGTAGAAAGAGAAACCTGGGTTCAGTCCCAAGCTATGAATCTAGCAGAGCTTCCCTATTTTCAAATTTGATGTTAGTTCCTGCAGAGAAAGAGCAGAGGGGCTATCTGCCATCAAAGCAAGCGACCCTTTGGGTGATGCCTCCTCATAGCTTCCTTCCCAACAAAGCCCCTGTTTTCGAATCTGTAGGACACAAAGATAATGATCCCTGCAACCTAAACAGGATTTCAAGGCACAATAGCACATTTTAGGAAAGATGCTTTAAAACGCTGGTATTACCATGAGAGTAGGTCTTATCAGAGCTCTTCTGCTCACACATTGACTGGGCATATACAAGTCCTTTCTCTGGGCCTCAGTCTTCTCATCTGTAAGGTGAACAGCTTGAACTGTATGATTTTAAGGGCCCTCCTGGCTTAAAGTTTCTTGATTTTTATGCCAATACTATTAAAAGCCTACTGGCCATGCACGGCCGCCACTCCTCTGAACTCCCACAATAGGCTATGCTCCCTTCTATCACAGTACTTGTCATTGTGTTGTAATTGTCTATCTCCCCAACTAGATGATCTCCAAGCCCTCTGCCCAAGCCCAGGCCTTATTGTCTCTTATCTAGACTGTTGCCTCCTTTATCGGATGCCCTCCGATCTATCTTCCAAACTCCCCTCTAGTGGTATTGCTACAAAACATGGTTTGTTGTTTGCTGAGTCCCAATTTCTAACAGTACAAAGGCCATCCTGCTGTTCAAGTGTCCTCATGACCTGGGATGGTCAGCTCTTTAGACTCTCTCCTGACCCTTTCTGCCTTCTAGTCTGGGCTCTAGTTTGTATTTAACTGATAAAAGTACTACACACGCTTCTAGTTTCAAGTCTCTGTACATATGCTCATGCTGTCCCCTCTGCCTTAATCTCCCCCTTTTCCCCCAATTTCCACCAACCTACATGCCCTCCTTCTTCCCACTCCTACTCACCCTACAAGTCTCAGCTCAGGCGTCACCTCCCCCAGGAAGCTTTTCCCAATAGTCTGGGTATATGTCCCTCCTTTGGGCACTTGTGGCCCTCTGTGTTCCTCTCTGGCATAGTCCACAGGACACCATATTACAATCCTCAGTTACAATAACCATCTTCTCCACCCAACTGTGAGTGCCCTGAAGCCAGGAACTGTATAATATTAATCACTGAATTCCCTGCCTGCTACTGCACAAAACATGGCATGTATGAGGCAAACATTCACAAGAACTGACTTCTCTCTCAGAAATGTGGTGCGCTCCCACATGATCTCTCCCTTCTGCCCTTCTACAGCACAGAGCTTTGCAAAGTTATTATTAATAATAACTATTGCCGACTAAACACATGCTGTGTGCTAAGCACTTCGTATATGTCATCCTATTTAAGTCTCACAGCAATCACAATGAGATGGGTTATTTATGAATTGGCTAGTGTATCAGATATACAGTTGTGTAGGATGGCTCCCAATTTTATAAGGAAATTTCAGAGAAGGAAAAATGCGTAGTTTTCATAACATATAATGACAATAATTCTGATGTGTTTATATAGAGGAAAGTATTGGTTTTATTTGATGAATACAGTATATTGTATCCTGGAATCCAGTAGGAAATCACAAAGCCTGGATATACAGTCAGATTATCCTTGACAACAGGTATAAAACATCACATAGTTACAAAAAATACAGTGGTGCTAGTGAACTGGTACATATCAGGTGATGGTGGTGATAAATTTACATCTAAAACGTCAGAGAAATAATCCTAATCAGCCATGTAGCTCTGGCTCGTCATCTTTCTTTCCAAAAGCATGTGTTGTTTTGTTTGCTATGCTCTACCTCTAGAGGGCAGGGCAGCATCAGCCATTATTTCCCATTCTTGGTCCTCCGCCTCCCATCCCACTTAGGACCTTGATAGGTGTGTTGGGCAGGCAGGAAAGTTTCTGATACATTTTTGTGGAAGGCAACATGCATTTTACATATTGGAAAATACAGTTTATTCCCATTTACTACTTGAGAAAACCGAAGCTCCAGAAGTTAATAAACTTGCCTAGAATTGCACAGAGTCCTCCTTCCACAGTGCCACACCTTCTCTGAATGCTAGGGTCCCGGAGAGCTTAAGCTACAAAGAGCTTGGGAACAGGCTTCCCTGTGTAAATGCTTTCAACATGGATGCTTGGAGGGAGAATACATACCATGAGGCAGTTAGAGTAACTAGCAAATTATCTTGCCCTAAGCCGGTCCCCCCAGAAAGAGGAAAGAAGTCATTTATTCATCATTCTTCCCTGTGATCGGCATTTATTATTCTGCTAGGGAATACAGCAGAGAATGAGCCAGAGGGGCTGCATTTTATTGTGACTCTGAGACACAATGTCTGAGGCCAATAAAGATTTGATGGATACATAAGTGACTTCCCACTGGACTGGGCAGGTCCTATGAAAACTTCTTTGATTCTTTAGGAGAAGAACAAGATAATGGCATGACATGGCCACAGCATGGTAAGGAGAGATAACAATGAGCAAATTGGCCTAAAAGTCTCCAAACTCTTGTCTGATTCTGATACCTGGTGATTGTACAAATGGGGAGACTGGTGAGTATGAGGAATAGAGAGAGTAGAGGCCAAAAAGCTCCAGGTAGCTTGAGGAAAAAGCCAAGAGAATTCTGAAGTTGAGTCATCGTTCTCTAAAGGAATCCTGAAAGGAAGAAAACGTGGGGCACCCACCCCCATCCATTAGCATGCCAGGGCTTAGTCTGACATTCATTTGTCCACTCAACATTTATTGAGCAGCTATTATGTGCTGTACTATGTGTTTCCACAGCTTATAGATTCTTCACTCAATGCCCACACCGTCTAGCACAGGGCCTGACACAAAACATTGCAGGTAATATATGTTAGTTAAGCGTGAACCTGAAGGGGGCTGTCAGTCTAGTAAGGGGGACACAATATGCAAACAAATAACCAGCAAAGGATCAAGGGTCAGGGATAGGCCAAGCATCAGGAGGGACCAGAGAACAAGCAAGGGAGAGATGGCAGCTGAGCTCACTCTGGGAACTGGATATAGAAGCCCAGGAGAAAGGAACAGCATGAGCAAAGACCCAGAGGCCATCATGAGTAGACTAACAATGGGGGAACACAGTTCAGTCTGGTTGGAGCATGGTCTGTATGAAGAGGACTGTAAAAGCATGAGAAGAGAAAGTTAAGTTGGGGACATATCACAGGAGGGCAATGCATCGCATGTGGAGGAGTTTGGACAATGTCCTGCAGATCAAAGAAAGAGTGAAAGCATGGGAGCTATGCTGCAGATAGCTTGACCTGGCTGCACCTCATCGGAGGCTTGATGTAGCAATAGCAGGAGGGACCTAAGACTATGGCAGTAATCCAGGAGATAATCATGAGATGAAGCCTGACTACAACTGGGGGCTCTGTTGGGGAAGGCTGGAGCCACACATGGTGCATCTTTAATGTCTTTAAACCCTGCCTATGGGAGGCAATGTTGTGCCATAGGCTTGGGAGCCAGACAACTCTGGGTCTCATCCCAGCTCTGACACTGCCCAGTTGTGTAACCTTGGGCAGGTCACTGCACCTCTCTGATTCTCATTTCCTTGTCTGAAAAATGAGGTTAATAATAATATCCACCCGGCAGGGACTCTGTGCAATGAGCTAAGAAGCAGGATTGCATGGTGGAAAAGAATGCTTTGGACTCTGGAACACGACCACCTGGACTCTTTCTAGCTCCTTCACAGTTCGGCCACTTCTTAATTATGTTTCTGGGCCTCGGTTTTCTCATCTGTAGAATGGCATTAAAAACAATATATACATCAAAGGATTCATGTGAAGGTTGAATGAATTAATACATGGAAAGAGCTCGGAACAAATGGTGCTTGGCACACAGTGCAGTTAAAAAAATGTTAGCTATTATTACATAAAGCCACATAGGGCGGTGCCTGGCACACAGAAGGCTGAGACTCACTCAAGACATGTGTGGCCTCTTCTCCATGCCCCAGGCCTTTGCTGTGCCCAGAAAATCCAGAGGCCACGGGAGGCAGGGTGGAACAGATGAGAAAAGGGTAGTAGACAGCAAGCCCAGGTCTGGCTTCTTCCTCCCACCTCCCCCTCCATTGGACACCATGAAGCCACCCACTCTCCTTCAAAACCTTCCACCCTCAACCAGTGGCTTGGCCTGCCCTGATCCCACCTTCCTCTGAGAACCTCTACCCTTCACCATCCATGCTACTCATTTTATCCCAAGCACCGTCTCCATGGCATTATTGGGCCTGGGACTCTCTCTGGCTGGGGAGGGGCAGGGATGGTCTACAAGCGCAAAGAACGTGGCATTTCTTCTGCCTGGTGGTCCCTCCTGCTCTTTGCACACAACCAAGAAATGTTGTGGATCACAACAACCCATTCCTGACCCAGATCTAGACTGAAGCAAGACTCCTCTAATTCTCATTAAATTCGCATTTTCATTTCCTCCCACTCTGAGTATAATGCTCACAACACAGTAAAGAGAAGATAAATGGTTTTCTCTCCAAGGAAGAAGGAAAGAACCCTGAGAAAAACAAACATATAAGACCCCAAAGGAGACAGACTTCCCTAGAGCTCCTCCCTGGGCACTCGCGCTCTCGCGCTCTCTCTCTCTCTCTCTCTCTCTCTCTCTCTCTCTCTCTTCCTTCTCTCCCTCCCCTCAGTGCCCTCAGCCCCTGCCGGAAGCATGCTAACAACCCCCTGCATGTGGGAAGACAGCCCAGCAGTCATGCATTAGACCACCCATTGCCCTGGTTGTCAAGAACCTCAGGCTGTGGGGTCGGATGTAGCTCAACTGGTTGGGCGCCGTCTCCCATGTGGAGGGACCCGGGTTCAATTCCAGGACCTCCCGGTAAAAAAAAAAAAAAAGAACCTCAGGCTGGCTCATCTAGTTGCTGTCCCCAAATATAAGCCAGCTTGAAGGGGGTGGAGGGGGTGGGGCAGAGGATGGAAGGCTACCACCAAACCAGCTTCAGCCCCCCCACCGCCTACAGCAGAACCAGAGATAGGCCCATGCAAAAAGCGTGGGGAATGTTGCTCTCTTCAGCATGGAACAACTCAGCAGTGGTCCCCTAGCACTCCTATAAATCATTTCAGGTGCCAGAACTGCAAGGGGGCCAGGCCAAGATCAACAATGATCATCTGGAGGGAGACAACAATTCCAGAAGAAAAGACCCGTGCCTTGGTCGGGACCAACGGCTATTTAAAAACAAAAACAAAAGCCCCTCACAGACAGAGAACCTGTGTTCAGGAGGAGGTAGGGACTCATTTCGTGCTATGCTGCACTAGAAGGCCACACCCAGAGCACAGCAGAAGGGATACTGGCATACTGGAATCTATCCAGAAGAGACAGTGTGGGAGGATGTGGGAATCCTGGGCAGATGTTATGGGTGGGGATGGATGTGACAGCTGATGTCAAATGCAGTAGAAAGGGACAGTTCACAGGACTGGGAATCTGTCTTATTAGTAGCGTGACCTCCTGTGCATCATTTCACTTCCCTGAACCCTCCATTTCCTCCGCTGTAAATTGTGGATTGTGGTGACAGATGCACAGAATCATTGTGAGGACTAACTAAAGTCCCCAGGCAGGGCAGGCCCTCAAAAAGCTGCAGTTGGGCAGCTTTTCTCCACCAGAGGGAGCCTGGGGTACAGGAGCTCCCCGCCTGTACCAGCTCTACCTATCCTCCCCCAATGCTGCAGCCTCTGCTGCTAAACTCCCACCCTGCCTGCCCTCGCTTCCAGCAGCAGTCTTCTCACCCACTCCTTACAAACCCAGAACAGGCCTAGCAGGGGAGTCGTTTGCAGCTGCTGTGGTGGTAACAATGACTATCGCATCAACAGGCCCTCCTAATGCTGACCAGGAGGAAGGGTGCCAAGGAGGGAGACAGACTTCTTCCCTCCCGCTTTGGCCTCCTCACTCATCTCAGAGACATCTCCTCCTGCTCAAATCCTCTAAATATCCAAGACTCTCCTGGCTTCTCCCAGTTCAGTACCTGCCTCGGTCCCGAGGCCAAGCAATTCCTATGGGTTCGAAAACTCTAGTGGAAAAAAATCAGACCTTGGAGACAGGCAGATTAGGGTTCTAGTCCCAGTCCATTAGTAACCAGGTGCATAACCTTGAGCAAGGGCCCTTCATCTTGGAGCCTCAGTATCCCCATCTCTAAAGTGGAACTGATAATGCTCACTGCACAGGGCCTATCGTGAGGGGCAAAAGAGGTGATAATGGATGTACAAATAATATATGGTTGGGAGAAATTCGAAGTACTATCTGAACCCCTTTATCGATCCATTAGGAAATGTGAAACAAGGAAATCTAAATAGCAACATGGAGGGTGCACAAAATAACAGGAAAGGACCAAGAGGCAGGCCTGCATGGATGGCAGAAGCACAGATCTCAAGAGCAAATGGGCTTCCAAGAGATTCAGACCCACGTCTGCAGGACAGAGAACCTGAGGATAATGGAACCTTGGAATTGAGAAAGACACAAGTCATTTCATCGGGCTGTATACAATATTCAGGAATTATGCTTTCTCCAGCTCCCCCAGACTGGAGGATATGTCCAACCAACCCCCCACCCCCACCTCTTGAGGTAGCCCAAATGCATCACCAGACTGCCAGGTTGGAAGGTTCTTCCTGATTTATCCCAAATCTTCCCATTGCTTCTGGTTCTGCTCCCTAGAGCCACATACAATGAGACTGCTTCCTCTGCCATTCTGTAGCCAGGCTGGAGGACCACAATGCCCCCATCCCACCATGGGCTTTTCCTGAATGAGACTTGGTCTATCTGTATCCCTCTTCAGTGTGGTGGCCCAAGCTGCACATGGTCCTCCAGGAATGGGCTCCTAGCATCCCTACCTGGGCAGGAGAACCCCTCTCTCTCAACCCCAGACTACTCTGGGGGCAGTCCACATCAACACCCAGCTGAGGGTGTGCTGCAGTAAAGCCTAGTCAGGCCTTCAAGCTGCAGCTGCTGCTCCTGGGGCCCAGCCATCTCAACCCAGCACCCCAGCCTGCTGCCTCACCACGGGGGAGTTGCAGAGAGCTGTCTCCCGGCAGATTTCCTGAGGCAGAAGGCTTCCCCACCCCCAGCCCAGCCTCCAAGAGACACTCCACTGGTTGTGGCACATGGTAGGACCAGCTGAGCAGTGTGAGGAGGGGGAAGCCTGTCCATTTGCTAGAGGACTTCATACCTGCTCTGTGGTGTGGCTGGATTAATCACAGAACCATCAAAAATAAGTTGGAGGGGTCTTTAAAGAGCATCCAAACCAGCCCTTGCCTTTTTAAAAGATATGAGGGGACTGTTGGCCTGAGAGAGGAAGGGACTCAGTCAAGGTCACAAAGCCAATCTGCAGCAGAGCTGGAAAGGGAACCCAGATCTCTTAACTTGCAGTGTCAGTGTTCTTTCTAATACATCAGAAAACAAATCGGGGAGATTTTAGGGAAGCCCTTTTAGACTGCATGCCCTTGACTCAGCCTGACACATTTAAACCAACCAGTTCATGATGGGATCTACATGGAAAAAGTGGACCCAGCCCCATGTCCTATCAACCCAAGAGATATTGCTAAGGTGTCCCAAATAGGCAGACACACAGACCCCAGCACAGAAACTGGATCCAACAAGAGGGGAGATCTGTAGACTTCCCTTCCGAGTGTAATTTTGTGTTGTTTTTCTTGAAGGGTGGATTTTGAGGAACTAGCCAAGGGCCTACTGGCCTCCATCTTTGCTCCCCCATCTTTGCTCTCCCAGGCCAGGATGTGCTGCAGTTCCCCTCAGAGGGATGCCTCAGCCTCTAGCAGCCATTCTGGTCCCCACCTCCCTCACTGGAGAAAGAGCTGAAGCCGCCAGAGAAGAGATCAGGCCTGCGCTCAGGACCTTCAGAGGAGACCCAAACAGGCTTTCTCTCCCTTGAGGCTCTGAATTGACAACACCATCACCGACAATTTTAAAAATCCCAACCAGCACATCCACAGCAAATAAATAAATAAAGGAAAAGCCATCTTCTGGCAAGGATATAGCTAGGAGTTGAGGAAGGGGGAGGGGGGCCGTATGATGACTGCTCTAGTGCCTCACTGGCCGCGGTTTAGGTTTGTGGAAAGGAAAGACACCTGCACTCATCTGGCCAAGCCAGTCTGGGGTGGAGGGGTGTCGGTTGGATGAGGGCGACCCGGCTTCTCCTGATGGGTTGGGACAGGATGAAAGGGGGAGAGGAGGAAATGGAATCCGGCACAAGCTTCTTACTTTATCAGCCGGACAAGTTGGAGAAGGATCTAGAGGGGAAGAGCCAGGGGATACAAACACAGGTTCCTTACTTTCTCTGGAGGGTTGTGGCCGGGCTGGTGCTGGTACTGGTGCTGTGGCCTCCGCCGGCCCCAGGGCTGGAGCTCCTGGATGCGCCACGACTCAGCTGGCCCCGCTCCCGCGGCGGCCGCGGCCCCACGCCCACTGCAGCCGAATAGCCGGCTTCCTTCTCACGGCCCGGGTGCGCTGGCCCGGCCTCCCGCCCTCCACGCTCGCGACCCAGGGCTGGGTTCTCGTGGTGCAGGTGGCACTGGGTCACGTCGCGCTCGCGGGCTGGGTAGGTAGTGTCCTGGAGCGGGTAGGAAGCGTCCCGCTCCTTGTCCCGATACACAGCCTCCCGGTTCTGGTAGGCGCCATCCCGGTTCGGGTAGCCCACGTCCCGGGCCGTCTGGTGGAACTGGCTCTCCCGTAGTTCGCGGTGGTGGAACTGGGTCTCGCGCAGGTTCTGGTACTGGCTTTCGCGGCCCGGGCTATCTCGCGCGCCATGGGGGTCCCGGTGCAGCTCCCCGCGGTGCAGCTGGCTCTCTTCCCTCAGGTCGCGGTTTTCCTGGGTGAGCTGGTCCAGCTGGCCCTCCAGCTCTTCGATGCGCCGCCGCTGGGTCTCCAGCAGCTGCTGCTGGCTCTCGATAATGTTGTTCAGCTCCAGCAGGTACTCTACCGCCCGGTTGGGGCTCTCGGAGCCGGGACCCCCCGGGGGCCCCGACCCCGCCTCCATCCTGGCCGCCCAGGGGCAGGGGAAAGGGCAGGAGAGCCCGGTCCCCGCTCTCTCACGGCGCCACCCTCCCCCGGGCCCAGCCGGGGGAGGGGGCCGGCGGGACGCGAGGGCGCGCACCGGGCTTGAGGGCCCGGGGGCCCGAGGGGGCCCGGGAGACAGCGCTGGGGCCGGTGGCACCGGGAGCAGGAGCTGAGGCTGCCGCCGCCGCCGCCACCGCCACGGCTCAGGGAGGATGCGGCCCACGGCGCTCCGCCCGCTGCGGAGTCACTGCGCAGCGCGGCCGCGCGGGACCGCCCCGGCCGCCGGCCCGCCCCCTGCCCCTGCCCCCACCCGGCTCGCCCGGCCCGCCCCCGCGCGCCCCACCTGCAGCTGCCAACAGCACCTGCAGCTGGACGGACCCCAAGGCACCAGCACCAGGCCAGGGCCAGCCCCATCACAGCCCGCTGGCGATCTCTCCATTCCACCGGCCTCAGGGTCCTCACCTAACGCAGCCTAAAGAAGCCCTCTATCCTAGCCGGTTCCAACATTCCTAGAGTCTGCCAAGTCCAGAATCTTCATCCAAGCCATGCCGGGAACCCCCATCCTAGACAGCGCCCAGGTCAAGGCAACCTGCGGATTCCCCATTCCAGTCCCTAGGTCTGTCAAACTCAAACAGTGTCAGATTCCCCATCCCAGCCAACCCCTACCACAGGCAGATCCTAGACCTCCCATTCCAGCCAGCCCCAGTCCCTCCAGCCCAGCCAGTGCTCAGCTCCCCTATCCCCAGGCAGCCCCTGGAACACCTGTCTCCAACATCACAGGCAGTCTCCCTTCCAGCTAGCTCTTGAACTCTCCAAACAAGCCAATGCTCAGATCCCCCATCCCAGCCAACCGCAGGATTCCCCAACTTAGCCAGTCCCTGGGTCTTCCAAACCAGGCAGTCCCAGGATCCCCCATCCCAACAAGCCTTGGGACACCGCAGCCAGTCTTAGAATCAAGGCTTCATTCATCCATTCAGCCCTCATTTTCTGCACTCCTTTGGAAATGCTCTCTCCATTCATTCCATCATCTCCACCCAAAGAAATTTGTACCCATCCTTCAAGGCTTAACTCAAATGCCACTTTACTGAAGTCAACCCTAATTTCCCTAGCCAGAGAAATGCTCTCTCTCCTCTTGACCTCCCACTGCACTTTCTCTGTCCCTCTCTTATGGCACTTATGCAAAAGTGGAATTCTGCTTTATAGCACATTTGTTTGTGTTCTTGTCTTATGTCCTCTGCCTAGAGTGAGCTCCTTAAAGCCAGAAACATGCCTTAATTTACCTTGATGAGGAGGTTAGGGGAGAAGGGGAGAAGAGAAAGCATAAGTTTCACAGTCAGACAAATTTGGGTTTAAATCCCACCTTTTCTCTCTGAAAATTTGTTTCTCTATCAATTAACACTTACCTCATGGGGGTGATCTTGGAAAAAAACATGCAAAAACACCTTGCACTGAAAAGACAACCCCGCAGATGGGAGAAAGTATTTGCAAATCATATATCTGGTAGGGATGTATATCCAGAATATATAAAGAACTCTTACAACTCAACAATAAAAAGACAAATAGCCCAATTTTTTAAAGTGGGCAAAGGATTTTTTTTTGATGATAGAACTATTTTAATTATGTTTCATCAATTGTAACAAAGGTAACTACTGTTAACAAATAATACAATTTTAAAGTGTGCTATCATCATTGTAACAAATGTTCCACACCAATGCAAGTTGTTGGTGGGGTGGTGAACGGGAATCCTGAATTTTACATTTAATTGTTTTGTAAACTCACAACTTCTCTAATATATATATAAAAGATCACACTGAACGAAGCCGAGCATTGTTTAACGACATATACCAATGTAACAAATTCTAGCTCCCAACAACATATCATTCAAAGTGTTTGACTTCCAATAAGAAATTACTCCATAAAAATGCAACACAACCAGGAAAAAAATAACTAACAGAAACAGATGCAAGTGAGAGGCATAATAGAATAATTGGACCAGATGTTAAGACACCTATACAACATATATTCCATATGTTCAAGGAAATAGAGGAAAACATGATCAAGATGAGAAAAGACATAGAAATATTTTTTAAATGGGACTTCTAGAGATGGAATATGCAATGTCTGCAATGAAAAATACAATGGTTAGTTTTAGGCAAAGGATTTTAATAGACATTTCTCCAAAGAAGATGTACAAAAGGCAAATAAGCACAAGAAAAGATGCTCAACATCGTTAGCCACTATGATAGCTAAAATAAAAAAGACAGATAATGAGAAGTGTTTATGAGCATGTGGAGAAATTGGAGTCTTCGTTTATTGCTGGAGGGAATGTAAAATGGTACAGCAGCTTTGGAAAACAATTTGGCAGTTCCTCAAAATGTTAAACATGGAGTTATCATATGACCCAGGAATTCCACTCATAGGTATATACAGAAGAGAATTGAAAACCTATGTACCCGCAGAACTTGTACATGAATGTTCATATAAGCATTATTCATAACAGCCCTAAAGTGGAAACAACCCAAATGTCCATCAATTGATGAATGGTTAAACAAAAACGTGATACATCCATACAATGGAACATTTTTCAGCCATAAAAAGATGAAATACTAATACTTGCTAAAATATGAATGAACCTTGAAGACATGATGCTAAATGAAAGAAATTGACACAAAAAGACATATTGGGAAGTGGCTGTGGCTCAATCAGTGGGGCTCCCGTTTACCATATGGGAGGCCCCGGGTTCGGTTCCCGGGGCCTCCTGGTGAAGGCAAGCCTGCCCGCACGGCGTGGTTAGCTGACCCAGCGAGCACAAGCAGCAAGGGGGGGATAAATGAATAAATAAATAAAATCTTAAAAAAAAAAAAGACATATATTGTATGATCCCATGCTATGAAATGTCCATAATGGCAAAAACATAGACAGAAAGGAGAGTAGTGGCTGCCAGGGGCTAGGGTAGGGTTGGACGAAGGTGGAATGACTGCTAATCAGTGCAGGGTTTCTTGGGGGGAAGCAAAAATATTCTAAAATTAGATTGTGGTGATTATTGCATAGCCCTATGAATATACTAAAATCCACTGAACCATACACTTTAAAAAGGTGGTATGTGAATTATATCTCAATAAAGCTATTTAAAAACTACCTTACATGGAGTTTAGCACATAATAACTACAATAATATAGCTAACACTTCTATGGATGTGGATCAAGTAGCTACAACGGTGCATCATGGGAACACAGGTTCGGTGCACAAAAAAAACTTTCAGCAAATGATCCCTTTATTTCTTGCACAGTATAAAGAGTCCAGAGAAGACAAATAATCTCCTTGTCACTTACACAGAACAGAGTCCAAAAGAGCAAGGGAAGAAGTCCCATCAGGGCCAGTCTCCTTGGGTGTCCAAAACTGTTCAGGTGGGGGTCAGTGGATGGCATCTCCGGGCGCCCCACTTTGCAATGGAGAAGAGAGACAAATATTTGAGTGTGGTTTTATCCACCTGGGAGTGAGGGGGCACTGCCACTGAGAATTCCTATTCTGATGAGCATCTGGGGCTTCTGGTTCCAGGTCCCCGCCAGGGTTTTTGGTCTGGTCCGGCCTTTCCATTAGATTTAACATCTCCCCCAGGTTGTGGAGTGGCACACAATAGAAAAGGGGGTGGGGGTAGTGGAAGGCTGGAGGATGGCAGCTTAGCTTATGTTCCTGACTTCCCCAGAGAAGGAGGTGGGGGTAAGTGAGGTCTGGGCAGCTGGTGGATTAAGTCTGTGATTTCCTTAACAATGGTGCTTTACCACATGCCAGGCACTGTGCTAAGCACTTTACATGTATCAACTCACTTAATCTTCATGACAATACCATGAAGTAGGTACTGTTATTGCCTCCATTATACAGATGAGGAAAGTGAGGCACAGAGAGGTTGAGTGACTTGCCTAGGGTCACACAGAGACATAGCCAGGATGCTCAGATGTTTCCTTCTCACATCTTTATATCTTTCTTCAATACCTGTACAAAATAGGTGCTCCACAAATTTTGAATTAATGTATCCATCAAATATTTCTATTCATCTAGCAAACATTTACCAAGCATTATTACATGCTAAGCAATACCTGTATTTCCATCTTTATCCCTGTTTCTTTTCATTCAAGAGGGAGCAGATGGGTACAAAGATTCATTCACAAATACTTATTGAGTGCCTACCATGTGTCGAGCCCTGTTCGAAATGCTGAGGATATAGCAATGAATAAAACAGACAATTCCTGACTTCATAGAGCTGACATTCTAGTGGGGGAGAGAGATAATGAACAAATAGTAGAAATAGAGAGCATGTTGGATCATGAAGGTACTCTGGAGAAAGACAAAGCAGGGAAGGTTGATGGAAAGGTCTGGGTGAATCAGACATAGTCTGTGTCCTCCGAGAGCTCTCAGTCTAGTCAGAGAGGTATAACCACAAGTTACAAACACAACTAAACAAGACAATCTGTGCAAAGTGCTGGAGTTGAGGCACAAAGATGGGGCTGCTGGGAGGTCCATATGAAATGAAGGTATTTGCTCTGAGCTTAGGCTTTCAACAGATGGAGGTGGTAGAGCTGAGCAATACTTGCTGAAGGGAACCATGTGCAGTGGGAGGAAAGGCACAGGGGCAGGAAAACAGTGTGTGTTTAGGGAGCCACATGTAGTTTAGTTGTGTGTGCGTGCGTGTGTGTTGTAAGGGATAGGAGATGGGAAGACATAGCTTGACTCTGCTTGGAGAGGACTCCATTGCCAAAATGAAGAATCTGGACTTTCTTTTATAGGCAATAAAAAGTCATGGAAGCAGGAAGCAGGGGAATGATGTGGTAGGAGGGAGGGGGACTGTATTAGTCAGCCAAAGGGGTGCTGATGCAAAGTACCAGAACTCTGTTGGATTTTATAAAAGGAATTTATTTGGGGTAGAAGCTTACGTCACAAGGCCCTAAAGAGTCCAACTCAAGGCACCATAAGAGGTACTTTCTCAACCAAAGTCTGTTGCCACGTATTGATGCAAGATGGTGGGCAACATCTGCGAGGGTTCAGCCTCCCTCTTCCTCTTAAGGCTCCATGGTCCCAGCTTCTTCCAATCTCAGCTGTAGGCTGGAATAAGGCTTGTCTCTCTCCCCGGAGTTCATTTCTTTCTGGGCTCAGCTGCTCTGACCTCTTCACAAGGTCAGCTGTAGACTATCAGGCTTATCTCTCTTCTCAGGGCTTCTGCCATGTCTAATGAGCTGTCTCTCTTCCTCTGTGTTCTTCTTCTCTTTCTATCTATTTCCATGTAAAAGTCTGTTTTATCAGCCCACCAAGGGGGCTGGGACTCAGAGCTGAATCGCACTCTAATGATGTGGTTGAATCAAAGCTCTAATCTTAGCATAATTTAATCAGACATCTCAGCAGAATCTAATACAATCAAAGGGTTATAATCTATACATAATCTATATCTTATAATCTAAATATAATCTATATATTTTTTGGAATTCATGAATAATATCAAACTGTCAGAAGGACCTTCATGGCTATTGTATGTATTGAATATTACACACTACAAGATGAGTTTTATATTGATTGATTGTTGTTATTTAACAGAAACTGTGGCGCTACCTCCTTTGCCTTCCTGCTACCTCCCAAAGTTAATTACCAGAAGCCTCAGTCCCTGGTGTGTTTGCTCTAATTCCCCTTACCCCAGGGCCAGCTTTGCCAAGGAATGCAGAGCTAGAGCAGGAAAGAACCCTGAAAACCATATCTCACCACTACCAGTATCCAGTAAACAAGAATTTGTCATAATAATGAGATCCATGAACCATTTTCCTTGGATTCAAAGGCGATATCTGTTCAAATTTTTTTTTTCCCACTGAATTCTCACGGCTCTATCCATGAGCAAACCTTCTCCTATACCTATTAGCTGCCAGGCTAGAGATGGGAAAATTGAAATTTGTAAAAAATCATTGTTATTTCCCTCAAAGAGTTTACAGTCCAGACTGCCAGAGCTGAAGGCACCTTAGCAAGTCTCTCATTTTACAGATGAGGACACTGAGGGCCAGAGAGAAGTGACTTGCACATTATTGCCATGTGACCACTGGGCCACATTTTTTCTTGGGCTATTTCCTCAGGTCTGGTGTTCCAAAGAGTCTTAAGATTGTAGACTTTAGAGGGCAGAAAGATAGGAAAGTGACTATCTGTGAGGAACATAGGAGAAGAAAAAAGGAAGGAAAAAGGAGAACTCTTTTCTTTGTTGGGATCCCTAAAGAGATAGAGGTGTTTAAAACTGAGACAGCATTTGCTAATTAATTAATTCTCCTGCCAGCCCCCTTCCCCTGGTGGGGGAAGTGGCGAGATTTATCCAAAGTACCTGTCATTCTTGTGCAGTCACACAGAAAGCAATCTTAATAGGCTAGTCTGGAGTTTTGTTTTAGGAAAATTTTTTTTCTCAAGATGATTTGTAAGCTTTATCTGTCAGAACATAAAACCACATAACCCAGTGTGTTTCCAATTCTGTCCTAGCTGCCATAAAACTTTGAGCCAAATTCAGAGTCCAATTATAATCCAGTTCATTTTAGGTACCTGGCAACATCTATTCATGCTTTTTTTGCATAGTCTCTGGTCTGTTTTCTTCTACATTTTTATCCCTAATTGTCTTTCTTTCATGTTATAACTGATGAGTCGCCTAATATCCTCTTTAAAGTAGGCAGGATCTAAATCTTACATAAACTAAATGATATTTACAGATGCCAAGGGGATTTGAAACAATGAAGAACATCTGAAGGAACAGACGATATTTGGCCTAGAGAACAGGCTTATGAGGATGTGATTACTGTCTTCATATATCTAATAGGCTGTCAGGGGGGCAATGTGGCAGAGTTTTTCTGCTTAGCTCCAAAGGGGACAGCCAGAAGGAATGGGTGAAAATTATGGGGAGACAGATCCCAGAGGGAAGAAACCTCTCACAAGTCGAAGCCAACTGAAGACAATAAGTTCACCATCATTGGAGGTCTTCAAATAGTGGTTGGATGTCCTCATTTGGAGGGTCTGTTGCATAGGGAATGTAAACACTGAAGGAGTTCAGTAAGATGATTTTAAAGGTCCTTCCCAGCCCTGATATTTGCAAAACACAGTCCTAGGTGTAGAAAAGAAGACTGGTTGGGTGGGGAGGGGCAGGAAAGAAAGAAAGAAAGAAAAAAAAAAAAGGTTCATCAAATATCAAATGCTGGAACATTCTAGCCAAAAGCAATGATCCCTGGCTGCTCCTGGGACACTTGTAAAAGGAAGAACGGTCCATAAACAGAACCCAAGTCTTTATTTCCCCAGTTCTATTCCACGTGACTTCTATGGGGCAGGAAAAATAGAAAATCAATTCCATTGCACCCTATTACCATCTAACTGGCTGTTATCCAAGGAACAACAGGTCAAGGCTATTAGAGCTGGAATGGAACTTAGAGATCCAGTAATTCAAATACCTCATTTTAAAATGGATAAAAAGAAGCCCAGAGAGTAGAAGAGACTTGTCGACCTGTTAGTTACTTTGCCTAACCATGTGTTGCTTAAGGGCAGAGACAATTTTATTCACCTTTTAATCCCCAACCGGGTGCCCTGGGACCTTGCACATGGTGGATACACAGTATGCAACTGGTAAATTGAATTGAATTGTACAGAAACTCTGCAACTAGAAGCTAGGCCTTTTAACGCCCAGTCTCTGATGTTTTCCATGATAAAATTTTATTCAATTCAATTCAACAAACATTTATTTGGCATCTCTGTGTACCAGGCCTGGAGTTATAGCAAGAGGCAGGCTGTGCCCTCAAGGAACAAATGGTTCCTCCAGAGAGCTAAGCTCTTCCCCTCTCAGCCCCTGCACACCTGTTGTTCTTTTGGTGAGGAAAGCTTTACTTGCTGCCTTTGCCAACTTACCCCCTATTCACCCTTCAGATCTCAGTTCAAATGTCAGTTCATCAGCAGCACCTTCTCTGACTCCCAGACTAGACAGGACCCTCTGATATATGCTCTCAGTGAGTCCTTTTCCTTCCTTGAACTTAGCAAGTTTGTAATTATATATTGATTTGTGTAGTTCTTTATTTACTTCCTGTCTTCCTCATTGGACTGTTAGTTCTGCAAGGGAAAATACTCTGCCTGCTTTGCTCCCCACTGTATACCCCAAATCTGGCAAAAAGCATGGTACATGGGAGGGAAGCAACAAGCAATCCATGTTTGTTGAATGCATGAAGCAACAATCTAATGGAGTATACTGATTGATAAAATGTAACTACAATTTGATGTAATAAGGGGTATAAGATAATACAGAAATCAGTTCTTCAGGAAGGAGGAAGAGGCCAGCTTCTGCATCAATGTTGCTGGCCTGGGCTGGTCTTCTAGAATACATACACTGCCACACACTCAGGCGTGGGGCGAACAGCAAGAACAGAGGCGTAGCTTTGTGAAAGTGCCTGTTGTGTTCAGACAAACCAAAGCTACTTGTCAGCATCTCTCTTATTTCCCCAGTCTCCTGAGAAGCAGAGCAGATCTGTCACAGTGGGGCAGACTGAGCACCTGAGTGCTGGTTTGGGTTGGGGCACAATTGGCAAAGTCAGACCGTGTGGAGCTGGTAAAGCCAACAGGAAGCTCCTGGAATTTAGGATTCACAGATCTCTCTTTTCCTCAGTATTCTCCCCTACAGGAAAAAGACGGAAAGGATTGATTTGTCCTGGAAGTTGGGGACGGTTCTGCACCTTTTGGGGTGGGATAAGACCTACTCCTAGGCTTGAGAGTGTTGCCCTCTAGTGGTAATAATAATGATGATGGTAATGATAATGATAGTAACAATGACTGGATGTAGTCCTTGAAATCCCTACATCTTGGGAAACCCTTGAGTCCCGGGAAAACTGAGACGACTGGTAATCCTACCCCTTGATGGTATTCTATGCATCCTGCATTCACATGATCCCATTAGCTTGCTCATAATCCCCAAGGCCAGGAATCAGGATTCATTATCCACAGATTTATAGAGCTTTAGAGATCCACACCATTTTCCAGATGAGGAAATAAACCCCAAGAGAAGGGAAGTAACTTCCTTGTTCAACAACACATTACAAATTAACAGCAGAACCAGGACCAGAATCTGGGTATTCAAACCCACAGCCTCATGCTCTTCCCCCTGCCTGACATGCCCTCACCTATTCCTCAGTTTAACCAGTTCTCACTTCCTCCAGGAAGCCTTTCCTAAACTGCTCCCCGACTCCAATCCTTTCAGAAAGCTTTCCCCTCTGAAAACCTAGAACACTCATTTGGCACTTAACATGTGCTACAGGTATGGCTTTTTATCCTTTAAAAATGACACTTGAAAGAAAGGAAAGCTCCTTGGCCCCCCCACCCCCTATCCCTCAGAGAGTCTGAGCAGCCTCTGGTTAGAAGAGTCTCAGATGTGCCCACAGTTTGTCCAGGGCCCTGAGAAAAGAGCATTTGGCATTGCAGAGCAAAGAAAGAAGCAGAGAAAAGCGTCTGCAATCACTAGGTGGGCTGGATTTGAGAGTCAAGAGCTGAGGAGTGGTGAGAAAGCATTCTTGGAGCCTCAATGGGAAAGGAGAGAAAGTGAGAGCCTTTCTCGCCCCAGTGATATCGTCAAGGATTGGGTCCTAGTTTTCTTACTGCCAGAATTGCAGTGTCCTTCTCTGCTCCCCTGGTCCCCACAAGGACCCCCCAAATAAGCTCTTGCGTCTCCCCTCCACTGAGACAAATTTGCAAACTCCCACATCTCTGTGGAAACGGCAGAGAGCAGGAGAGAAGAAAAAAGGAGGAAAATCCACCCACATGCCAACAAAGTGGAAAAAAAAATAACCCAGGCCTTGTCTAACTCAGCTGTTGGCTTGCTGCTCCCTCCCACTGTGGTGGCTGCTCCTGCCTCCTAGACAGAGACCTGGCTTTGTTCAGCCTTACTTCCCATCCTAAGATGGCTTTTGCCAGTGGCTCCCTGCCACCAGCTAAGGGAGGCAGGGTCCTGGAGGCAAACGGTAAGAAAACTGGTAGGATGGACTAACAAAACCAAATGCTCTGGACTAACAAAGCTCCAAATGCTGTGGCCAACCACAGACTCAATTCCAATCACTGTCCCCAAAACCATGCAGGGGACCCTTCTCCTATGCCAAGGGATCAAGAGACAGAGTACTACCCATAAGTTCCCCTCTGCCAGCCATGCAATTTCTCCTTCAGGTGCTGTGCCTTACCTCTTCTATCCTTTCACCCCTCCACACACACAGTCCTTTTCCTCTACTGCCTCTCTCTCTCTCTCTCTCTCTACCATTTTCAGGCTCTGTATTCAGCCTAACTTCTATTACAATCTTCCTGTGCTTCATTCTTTCTTCACCTTCTGCCTCAGGAGGGCATAGCATTATCTAGACTCTTTTTTTTTTTTTTTTAATTTTTTAATTTTACCAGGAGGTCCCGGGGATCGAACCCAGGTACCTCCATATGGGAGACGGACGCCCAACCATTTGAGTCACATCTGCCCCCCTATCTAGACTCTTTACTCGACTACCATATCCTGAAAGAGTCAAAGGAACTAATGATTCTATTTCCAATAATCAAGATGGCACTGATAGTCCACAGTGTGAATTGGCAATAGAGATATGCAAAATATCACCACTGGATATGGCTACTCAAATGCTTATAAGAGGCAAGGCTTTAG
The DNA here is from genome assembly GCA_026826555.1 of Tolypeutes matacus. Taxonomy (NCBI): domain Eukaryota; kingdom Metazoa; phylum Chordata; class Mammalia; order Cingulata; family Chlamyphoridae; genus Tolypeutes; species Tolypeutes matacus. The sequence goes on along the minus strand of JAKSZT010019630.1, from coordinate 246,902 downwards.
GTGAGAGTGTAAGAGTGGCACGCTTAACAGAGTGTCCAGTTCTGGGCATCATATATATATATATACTTTTTTTATAAAGAAGCTTTAGATTACATAAATGTTACATCAAAAATATAGGGGATTCCCATATACCCCACCCCTCCCCCTCGCACACTTTTCCTCATTAACATCTTTCATTAGTGTGGTACATTTGTTATAATTGATGAACACATACTGAAGCATTGCTGCTAACCATATAGTTTACATTATAGTTTACACTTTGCACCACACAACTTTATAGATTTTGACAAAATGTATAATGGCCTGTATCTGTCATTGCAATGTCATGCAGGACAATTCCAATGTCCCAAAAATGCCCCACAAGACACCTATTCTTTCTTCTCCCTCCCCTCAGAACCTCTGGTGACCACTGCCTTTATATCAATGTTACAAGTTCTTCCACTGCTAGAATAATAATAAGTCTTCTTTAGTCTAAAGTTGCATTCACCTCTTGTGTTTGTTCATTCCTCAGTCTTGAGGATTTTGGGATGGTGATGGGCAGCATATTTTTAAAAGAACAAAATGAAGCATGTTCATAGGAAGAGAGGGATCTGGAAATCATTAATATTAGAAACTACTGAGGAAAATGGAGATGTTAGTCTGTAGGAGAGAGGATATAGATGCATAGAATCATGGAAAGATGAAACTACAATGAGCTTTTGGTAACCTTGCCCAGCACTCCATTTTACAGATGAGGTGATTGAGGCTCAGAAAGGGAAGAAGACTTGGGGTAGTCATGCAGAAGACGGGACAATTTTGTTCCATGGGCCTCCAAGAAGCATAAGGAAGACCAGTGGGTGAAAAACACAAAAAAGTGGATTTTAAATGACAGTTTTGTTTCTTCCTTCCAAATCTGTATTCCTGTTATTTTGTTTTCTTGTCTTACTGCACAGACTCAGACTTCCAGTTCAATGTGGAACAAAAGGGATGATCATGAGAATCTTTGTCTTGTTATTCATCTTAAAGAGAAGGCCTCCAGTGTTTCTCCATGATATATGAGGTTTACTATAGGATTTTTTAAAAAATATTTATTTATTTATCCCCCACTCCAAGATGGCTCCCTTTCTGTCTGCTCATTGTGTCTGCTCGTGCGTCATCTCGTCACATCAGCTTGTCTTCTTTAGAAAGCACCAAGAACCAAACCAGGACTGCCCATGTGGGAGGCAGATGTCCAACCACTTGAGCCACACCCACTCCCTGCTCATTGTGTCAGCTCGTCTTCTTTAGGAGACACTGGGAACTAAACCCAGGATCTCCCATGTGGGAGGCAGGCGCTCAACCGCTTGAGTCACATCCACTCAATATAGGATTTTTTAAAAGGTTTATTTTATTTATTTATTTATCCTCCCCCCTTGCTGCTTGTGCTTGCTGTGTCCATTTGCTGTGCGTTTTTCTGTGTCTGCTTGTCTCCCTTTGTTGCATCATCTTGTTGTGCCAGCTCACTGCTCCGTGCGGGCTGTTAGCTCGCCTTCACCAGGAGGCCCCGGAAATTGAACCCAGGGCCTCCCATATGGTAAATGGGAGCCCAACCACTTGAGCCACATCTGCTTCCCCAATATAGGATTTTGAAGGATACTCTTTATCAGGTTAAGGAAGTTCCCTCTTATTCCTGGTATCCTAAGAACTTTTAAAAATTTATGAACAGGGGTTAAATTTTGTGTAACATGTCTTCAGCATCTTTATAATGATCATAAGTTTTTCTCTTCTAATCTGTTTATGTGGTCAAAAATGCAGCACTTTGCTCAAGAGAAAGATGAAATTTCTAGCATATAATAATATCCAAATAGGCACTGGCTGACTCATGGATCAAAATAGTCAGCTTCAAGTCACTGAAAATGTCCAAGCAGAACTGCAGTAATTCAATAATAAATGTTTTGATGCCAATAACTACTCTAGGTGCGGGTGACTTAGTTGTGGAAAAGGCAGGAAAAGTCCCTGCTCTCCTGGAGCTCACATTTTAGAGAAGGTATGATAGACACAAACAACCAAAAAAATACTTGAACAAGATATTTTAAAAAACTCAAAAGTGTAATGAAAAAAAGTACAAAGTATCATAACTGGGTGGGGATGGGGAATACCATGAAATAGAGTAGCCAGGAAAAGTCTCTATGAGGAGGTGACAGTTGACGTGAGATTGAATGACAAGAAGAAGCCAATCATTTTAATGAAGATCCAGAGGCATGGAAGCCCAGCAAAGTGAACTTGAGGGCAAAGGCCCAGGGATGGGAATGAGCTTGACGTATTCAAGGGATTTCAGAAAGAAGTCTGACTAGAGAGAGCAAGAAGGGAGATGGGTACCAGATGAGGAAGGAAAGAAGTTCTGGAGCAAGAATGTGTAGGTCTGTATCAGCCATGGGAAGATGTTTATGTTTACATTTTATTCTAGATACAATGAAAAGCCATTGGACGGTTTTGTGATGGGAATGATGTGATCAGATTATATATTTAAAAGATTGCAAAATGGGAAAATTCTTGGAAACACACAAATTTTCCAAAAAATCTCAAAAGAAATAGAAGATCGCAACAGACAAATAACAAGTAAAGTGACTGAATCAATAATAAAAAGTCCCAATAAAGAAAAGTCCAGGACCAGATGGCTTCACTGGTGAATTTTACCAAACAGTCAAACGAATTAACACCAATCTTTTTCAAACCCTTCCAAAAAATTGAAGAGGAGAAGACACTTCTATGAGGCCAGGATCATCCTAAAACCAAAGCTAGATAAAGCCATCACAAGAAAAGAAAATTACAGACCTATATTCCCTTATGAATATTGATGCAAAAAATCCTGAACAAAATACTAGCAAAACCAAATCCAATAGTATGTAAAAAAGACTATACATCATGATCAAGTGCAACTTATCTCAGGTATGCAAGTGTAGTTCAACTAAAGAAAATCAATTAATGTAATAAAGCACATTAATAGAAGGACAGAATAAAAACACATGATCATCCCAATTGATGTAGAAAAGGCATTTGACAAAATCCAGCACAACTTCTTGATAAGAACACTCAGAAAATTAAGACTAGAAAGAAATTTCCTCAACATGATAAAGGGACATATATGAAAAACCCACTGATAATATCATACTCATTGGTGAAAGACTGAAAGCTTTGTTCCTAAAGTCAGGAACAATGCAAGGATGCCCACTTTCACTACTGCTATTCAACATTGTACTGGAAGAGCTAGCCAGAGCAATTAGGCAAGAAAAAAGGAATAAAAGGCAACCAAATTGGAAAGGAAGAAAGAAATCATTGCAGATGACATAACCCTATATGTAGAAAATACTGAAAATTTTACAAGAAAGCTACTATAGCTAATAAATGAATTCAACAATGTGGTAGGGTACAAGATAAACATGCAAAAATCAGTGGTGTTTCTACACAACAACAATGAACAATGCAAAAAGGAAATCCATAAAACAATTTCATTTATAATAGCAACTAAAAGAATCAAATACCTAGAACTAAATCTAATCAAGGATGTAAAGGAATTGTAAATGGAAAACTACAAAACATTGCTGAAAGAAATTAAAGAAGAACTAATTAAATGGAAAGACAATCCATGTTCATGAATTAGAAGACTAAACATTGCTTGGGTGTCAATACTATCCAAAGTGATTTACAGACTTAACATAATCCTACACAAAATTCCAACAGCCTTCTTTGCAGAAATAGAAAAGCCATAAAAAAAATAAAAATAAAAAAGAAATAGAAAAGCCAATAATCAAATTCATATGGAAGGGCAAAGGGGTCCAATAGCCAAATTGATCTTGAAAAAGAAGAACAAATTTGGAGGATTCACACTTCCCAATTCCAAAACTACAGTAATCAAAACAGCATAGCGCTGGCACAAGAATAGACATAGACATGAATGGAATTGAAATGAGAGTATATAAATAAGCCCTCAAATCTATGGCCAATTAATTTTGACAAGAGTGCCAACTCCACTCGATGGGGAAAGAATAGTTTCTTTAACAAATGGTACTGGGACAACTGGATATCCATATGCAAAAGAATGTAAGTGGATTCCTACCTCACACCATATAAAAAAATTAACTAAAATTGATCAAAGAAATAAATATAAGACGCAAACTACAAAACTCCTAGAAGAAAACATAAGTGACTATATTCAAGACCTTGTATTGGGTAATGGATTCTTAGACTTTACACCAAAAGTACAAGAAACAAAAAAAAATTAGATAAATTGGACCTCATTAAAAGTAAAAACTTCTGTGTATCAAAGAACATTATCAAGAAACTGAAAATATAACCTACAGAATAGGATAAAATATCTGGAAACCATATATATGATAAGGGTTTAATATCCAAAATATATAGAGTATTCTTTTAAGTCAACAACAAAAAGACAGCCCCATTTAAAAATGGATCAAATGACTAGTAAGCACATGAAAAGATGCTGAACATCATTAGCCATTAGGGAAAGGCAAATCAAAACCACAAATGAAATGCCACTTCATACACACTAGAATGGCTGGTTATTTTTTTTAAAAAGGAAAATAACAAATTTGGGGGAGGTGGATGTAGAGAAATATGAACCCTCAGGCATTGTTGGTGGAAATGTAAAATGGTGTAACCACTGTAGAAAACAGTTTGGCAATTCCTCAGAAAGTTAAGTATAGAATTACCATATGACTCAGCAATCCCACTTCTAGATATTTATCCAACAGAATTGAAAGCAGGGACTCTAACAGATATCTGTACACCAGTCTTTATAGGAGCCTTATTCACAATAACCAAAAGGTGGAAGCAACACACATGTCCATCAACAGATAAAAGGGTAAACAAAATGTGATATAGACATACAATGGAATATTATTAAGTCATAAAAAAAGAATTCAGCATTACGTTGAGTGAAATAAGTCAGACACAAAAGGACAAATACTGTATGATCTCATTTATATGAAATAAGTAGACTATGCAATTTAATAGAGGCAGAAAGTAGATTACAGGGTATCAGGGGCATGGGTGGAGTGGAGAATGAGGAGTTAATGCTTAATGAGTATAGCAGTTTGATATTGTTTATGAATTCCAAAAATAGACATTGGATTATGATTGTAAATTGGTCTGTTCCTTTGGTCATATTAGATTATATTGGATTCAGAGGTTTCACTTTTACTTGATTAAATAATGACACGGGCCATGTCAGTAGGACATTGAGTCCCCACCCAAGGGGACTTGGTGGGTGGGAACGCACAGAGAAACCACACTGCAAAGAAGGAAGGTTGGAGTTTTAATGCTGGAGCCCGGGAAGTAAATATACAGAGAACTAGATACATGAGGAAAGAGAGAAGGCTCCATTAGACATGGCAAAGGCCCTGGGAAGAGAGACGAGCCATTTGCCTGATAGTTTACAGCTGGCCTTGTGGAGAGAGCAGAGCAGCTTAGCCTGAAGAGAAACAAGCCCTGGGAGAGAGACGAGACTTATACCAGCCTACAGCTGATATTGGAAGAAGCTGGGACCATGGAGCCTTAAGAGGAAGAAGAAGGCTGAATGTCGGCAGCCATCTTGCTCCAACACGTGGCAACAGACTTTGGGGAGGGAAGTATCATATGCTTTATGGCCTGGTAACTGTAAGCTTCTACCCCAAATAAATATCTTTTATAAAAGCCAACCGATTTCTGGTATTTTGTATCAGCATCCCTTTGGCTGACTAATACAATGGGTGTAGAGTTTCTCTTTAGGGTGATGGAAAAATTTTGGTAATAGGTGGTGGTGATGGTAGCACAACCTTGTGAATGCCATTAACACCACTGAATTATATATTTGAAAGTGGTTAAAATGGGAAATTTTATGTTGTACGTACGATACTACAATAAGATTTTTTTAAATTAGCATTATAAGTTAAGAACAAAACAGATTTTCTAAATCACTGTTAAATTATTAAAGATTAAAAAATTTTCTTCATATTTTTTAAAATTATGATCACTCAGTCCAATGTATGGATGATAGATTATAGTGGGGGGCAAAATTGGATACAGTCAGACCAGTTAGAAGGCTATTTCTAGTCCAGGCAAGAATGATGAAAGCTTGGGCTAGGATAGTGACAGTGGAAAAAGATAAATGGATAGGTTTGGAATATATTTTTACCTGGACAGCATTGTCAATCAACTTGATCTAAGTGACATTTATTGAATATTCCATCCAACAATAGCAGAATACTTATTCTTCCCAAGCGTTCATGGAAAACTCATCAAGACAAAACACATTCTGGGCCATAAAACATAATTTAAGAAATATAAAACAATAAAAATCATATAAAATATATTCTCAGGCCACAGTGGAATTAAATTAGAAATCAATAACTGGAAAATGCCCAAATATTTGGAAATTAAACAACACATTTCTAAAAAAACACATTTATCAAAGAAGAAATCTCAAGGTAAAGGAAAATTTTAGAAAAAATTTTGTGAAATAAATGAAAATGGAAAGAAAACTTATCAAAATATATAGAATTAGAGACAATCCCAAACAACCTACAAAAATACTCCTAGAACTAATAAGAGAGTACAGCAAGGTCACAAGATACAAGGTCAACATACAAAAGTCAATTGCTTTCCTATATATCAGCAATTGAACAATTAGAATTTGAAATTTTAAAAATATACTATTTACAAAGTACCAAAAAGTGAAATACTTAAGAATAAATCTAACAAACTATGGACAAGATCTGTAGGCAAAAAAATACAAAATACTGGTGAACAAAACCAAAGCATATCTAAATAAATTAATGTTTCATGTGCATGGATTGGAAGACTCAATATGGTTAAGATGTCAGCTCTACCTGATTTGATTTAAAAATTCAACACAATCTCAGTCAAAATTCCAGCAAGTAGAATAAAAATAATAATAGAGAGTATCAACGAAACAAAAGTTGGTTCTTTGAAAAGATCAATAAAACTGACTGACATTTAACTAGACTGATAAAGAAAAAAGACAAAGGACATAGATAACTAAAATAAAAAATAAAAGAGGAACATTACTACAACCCCACAAGAATAAAAAGGTCTATAAGACAATACTATAAACAAATGTATGACAACAAATTAGATAACCTAGATAAAAACAAATTCCTAGAAACACAAAAACTACCTACACTGACTCAAAAAGAAAGAGAAAATCTCACCAGACCTATAACAAGTAAAGAGATTGAATCAGCAACCAAAAACTTTCCAAGAAAGAAAATTCCAGGACCATAAGGCTTCATTGGTGAATTTTACTAAACATTCGAAGAAGAATTAACACCAATCCCGCTCAAACTCTCTCAGAAAATTGAAGAGGAGGGAACACTGCCTAACTCATTCTATGAGGCCAACATCAACTTCACACTAAAGCCAGATAAAGATACCACAAAAAATAAATTATAAAACAATATCCCTTTTGAATACAGATGCCAAAATCCTCAACAAAATGCTGGCAAACCAAATCCAACAGCACATGATCAAGTGGGATTTAATCCCAGGTATATAAGGATAGTTCAACATAAGAAAATCATTTAATGTAATACACCACATTAATAGAAGGAAAGGAAAAAGCCACATGATCATCTCAATTGATGCAGAAAAGGCATTTGATAAAATCCAACACCATTTCCTGATAAAAACACTTAAATAACTGAGACTAGAAGGAAACTTCCTCAACATGATGAAGTGCATATATAAAAAAACCCACTGGAAGTGGATGTAGCTCAAGTGGTTACATGCCTCCTTCCCATGTACTAGATTCTGGGCTCAATTCCCGGTACCTCCTAAAAACAAACAAACAAACAAAAAACCTACTGCTGCCATCATATTCAATGGTGAAAAACTGAAAGCTTCCCCTCTAAGATCAGGAACAAGACAAGGATGACCACTGTCACCACTGTTATTCACCATGGTACTGGAAGTTCCAGTCAGAGCAATTAGGCAAGAAAAAGGCATCCAATTTGGTAAGAAAGAAGTAAAACTTTGCAGATGACATGATCTTATGTACAGAAAATCCCCAAAAATTCACGTCAAAGCTCCTAGAGCTAATAAACAAATTTATCAAAGTGGCAAGGTACAAGATCATCATGCCAAAATCAGTAGTGTTTCTATACACTAGTAATGAACAACCTGAAGACAAATTAAGAATAAAAATTCCATTAACAATAGCAACTAAAAGAATCAAATATCTGGGAATAAATTTAACCAAGGATGTAAAGGACTTTTACATGGAACACTACTAAACATTGCCAAAAGAAATCAAAGAAGATCTAAATAAATGGAAAGGCACTCCATGCTCATGTATTGGAAGACTAAATATTGTCAAAATGCCAATTCTACCCAAAGTGAATTACAAATTCAATGCAATCCTACTCAAAATTCCAACCACCTTCTTTGCAGAAACGAAAAGCCAACCATCAAATTTATTTGGAAAGGTAAGGGCCTCCAAATAGCCAAAACAATCTTCAAAAAGAAGTCAGAAGACTCACACCTCCCAATGTTAAAACTTATTACAAAGCTACTTGGTCAAAACAGCATGGAAATGGCACAAGGACTAATGTATAGACTGATGGAATCAAATTGAAAGTTCAGAAATAAACCCTCACATCTATGGCCAATTGATTTTTGACAAGGATGCCAAAAGTTCACTCAATTGGGAAAGAATAGTCTCTTCAACAAATGGTGCTGATAACACTGGATATCCATATGCAAAAGAATGAAGGGGAATCCTATCTCACACCATAAACAAAAATTAACTCAAAATGGACTAAAGACTTAAATGTAAGAACCAGGACTACAAAACTCCTAGAAGTAAATGTAGGGAAGCATCTTCAGGACCTTGGACAATGGTTTCTTGGACTTTACATCAAAAGTATGAGCCACAAAAGAAAAAATAGGTAAATAAGACCTCATCACAATTTAAAACTTTTGTGCACCAAAGGACTTCATCATGAAAGTAAAAAGACAACCTACAGAATGGGAGAAAATATTTGGCAACCACCTATCTGATAAGGACTACAACTCCACAACAAAAAGACAAACAACACAATTAAAAAATGGGCAAAAGTCTTGAATAGACATTTCTCCAAAGAAGATTTACAAATGGCCAAAAAGCACATGAAAAGATGCTCAACATTATTAGCTATTAGGGAAATGTAAATCAAAACACTGTACTGGAAGAGCTAACCAGAGGAACTAGGCAAGAAAAAGAAATAAAGGGCATCCAAATAGGAAAGGAAGAAGTAAAACTTTCTCAATTGGCAGATGACATGATCCTATATAGACAAAAATCCTGAAAAAGCCACCACAAAGCAACTAGAGGTAATAAACAGATTATAAAACATTGCTAAAAGATATCAAAGACCTAAATAAATGGAAGGACATTCCATGTTCATGGATTAGAAGACCAAATATTACTAAGATGCCAATTCTACCCAAAGTGATTTACAGATTCAACACAATTCCTATAAAAATTCCAACCACCTCCTCTGCAGAAATGGAAAAAGCAATCATCAAATTTATATGGAGGGAAGCTCAAGCGATTGGGCTCCCATCTACCATATAGGAGGTCCAGGGTTCTATTCTAGGGGCCTTCTGGTGAAGGCAAACTAGCCCACGCAGGAGTGCTGGCCCATACGGAGAGCTGACGCAGCAGGATGGCACAACAAGGGGAGACACAGAGGAAAGACAATAAAAGACACAGCAGAAGAAGGAGCTGAGGTGGCACAAGAGATTGAGCACCTCTCTCCCACTCTGGAAGGTCCCAGGATCGGTTCCCGCTGCTGCCTAAAGAGAAGACAAACAGACACAGAAGAACACACAGGGAATGGACACAGAGAACAGACAGCGAGCGCAAAAACAATGGGGGGGGGTGGGTGGTGAGAAATAAAATAAATAAATCTTTAAAAAAAAGATTAGGGGAGGGAAGCAGATGTGGCTCAAGCAGTTGGGTGCCCGTTTACCACACGGGGGGTCCTGGGTTTGATTCCCTATGCCTCCTAAAGAAGACGGCAAGACAGTGATGCAACAAGATGACAGTGCAACAAGATGGCGGTGCAACAAAATGAAAACGAGCAGACAGGGAGGCGGCTGTGGCTCAATCAGTAGGGCTCCCGTTTACCATATGGGAGGCCCCGGGTTCGGTTCCAGGGGCCTCCTGGTGAAGGCAAGCCCGCCCGCACGGCGTGGTTAGCTGACCCAGTGAGCACAAGCAGCAAGGGGGGGATGAATAAATAAAAAATAAAATCTTAAAAAAAAAAAAAAAAAAAAAAAAAAGAAAACGAGCAGACAGCGCAAAACAACAAGCTGGGGAGAAATAAATAAAATAAATCTTTAAAAAATTATAGGGGATTCCCATATACTTTACCACCTTCCCCCTCCCACATTTTCTCCTATTAACGTCTTACATCATCGTACATTTGTTACACTTGAATGAGTCCTGAAGCATTGCTACTAACCATGGTCTATAGTTTACATTATGGTTTACACTTTTCACTGTACACTTTTATAGGATTTGATAAAATATATAATGGCCTGTATCCGTCATTGCAATATCATGCAGAAGAATTCCAATGCCCTATGTGCCACCTATTCTTTCCTCCCCCTCCCCACAGAATCTCTGGTAACTACTATCTTTATATCAATGTTACAGGTTCTTCCATTACAACAATAATAATAAGTCTACTTTTGGTCCAAAAGATGGAAACAACCCACGTGTCCATCAACTAATGAATGGATAAACAAAATGTGGTATATGCACACAGTGGAATACTATTCAGTCATAAAAAGGAATGAAGATATGATACATGAGACAACATGGATGAACCTTGCAGACATCATGTTGATTGAAATAAGCCAGACACGAAAAGATAAATATTGTATGATCTAACTGATATGAAATAATTAAAATAAGCAAATTCATAGAGGCAGAAACTAGAATACATGTTATCAGGGGCCAGGGTGGGGGTAGGGAAGAAGTACCATCTGTAAGAAATGGGAGGACAACTGGGTTAGATAATTTTTTTATATTTCTTCCAAACTTTTAAGTTTTAATCAAATATTGTAAGGTCTATAATTCCTTGATCTTCCCCACATAATTCTTTTATCCCATTACAGCTATACTTGGGGCTGGGGTCTCCCTATTACTGACCCCACACTTCCAAAGTCAGCACACCTCACTCTCCTTTTCTCTTCTGTGGAGGAGGTGTTAGGGACTGTCTGCAAAAGAAAGCCAATGAACAGGCAAATGATGCCTCTTAGTCTTGGTTTTAAGAGGCCTCAGGCTAAGATATGGGCTATAGTTGGTAGGAATATTGTGATGATGTTCTTTCACAGTTTGTAAAAAATGTTTCACAACAATGCAAGGTGGTGGTGGTGGGGTGATATATGGTAGCCCTGTATGATGATATGCATGTTTGTTTTGTAAGTTCCCAACTTTTACTATGCACTTATTGTTTAGGTATGTCATGTTTTCATTTCTTTTGGGTAGATACCTAGTAGTGGAATTGGTGGGTCACATGGTAAATTTATGTTTAACATTTTAAGAAATGGAGGCAATAGTTTTTTTTAAAGAGGTAAAATTAATCTAACATAAAAGTAACCATTTTAATGTAATTAATGCCATGGGACTGTAAACTTAAAAATGATTAAAATGGCAAATTTGGGAGTGGGTATAGCTCCATGGTCTGAGTGCCTGCTTCCCATGTACGAGGTCCCAGGTTCGATCCCTGGTACCTCCTTAAAAAAAAAAAAGGCAAGTAAAATGGCAAATTTTATATATAACCACAATAAATATTTTAACAAGTAAAATTCAGTGGCCTTAAATATATTCACAATATTGTACAACCACCACCTTTATCTAGTTCCAAAATATTTTGGAAATCTTGTATCCATTAAGCAATCATCCCCCTCTTCTCCCCCACTCCCAGCCCCTGGCAACCACCAATCTGCTTTCTGTTTCTCTGAATTTGCCTATATTGGATATTTCATATAAGTGGAACCCTCTAATATGTGGCCTTTTGCATCTGTCTTCTTTCATTAGTATAATGTTTTCAACATTCATCCACATTGTGGCATGTATCAATACTTCATTCATTTTTACAACTGAAAAACATTCCATTGATGTATATACACATTTTGTTTATCCATTCATCAATTGATGGACCTTTGGTTTATTCCCACTTTTTGGCTATTGGGAATAATGTTTCTATGTACAGTCACAGACAAGTATTTGTTTGAATACCTGTTTTCAATTCTTTTGAGTGTATGCCTAGAAGAGGAGTTGTTGGGCCAAATGGTAATTCTATGTTTAACTATTTGAGCAACCACAAAACTGTTTTCCATAGAAGCTGCACCATTTTACATTCCCATCTGCAATGAACGAGAGTTCCAATTTCTCCACATCCTAACCAACACTTGTTATTTTCTTTTTTAAAAAATGATAGCCATCCTGATAGTGGGTATGAAGTGGTATCTCCTTGTGGTTTTGATTAGCATTTCCCTAATGGCTAATGATGTTGAGCATCTTTTCATATGATTCTTGGTTATTGTATACCTTCTTTGGAGAAATGTCTCTTCAAGTCCTTTGCCCATTAAAATTTTTTTGGTCTTTCTGTTATGAGTTACAAGAGTTCTTTATATATTCTAGATACAAGTCTCTTATTAGATATATGATTTACAAATATTTTCTCTCATTCTGTAGATTGCCTTTTCACTTTCTTGATAGTGTCCTGGAATGCATAAATTTTAAAAATTTTAATGAAGTCCAATTTATCTATTTTTTCTTTTGTTGCTTGTGCTTTTAGTGTCTTATCTAAGAATCTACTGCCAAATCCATAGTTATGAAGGTTTACCCCTATGTTTTCTTTTTAAATTCATGAATACTTCCTTTTTATAGTCTCTTGTTACATTTTTTAGCTTTCTTTTTAGTAATATATATGACCTTGGACTTTGTCTTTCAACCACTGTCATACCCATATAATAGCACTGCTGGTTACAAGCATTACGTTGTGCTTTCACCTTTTCTATTCATTTCCAAAGATTAACATACAACGTTTTTACCAATTCTGCACAATTTAACCTTCAGCTTTCTTTTCTCTAACCTCATTCTATTTTATGGTGCCCCATATTCAAGTTATTAACTCCGTGAGATTACACAATATATTTAGTTCAAAGTAGTGTAATCATACAGTATTTGTCCTTTTCTGTCTGGCTTGTTTCACTCAACATAATGTCCTCCAGGTTCATCCAAGTTGTCATATGGTTTATGAATTAATTTCTTCTTACAGCTACATAATAGTCCATCATGCCACATGGACACCACAGTTTGTTTATTCATTCATTGGTTGATGGACTCCTGGGTTGTTTCCATCTTTTGGCAAGCGTGAATAATGCTGCTAAGAACATCGGAGTTCAGATGTCTGTTCGTGTCACTGCTCTCAGTTCTTCTGGGTATATAGCTAGTAGTAGTATTGCTGCGTCACATGGCAAATTTATATTCAACTTCCTTAGGAATTGCTTAACAATCCTCCACAGTGGTTGTACCATTCTACATTCCCACCAATAGTGAATAAGTTTTCCTATCTCTTCACATCCTTTCCAACATTTTCAGTTTTCCAACTTTTTAATAGCAGCCAGTCTAATAGGTGTGAAATGATATCTCATTGTAGTTTTGATTTGCATTTCCCTAATCGCTAGTGATGTTCTACATTTTTTCATGTGTTGGGGGTTTGTTTGTTTTTTTTTTTTTGTTTTTGTTTTTTTTGCCATTTGTATTTCTTCTTTGAACAAATGTCTATTCAAGTTTTTTGCTCATTGTTTAAATGGGTCGTTTGTCTTTTTATTATTGAGTTGTAGCATCTCCACATATATTGTGGATATTAAACCCTTATTGGATATGTGATTTCCAAATATTTTCTCCAATTGAGTTGGCTGTGTTTTCATCCTTTTGACAAAGTCCTTTGAGGTGCAAAAGTGTTGAATTTTGAGGAGTTCCTATTTATCTATTTTTTCTTTTACTGCTCATGTTTTGGGTATAAGGTCCAAGAAACCACCACCTAACACAAGGTCTTTAAGATGTTTCCCTACATTTCTTTCTAGTAGTTCTATGGCCATGGCTTTTATATTTAGGTCTTTGATCCTTTTTGAGTTCATTCTTTTATAGGGAGTGAGATAGGGGTCCTCTTTCATTCTTTTGGTTATGGATATCCAGTTCTCCCAGCACCATTTGTTGAAGAGACTGTTTTGTACCATTAACATGCCTTTGATAAGTTTGTTGGAAACCAGTTGGAACGACGTAAAGGACTTGTATGCAGAAAACTACACAACATTGTTAAAGGAAATCAAAGAAGCACTAAATAAATGGAAGAATATTCCATGTTCATGGATTGGAAGACTAATCATCATTAAGATGTCTGTCCTACCCAAATTGATTTACATATAATGCAATCCAATAAAAATTACAACAGCATTTTTTACTGAATTGGAAAAGCTATCTATGAAATTTATTTGGAAGGGCAAGGGGCCCTGAATACCCAAAGACATATTGACAAAGAAAAACAAAATAGGAGGAATTACACTACCTGACTTTAAAACATGCTACAAAGTCACAGTGGTCAAAACTGCATGGTATTGGTACAAGGATAGACACATGGACCAATGGAACAGAATTGAGAGTTCTGATATAGATCCTTGCATATATGATCAACTGATATTTGACAAGGCCACCAAGCTCATTCAACTGGGAGAGAATGGTCTCTTCAACAAATGGTGCTTGGAGAACTGGATATCATATCCAAAAGAATGAGAGAGGATCACCATCTCAAGCCCTATACAAAAAGTAACTCAACAGTAGCAATGCTTCAATATGGGTTCATCAACTGTAACAAATGTACCACACCAATGAAGGATGTTGTTAATGTGGGACTGTGTGGGAGAGGGAGGGAGTGGGGCATATGGAAATCCCTTATATTTTTATGTAGCATTTATGTAATCTAAAGCTTCTTTAAAAGTAAAAATATTAATCATAAAAAAGTAACTCAAGATAGATTAAAGATCTAAATATAAGAGCCAAGACCATAAAGCTCCCAGAAGATAATGTAGATAAGCATCTACAAGATCTTGTAGTAAGAAATGGTTTCATAAATTTACACCCAAAGCATGAGCAACAAAAGAAAAAATAAGTAAACGGGACCTCCTCAAATTTAAAAACTTTTGCACTCCAAAGGAGTTTGTCAAGAAAGTGAAAAGTCAGTTTACTCAATGGGAGAAAACATTTGGTAACCATCTATCCGATAAGGGCCTAATATCCAACATATATAAAGAAATCCTACATCTCAAAAATAAAAAGTCAAATAACCCATTTAAAAAAGGGGCAAGAGATTTGAATAGACATTTTTCCAAAGAAGAAATACGAATGGCTACAAAGCACATGAAAAGATGCTCAACATCACTAGCTATTAGGGAAATGAAAATCAAAACTACAATGAGATATCACCTTACACCCATTAGACTGGCAGCTATTAAAAAAACAGAAATACAAGTGCTGGAGAAGATGTGGAGGAATGGGAAACTTCATCAACTGCTGGTGGGAATGTAGAATGGTGCAGCCATTGCGGAGAATGGAATTTTCTTGTTTGTTTCTTTGTTTTTTTGTTTATTATTATTAATATTGAAATAATGAAAATGCTCTAATAATGATTGAAGTGATGAATGCACAACTATGTGATTATAGCAAATTCCATTGATTGTACACCTTGGAGGAATTGTATGTTTTATTAATATGTATCAATAAAATTGATTTTTTAAAAAAGGACTACAAGTGTTGGAGAGGATGTGGAGGAAAGGAAACACTTATCCACTGCTGGTAGTAATGGAGAATAGTGTAGCCACTGTGGAGGACAGTTTGGCAGTTCCTCAGGAAGCTAACTATAGAACTGCCATATGATCCAGCAATCCCACTGTTAGGTATATACACAGAAGAATTGAAAGCAGGGATACAAACAGATATATGCACACCAATGTTCACAGCAGCATTATACACTATTGCCAAAAGTTGGAAGCAACCCAAATGTCCATCAATAGATGATTGGATAAGCGAACTGTGGTATATACATACAATGGAATATTGTTCAGGTGTAAGAAAGAATGCAGTATTAACACATGGGATAACATGGATGAATCTTGAAGATCTGATGTTGAGTGGACTAAGCCAGTCACTGAAGGACAAATATTACATGACTGCAATGATATGACTTGAGCAAACTGAGCAGACTCACAGAAGGATAGGTTAACAGGAGACAGAAAGGGAGTATAGGTTGATGAGCCAATGCCCATATGGGCAAAATCTATGTAAGGTGGAAAGGTGTGGTTGGGTAGTGAATGGCGTGAGAGTGGTGCAGTGATGTGATGTGATGTGATTGGGTTTGGAGGTGCTGGTCTGTGAGGGGGAGTAGGGTGGGGGGTTTGGGTTCGACTATCCGTGGAACTGAGTGGAGAGTTGGAGGAAGGAGCAGGTGAACTCTTGGGATTTGCAGGTCTGTGGTTAAAACTACAATGGTGAGAACATTCTTTTGGCAAATATGACAGGGGAGGGTTACTGGTGTAGGGTATTGGGGGTGGGGGGATGTGCGGGACAGGGCTCACCTGGGGCATGTTTCTATGGAATATGAAAGTGTTCATTTTGTCATAGTATGTTATCTCAGTGGGTGGAGACAGACACAGTAAACAAGAAAATATCCCAGGGAGTCCTGCTATGTTCTCAATTAGAGGGACAAGAATCTCTCAAGAACATAGGCAGTGCCTAACAAAAGAAAACAGAGGAATATGTCAAGCCCTCAATATTTTTGAAAGTAACTATGAATCTTATCCTTCAAAAATTGAAGCTTAGTGGTTACCATAGGTTCCAAGGGAAGGGGAAGGGAAGAATAGAATAGATGGAACATAGGGCATTTTTAGGGCACTAGAATTGTTCTGCATGATCTTGCAATAACGAATGCAAACCATTTTAAATTTCGTCAAAACCTATAAAAGTGTATGATCCAAAATGTAAACAGTAATGTAAAACATTGACCATGGTTAATAGCAATGCTTCAATATTTGTGCATCAATTGTAACAAATGTACCATCCACATGTAAAATGTTATTAATAGGGGAGAGTGGAAAAGGGGGGGAGGGCGTTGTGTATATGGGAATCCCCTTTATTTTCTATGTGACTTTTCTGTAACCTAATGCTTCTTTGAAGATAAAATGAAAAAAATAAGACACTTGGGGAACATACAGAAGAAATTGTCACTGTACATACAAAACAACAGATCTTACAGTGATGAAAGCACAATGCATAAAAATTTTTATTTTATTTCAAATTTTTTATTTTTTATTTTTGTATTTTGTTTTTTTAATCATTATTATCATTTTATTTTCTTATAAATTTTATTTGTGTTTTTTGCTTTGTTTTTGGTGAGGTTTTGGATCACAGAAGTGTCACAATTGTGGCAGGGGAGGATCACTGGCGTGGGGTATCAGTGATGAGGGGATGTGTGGAGAGAAGTGCACCTTTACCATGCCTCTAAGATATATGAATATGTTCAAGTGTTCATGGGGCATTGTCTCGGTGGGTGGAGACCCACAAAATAAATGAAAGAATACTGAATTCCCAACCTGAGGAGTCATACTACATTCTCTAATATAATGGCAAGAATCCTCCGAGTACATGGGCAGTGCCTGGTGAAGGAAGACAGACCATTACGCCACCCCATGATATTGATGATTGTACTTATGAACCTTTTCTTGTGAAATTGAAACTTAGCCTAGTATTATACATTGCCTAAGAGTTACCTCCTGAAAGCCTCCTTGTTGGTCAAATGAGGCCTCTCTCTAAGCCAAACTCAGCATATAAACACACTACCTTCACTCCAGCGTGGGACGTGACTCCTGGGGTTGAGCCTCCCTGGCACTGAGGGACTATTACTAATCACCAACTAGCAATGCATCTGGAAAAAGACCTTGACCAAAAGGGGGGAAGGGTAAATACAAATGAGTTTTTTTTTTTTTTTTTTTTCCTTCTTTTTTTTTTTTTTTTAAAGATTTTATTTATTTATTCATTTATCCCCCCCCTGCTGCCCGTGCTCGCCGGGTCAGCCAACCACACCGTGCGGGCGGGCCTGCCCTCACCAGGAGGCCCCGGGAACCGAACCCGGGGCCTCCCATATGGTAAACGGGAGCCCCACTGATTGAGCCACAGCCGCCTCCCTACAAATGAGTTTTTATGGCTAAGAGATTTCAAAGTGAGTAGGTAGGTCATTCCAGAGGTTATACTTATGCATGTCTCAGCAGGATCTCATTGACTGCCACAGTAAACAGTGCCTCAAATAGCAAGGCTCTTGAGTGCTCTAGAGACATCTAGGAACTATAAGCAAGGCAGACAGGCTCAGGAATTTGGCACCTTGTCACTGGGACTTTCTATGGAATTTATATTCCCCAGTGTAACAGAGTTAGACTCATTTATAGGTTCCCTACACATGGCTCTTCTGCCCTTTTTATTTAAACCTATACTTAGCACTATATTGTTAAATATATGTCTCAGAGACTTAAATCTTTGGTCTGTTCATGTGCCAGTTGAGCCCTGAATCTCAGCAGGGTTGCAACACCTACTCTCCAGTTCATTGGACTCACCCAGGACAACTAACAAGGAGATGATGGTAGAAGATGACCATCCCAAGGAACAGAGAGTACCTGCAACTGCAAGCAAGATAGTCCTATCCATCTGCCCCATGGGGTCTACACCCCCTCTCAATTAGAAGCAGAATGGGCATCACCATCCCCAAATCCTCAAGATTGGGGAATGAACAATGGACTAAAGTAGACTTCTTATTATTCGAAAAAAGGAAAAAGAAAATGAGTTGGCTGTAGAGGTGAGGGTTTATTTCTGGGTTCTCAATTCTATTCTACTGAAACGATATGTCTATCTTGATGTCAATACCAGGCTGTTTTGACCACTGTAGCTTTGTAATATGTTTCAAGATCAGGCAGTGAAATTCTTCCCACGTTGCTCTTCTTGTTTTATAATGCTTTTGGCTATTCAGATGCATTTTCCCTTCCAAATGAATTTGATAATTGACTTTTCTATTTCTGTAAAGTAGCCTGTTGGAATTTTGATTGGTATTGCATTGAATCTATAAATCAGTTTGGGTAGGATTGACATCTTCACGATATTTAGTCTTCCAATCCATGAACACGGAATGTCTCTATTGTTTTGGTCTTTGTTGATTTCTTTTAGCATTGTTTTGCAATTTTCTACACTTTCTGTACTTCTTTGGTTAAACTAATTTCTAGGTATTTGAGTCTTTTTGTTGCTACTGTAAGTGGAATTTTTCCATGATTTCCTCCTCAGATTGTTCAATACTTGTCTACAGAAACATTATTGATTTTTACATGTTGATCTTTTATACTGCCACTTTGCTGAACTCATTTATTAGCTCAAGTAGCTTTGTCATAGACATTTCAGAATTTTCTAAATATAAGGTCATGTCATCCACAAATAGTGAGAATTTTACTTCCTTTTTTCCTATCTGGATGCCTTTTTCTTTCTTGTCTAATTGCTCTAGCTAGAACTTCTAACACAATGTTGAATAACAATGGTGACAGTGGGCATCCTTGTCTTGTTCGCTATCTTAGAGAGAACGCTTTCAACCTTTCCCCATTGAGTATGATGTTGGTTGTGAGTTTTTCATATATTCCTTTTATCATATTGAGGAATTTTCCTTCCATTCCAGCTTTTTGAAGTGTTTTTATCAAGAAAGGATGTTAGATTTTGTTGAATGCCTTTTCTGCTTCAATCAAGATGATCATGTGTTTTTTTCCTTCAATTTGTTAATGTGGTTGTATTAATTAGCCAAAGCGGTGGGGTGCTGATGCAAAATACCAGAAATCGGTTGGTATTTATAAAGGGTATTTATTTGGGGTAGAAGCTTACAGTTACCAGGCCATAAAGCCTAAGTTGCTTCCTTCACCAAAGCAAGATGGCTGCCAACATCTGCAAGGGTTCAGTCTTCCTCTGCTTCTTAAGGCTCCGTGGTCCCAGCTTCTTCCAATATCAGCTGTAGGCTTGGATAAGTCTCGTCCCTCTCCTGGGGCTCATTTCTCTCCAGGCTCAGCTGCTCTGCTCTCTCCACAAGGCCAGCTATAGACTATCAGGCTAATGGCTCGTCTCTCTTCCCGGGGCCTCTGCCGCATCTGCTTCTCTGTGTTTACTTCCCGGGGCCCTAGCTAAAAAACTTCACTCTCTGTTCTGCCATGTGGTTTTCCCTGTAAAAACTCAACATCCTACTGACATGGCCCAATCAAAGCCTTAATCATAATTTAATCAAGTAAAAGCGAAACCTCTGAATCCAATATAATCTAATATGGCCAGGGGAAAAGACCAGTTTGCAAACATAATTTAATATCTATATTTTGGAATTCATAAACAATATCAACTCCTACAGTATTGTATATGTTAACTGATTCTCTTATGTTAATCCAGCTTCGCATGTCAGTAAAAAGTCCCACTTGGTTGTCATGTATAAGTCTTTGATATGCTGCTGGATTCTATCTGCAAGTATTTTGTTGAGAATTTTTACATCTATGTTAATTAGAGAGATTGGTCTGTAATTTTCTTTTCTTGTAGTATCTTTATCTGGCTTTGATATTAGGATGATGTTGGCTTCATAAAATGTATTGAGTAATTTCCCCTTCTCTTAAATTTTTTGGAAGAATTTAAACAGGATTAGTGTTAATTATTCTCAAAATGCTTGGTAGAATTCAACTGTGAATCCATCTGGCCCAGGACTTTTCTTCATTGGGAGATTTAATCTCTTTAAATGTGATTGGTTTGTTAAGTTTTTGTATTTCTTGTAGCATCAGTGTAGATTGTGCATTTCTAGGAATTTATACATTTCATCTAAGTTGTCTAGTTTGTTGGCATAGAATCTCTTATAATATCCTCTTATGACCTTTTTATTTCTGTGGAATCAGTTGTAACTTCACCTCTTTCATTCCTGAATTTATTTATTTGTACCTTCCATCTTTTTCCTTTGGTAGTCTAGCTAAGGATGTGTCGATTTTATTGATCTTCCCAAAGAAACAGTTTTGTTTTGTTGATTTTTCTCTACTGTTTTCTTTTTGTTCTCAATTTCATTTATTTCTGCTCTAATCTTTATTATTTCTTTCCTTCTGCTTGCTTTGGAAGTGGTTTGCTGTTCTTGTTCTAGTTTCTACAGTTGTTCTGTTAGATCTTTGATTTTAGGTCTTTCTTCTTTTTTAATATAAGCATTTAGGGCTATAAATTTCCCAGTCAGGACTGCCTTCGCTGTATCCCATAAGTTTTGGTAAGTTGTGTTCTCGTTTTCATTCATCTCAATATATTTACTAATTTCACTGAGAGTTTCTTCTTTGACCCACTGATTATTTAGGGGTGTGTTGTTCAGCCTCCACACATTTACAAATTTACCTTTTTCCTGTCTATTTTTTATTTCAAGTCTCATTCCATTATGAACTGAGAAGGTGTTTGTATAATTTCAAACTTCTTATATTTATTGAGACTTGCATTGTGACCTAAAATGTGGTCTATCCTGGAGAAAGATCTATGACCCCTTGAGAAAAATATATAATCTGCTGAGTTTGGGTGGAACATTCTGTATATGTCTGATAGGTCTAACTCATTTATCATATTGTTCAAGTTTTCTTTTTCCTTTTGATCATCTGTCTAGTTCTATCTAATGATGTGAGTAGTATGTTGAAGTCTCCAACTATTATTTTAGAGATGTCTATTTCTCCATTCAGTTTTGCCAGAGTATGCCTCATATATTTTGGGGCACCCTGTTTAGGTGCATAGATATTTATGACTGTTTTTCTTCCTTGTGGATTGTCCCTTTTATTAATATATAATGGCCTTCTGCCTTTCTCATAACTTTTTTGCATTTAAAGGCTGTTTTGTCTGATATTAGTATAGCTACTCCCTGCTCTTTTTGGTTACTGTTTGCGTGGAGTATCTTTTTCCAACCTTTCACTTTCAGTCGGTTTGTATCCCTGGGTCTAAGTTGAGTCTCCTGTAGGCAGCATATGGATGGCTCATTTTTTATCCATTCTGTCAGCCTATATCTTTTGACTGGGAAGTTTAATCCATTCACATTCAATGATATTACTGTAAATGCATTATTTACTTCCACCATTATATTCTTTACTTTTCATATGTCATATTTTATTTTCACCCATCATTTTTTTTTTTTTTAACTCTTTTGGTTATCCTGTCTGCTATTCTATCTTCTATACTCTCCTCCAAGCCTCTCTCTCCTGTCTTTTTCTTTCAGGTTCTAAGGTTTCCTTTAAGATTTCCTGTAAAGTTGGATTCTTTTTTACGAACTCTCTTAGTTTCTGTTTGTGAATATTTTAAACTCACCTTCATATTTAAAGGACCGTTTTGCCAGATAAAGAATTCTTGGCTGGCAGTTTTTCTCTTTCAGTAAGGTAATTGTATCATACCACTGTCTTGCCTTCATGGTTTCTGACGAGAAATCTGTACTAAGTCTTACTGGGCGTCCCTTGTATGTAACAGTGTGCTTCTCCCTTGCTGCTCTCAGAATTTCTCTTTATCTTTAACATAATATGTGTCTTGGAGTAGGTCTATTCAGATTTATTCTGATTGGGGTATGCTGCACTTCTTGGACATGTAAGCTCATTTGTTTTGTGATAGTTGGGAAATTTTCAGCTGTTATTTCCTCAAATACTCTTTCTGCCCCTTTTCTCTTCTCTTCTTCTGGAATTCCCATGACACGTATATTGTTGCATTTTGTGTTATCATTCAACTTCTGAGCCTCTGCTAAATTTTTCCATTCTTTTATTTCTCTGTTCTTTTCTCTCTTCATTTTCAGCTGTTCTGTCTTGTGTATCACTTAGTCTTTCTTTTACCATTTTGAGTCTGCTGTTGTATGCCTGTAATGTGTTTTTTTCCATTTTTAAAAAATTTATTGAGGTATATCACACATACATAAACATACATAAACAATAAATGTATAGTAATTGTTGTGAGCTTACAAAACAAACATACATATCATACAGGGACATCATACCTCATCCTACCAACAATACCTTACATTGTTGTGAAACATTTTTAATGATTGAAGAGCATCCTCAAAATATTGCTACCAACCAAAGTATCTTACATTTGGTGTATTTTTTCCCCCAACCCACCCTATTATTATTATTATCGTTATTATTATATCATTTATGTATGAACATACATAAACAATAAGTGTATAGTAAAAATTGTGAACTTACATAGCAAACATGCATAACAGCATACAGGAGTCCCATACATCAACCCACTACCAACACCTTGCATTGTTGTTACAAATTATGAAAGAATATCATCAAAATCTTACTACTAACTATAGTCTTTATCTTACATTTGGTGTATTTCCCCCCAACTCACTCTATTATTATTTTTTAAATATATTTTTATGACAGAGGTTGTAAACTTACAAAACGATCATGCACATGTGCAGGATTCCCATACAACAGCCCTCTATCAACACACCACACTGCGGTGAAACATTTGTTACAAATTATGAGATAATATCATCCGACTATTACCAGGTCCATAGTGTACATTTGGCACACTTTTTCCATACTCCCCCATTATCAACACAGAACATCTTTGGCATAGATGCATGCATTTTATATTATTGCTGTTAAACATAGTCCATAGGTCACACCAGTTGTATTTTTCCCATGCTTCTCCACATTCCCATCACCCTGCAATAGTGATGTACATCTGCTCTAGCTCACAAAGGACACTCTTGCATCTGTACCATCAACCACAGTTCTCATCCACTTCTGGGTTTACTGTGTTATTCAGTCCCTAGATTATTCTCTAGCTTTCTTTAAATTAGCATTTGTAACCCTAGACTTCCCTTTTCAGCCACATTCCGATTTATAAACCAGCTGTTACTCACTATAATGTGTTACCATCAACTCTATCCATTTCCACACTTTTACAATAAAGTTAATTAAAACTTTTACATACATTAAACGTCAGTAGTCCATCTCCATCCTCCTCTTATCTCTTTTAAGAATCCACCACCTACCACCTGGTCTTAAAGATATTTTCTTACATTTTCTTCTGGAAGCTTTATGGTTCTTGCTTTTATATTTATGTTTTTGATTCATTTTGAGTTAATTTTGTATAAGGTGAGATATGGGTCCTCTTTCCTTCTTTTGGCTATGGATATCAAGTTCTCTCAGCACCATTTTTTGAATGGACTGTTCTGTCCAAGCTGGGTGGGTTTGACAGGCTTGTCAAATATCACTTGACCATACATGGGAGAGTCTGTTTCTTAACCATCAACTCGGTTCCATTGGTCTATGTGTCTGTCTTTATGCCAGTATCATGCTGTTTTTACCACTGTAGTAAGGTAATATGACTTAAAGTCTGAAAGTGAGAGTCCTACAACTTCATTTTTCCTTTTTAAGATGTTTCTGGCTATTTGGGTCATCTTACCCTTCCAAATAAATTTGATAATCACATTTTCCATTCATTTAAAAAAATGCTGGTGGAATTTTTATTGGGGTTGTTTTGAATCTGTATATCAATTTGGGTAGAATTGACATCTTAATGATATTTAGTCTTCCAATCCATGAGCATGGAATGTTCTTCCAATTATTTAGGTCTTTTAAAAAGTTTCTTCTAACAATGAGTTGTAGTTTTCTGAATACAAGTGCTTTACATCATTGGTTAAGTGTATTCCTAAATATTTGATTCTCTCAGTCACCACTGTAAATGGAATTTTTTTTCCTGACTTCCTCCTCAGATTGCACATTGCTAGTGTCTTTTAAAGTATATTTCATCTGATATAAGTATAGGTTTTTGGGCTTTTTTTTTTCTTTTTGTTACCAAATGTGTGGAATATCTTTTTCCAGCCTTTCGCTTTCAATCTATTTGTATCCTTGGGTCTAAGGTGAGTCTCTTGCAGACAGCATATAGGTGGCTCATATTTTTTTTATCCATTCTGCCAGTCTGTGTCTTTTGATTGGGGAGTTTAATCCATTAACTTTCAATGTTATTACTGTAAAGGCAGTTCTTATTTCACCCATTTTGACCTTTGGGTTTTATCTGTCATATTTTATTTTCACCACTCTTTTGAGACTTTTAATTACTTTTACTAACATAATCTTCATTTCTAGACTCTCTTCCAAGTCCCTCTTGATGGAGTTTCAATTAAAGGCCATGACTACTGACAGAAAGCAGGTCACCTTGGAATATAATAAACAAGCTCTCCAGTCTCATGCTCTAGGAGCTGGGTGGGGAAACATCCTGAGACAATGCCTGTAAATTGCAGAAATGTAAAAGAGCTGAGTCATTGACCTTTAAGACTTGTTGATTTCAGCTCATGTGTAACTGTTAAGTATCTATTACCCTTGCACATGCGCACATGTATTTTGATTGGTCAAAAGCCAAATAAAAGCCACGCTCTATGAGGTGGCTGGGCTCTTCTCTCCATATCGGACGGAGAGTCCCCTGATCCCAGTTTTTCTTCTCTTTGTCTTATTCTTTCTTTCTCATTCGTGGCACCATTTTCACGAACCCAGTTCCTGAACGCCAACACCCTCTCTCCTGTCTTTTCTTTTCAGACTGTAGCACACCCTTTAGTATTTCCTGCAAAGCCAGTCTCTTGGTTACAAACTCTTTCAGTTTCTGTTTATCTGTGAATATTCTAAACTCACCCTCATTTTTGAAAGACAATCTTGCTGGATATAAGATTCTTGGCTGGCAGTTTTTCTCTTGCAGTATCTTAAATATATCATAACACTGTGAAACCATTGCCTCCATGGTTTCTGATGAGAAATCGGCACTTAATCTTATTGGGTATCCCTTATATGTTATGCATTGCTTTTCTCTTGCTGCTCTCAGAATTCTTTCTTTGTCTTTAGCATTTGACATTGTGATTAGTATGTGTCTCAGAGTTGGTCTATTTGGATTTTTTCGGATAGGAGTATGTTGTGCTTCTTGGACATGGATATCAATGTCCTTCAATAGGGATGGGAAATTTTCTACCTTTATTTCTTCAAATATTCCTTCTGCTCATTTTCCCTTCTCTTTTCCTTCTGGGACACTCATGACACATATGTTTGCATGGCACTTGCTGTCATTTAGTTCCCTGAGACCTTGTTCAATTCTTTCCATTCTTTTCTTCATCAGTTGTTTTGTATGTTCACTTTCAGAGGCCATTTCTTCAAGCTTACCAATCCTTTCTTTTGCCTCCTCAAATCTGCTATTATGTGATTCCAGTGTATTTTTTATTTCATTTATTGTGCCTTTCATTCCCATAAGATCTGCTATTTTTCTATGTATGCTTTCAAATTCTTCTTTGTGCTCATCCAATGTCTTCTTAATATCCTTAATCTCTTTAGCCATCTCATTGAATTTATTAAGGAGATTTGTTTGAACATCTATGATTAGTTGTCTCAACTCCTTTATGTCATCTAGAGGCTTATCTTGTTCCTTTAACTGGGCCATATCTTCCTATCTTCCTGTTTCTTGGTGAGGATTGTATTTTTTTGTTGGCGTCTTGGCATCTAGCTTACTAGATGTATTTATTCTGGGTGCAGTTTCTCTCTTTAGTTTAGGACTTTGTTGCCTTTTCTCCCCTGCTGGTTGTGTAGTAGGAGCCAAGGATGTAATTGGTGCTGTAAGCTGTGAAGGCTCAAGCTGCCCTCATTGCCATCAATGAAGCTTCTCCCCTCTTTCTCCTTTGCCATGGGTAGGGACAGAACCACAGCTGTGTGTAATAATCCAAGTCATGCAGGCCTAAACTCTAGTTGCCTGGAGAGACTGATGAAGCTTCAAGCCCCTTCCTCCGCTGCCTGGGGTGGGCATGGAGGTGCAGGTGTGGGCAGCAATCTATGTTGTGCGAGTCCAAAATGACTGCATTTACCCAGGTAAACTTTTTTTTTTTTTTAAAAAGATTTTATTTATTTATTCATTCATTTATCCCCCCCTTGCTGCTTGCGCTCGCCGGGTCAGCCAACCACGCCGTGCGGGCGGCCCGCCCCCACCAGGAGGCCACGGGAACCGAACCCGGGGCCTCTCATATGGTAAACGGGAGCCCCACTGATTGAGCCACAGCCGCCCCCCTAGGTAAACTTTTGACTATTCAGTCTGTGCCAGCTGAATGTACCTGCAGTTACCCAGAAAGGTTGGCACAGGGCTTGCCAGCTTCCTCCCTGCTAGTTGTGGGGCTGAAGCCTAGGCTAGGGCTGCAGGCCCATCTGGGTGAAAGAAGCCGGTCCCTACCGTCACTGTGATTTTCAGTCAGCCTGACTTCCCCTCATGCTGGGGCGGAGTCAAAATTGTGCCTACTGGCCTCTTTCTGACCCAGAGAGGTTCAAATTTTAGCTGTTCTTAGGATTATACTTTATCCCACCGAATTTACTAATCAGTAGCTGAAGTTGGTGCCCAACCATCTCTTCTTCCCCAGTTTTGGAGAAGTGGAGCATCCAATTCCAGCAACAGAATAGCTCCCAAGGTGGCTTGTGCCGCCAATGGAGGATGGGCACCGGCCTCCGTGGTGTGGAGTGCTCTACTTACGAATCTTCTCTGCAGATGGGCAATCTCCTCCTTCCATTCTTTCAAGGATGTTGCAGGATGCACTTCTGGTCTCCTGGAGCCCCCAAACAGGTGCTTTAGGTAGCTCTGGATGATTACTAATCACCCTGTAGCACAAGCTGTCTCTAGGAACTCCTTACTCTGCCACCATCTTGCTGCTTGTTTGTAATGTGTTTTTTAAAACATTTCATCAAAGTATGTCATTCATACATGAACATACATAAACAATAAGTGTATAGTAAAAATTGTGAACTTACAAAACAAACATGCATAACTTCATACAGGGGTCCCATACATCAAACCACCACCAACACCTTGCATTGTTGTGAGACATTTGTTACATATTATGAAAGAATATCATCAAAATCTTACTGCTAATTTTAGTCCATATCTTACATTTGGTGTATTTTTCCCCCAACCCACCCTATTATTTTTTAAAATATATTTTTATGACAGAAGTTGTGAACTTACAAAACAATCATGCACATGTGCAGAATTCCCACACAACAGCCCTTCATCAACATACCACACCATGGTGGAGCATTTGTTAAAGATTACGAGAAAATATCATCTATTACCACCAACCATGGTCCATAATGTACATTTGGCACACTTTTTCCATACTCCCCCATTATCAACACAGTACATCTTTGGCATAGATGCATGCATTTTACAGTATTGCTGTAAACCACAGTCCATAGGTCACACCAATTGTATTTTTCCCATGCTTCTTCATATTCCCACCACCCTGCAAGAGTGATGTACATCCGCTCTAGCTCACAGAAGGACACTCTTGCATCTGTACCATCAACCACAATTCTGATCCGCCTCTGGGTTCACTGTGTTATTCAGTCCCTACATTATTCTCTAACTTTCTTCCAATTGATATTTACATCCATAGACTATCCTTTCAATCCACATTCCCATTTATAAACTAGCTGCTACTCACTATAATGTGTTGCCATCAACTCTATACATTTGCACACTAGCATGTATTTTTTTTTTTTTTTTTAGGTACTGGGGACCTGGGATTGAACCTGGGACCTCATATGTGGGAAGCCGTTATTCAACCACTGAGCCACATTGGCTTCCCTAAGTTGGTTTTTTCATTTGTTTTGCTTGTTGTTTGTTTTTGTTTTTTTCAGGAAGCAACAAGAACTGAACCTAGGACCTCCCATGTGGGAGGCGGGTGCTGAACTGCTTGAGCCACATCCACTACCATATAATGTGTTGTGGATTTTTTTTTTGTATAATGTTTTTTTTTTTTAACAATTTATTGAAGTATATCATTCATACATGAACATACATAAACTATAAGTGTTCAGTAAACATCATGAACTTACAAAACAAACATGCATAACATCATACAGGGCTCCCACACACCACACCACCCCCCACAAACACCCTGCATTTTTGTGAAACATTTGTTAACAAACCATGAAAGAGCATCATCAAAGTATTACTAACTATATTCTGTATCTTCCTCCCCTATACATTTTTTAAAGGATTTATTTAGTTAATTATTTACTTTTATCCATTTTTACCCACTGCCCCTGTTTTTGCTGTTTCTGTGTCCATTAGCTGAGCGACTCTGCGTCTGTTTCCTGCCCTCTCTTCTCATCCTTCTCCTCCTGTCTTCACTGGGATTCGACCTTCGAAACCTCCAATGTGGGAGAGAGGCCTCCTACTGCCTGTGCCACCTTAGTTCCTGGTTTTTCGGTGCGTCTCATCTTGGCTCTCCCTTGTGTCACTCTCCTGTTATGTCATCATCTGGCTGTGTGGCTCATGAGGCCTGGTGGCACTCCCACTTGCGGGGCTTTGTGGCCCATGCATGTTCTATATTTTTCTCTTTTTTTAAAAAATTTTTATCGGGAGGTCCCGGGGATCGAACCCAGCTACTTCCATATGGGAGATGGACACCCAACCACCCGAGCCACATCCGTCCCCCTACTATATCTCTTAAGGTTGACCAAAGATACCCAAAGTTACCGTCTTTTCCCATACAGGATGGTCATATAATAAATCAGGCTTAGTTTATCACCAGCATTCTAAAAACCAGACCTAGGGAGAAAAACTAGGTCTGGGGACACATGCATGGTTTCTAATATAGCGAATGTTTAGCCTACCCTGATTACCACCAAATCAGGACAGCGAGAATATTCGCAAGTATAATGTGTTTTTAATCTTACCTATCATGTCTTTCATTCCCATGAGCTCTGTTACTTTTCTATTCAGGTTTTCAAGTTCTTCTTTGTTCTCACTCAATGTCTTCTTTTTTTTAAAAAAATCAATTTAATTCATACTTATTAATAAAGTATACAATTCATCCGAAGTGCACAACCAATGGCATTTGGCACAATCACACTGTTGTGCATTTATCACTTCAATCATTACTAGAACATTTTCATTATTTCAAAAATAGTAATAATAATAACAAAAAACAAAAAACAGACAAAGAAACAAACAAACAAGAAATTGCTGCTATTTCTGGCTGTTCTTGCACAATTATTTATTTATTCATTAAGCAGTTTTATTGAGATATATTCACATACCATATGATATATCCAAAGTGTATAATCAATGGCTTTTAGTATAATCACAATGTTGTACATTCATCATCTCAAAAATTTTAGAACAATTTCATTACTCCAAAAAGAAAGACTCCACACCCCTTCGCATTCCTTCCTCAGCCCTACATAACCACTGATCTACTTTCATCTTTATAGATTGATATATATTTACATTTTATATAAATGGAATCATACCATATGTAGTATTCTTTGGTCTCCTTCACTTAGTATAATGTGTGTGTGGGTTTTTTTGGTCTGGTATTAACATTTTGTAGTATTAACCTACATTTGTTCAGCTTCAGAGAAAAATGGTTTTATATATGCAATTTTACCCATACTCATATTTCACATAATATATTTATATTTCACATAATATATTTAGTTCATAATAGCGCAATCATACAGTATTTGTCCTTTTGTGTCTGGCTTGCTTCACTCAACATAATGTCCTCCAGGTTTTTCCATGTTGTCATATGTTTCACAACTTCATTTCTACTTACTGCTGTATAATATTCCATCATGTGTATACTCCACAATTTGTTTATACATTCATCTGTTGATGGACACCTGGGTTGTTTCCAACTTTTGGCTATCATGAATAATGCTGCTATGAACATTGGTGTGCAGATGTCTATTTGTGTCACCTCTCTCAGGTCTTCTGGGTTATTCCCATGGCAAGTCTATGTTCAACTTCCTTAGGAACTTCCAAACAGTCCTTCACAGTGACTGTACCATTCTACATTCCCACCAACAGTGAATAAGCATTCTTATCTCTTTACATCCTCTCCAACATTTATAGTTTTCAGACTTTTTAATAGTGGTCAGTATAATAAGTGTGAAAGGATATCTCATTGTAGTTTTGATTTGCATTTCCCTAATCGCTAGTGATGTTGAATATTTTTTCATGTGTTTCGTTGCCATTTGTATTTCTTCTTTGGACAATTGTCTTTTCAAGTTTTTTGCCCATTTTTAATTGGATAATTTGTCTTTTTATTGCCAAGCTGTATGATCTTTTTATATATTATGAATATTAAACCCTTATCAGATATGTGATTGCCAAATATATTTTCCCATTGGGTTGGCTGCCTTTTCACCCTTTTGACAAAGTCCTTTGAGGTGCAAAAGGTGTTGAATTTTCAGGAGGTCCCATTTCTCTATTTTTCTTTTGTTGCTTGTGCTTCAGGTGAAAGGTTTGAGAAACTACTGTCTACCACAAGATGTTGAAAATGTTTTCCTACATTTTCTTCTAGGAGTTTTATGGTTGTTGTTTTTATATTTAGGTCCTTGTTCCATTTTTAGTTAATTTTTGTATAAAGTGTGAGATAGGGGTCTTCTTTCTTTCTTTTGGATATGGCTATCCAGTTCTCCCAGCACCATTTGTTGAATAGACTGTTCTGGCCCGGCTGGGTGGGCTTAACAGCCTTGTCAAAAATGACTTGACTGTAAATGTGAGGGTCAATTTCTGAGTTCTCGATTCAGTTCTAATGGTCAATCTGTCTGTTCT
Organism: Tolypeutes matacus; assembly: GCA_026826555.1. Taxonomy (NCBI): domain Eukaryota; kingdom Metazoa; phylum Chordata; class Mammalia; order Cingulata; family Chlamyphoridae; genus Tolypeutes; species Tolypeutes matacus. The sequence goes on along the minus strand of JAKSZT010019630.1, from coordinate 215,167 downwards.
TATGCCAGTACCATGCTGTCTTTACCACTGTAGCTAAGTAATATGCTTTAAAGTCAGGAAATGAGAGTCCTCCAATTTCGTTCTTCTTTTTAAAGACATTTTTTACTATTTGGGGCCCCTTACCCTTCCAAATATATTTGATTATTGGCTTTTCAGTTTCTGCAAAAAAAAGGCTGTTGGGATTTTTATTGGGAGTGTGATGAATCTGTAAATCAGTTTGGGTAGAATTGACTTCTTAATGATATTTTGTCTTCCAATCCATGAACATGGAATACGCTTCCACTTATTTAAGACTTCTTTGTTTTTTTAGCAATGTTTTGCATCTGAATATAGGTCCTTTATGTCTTTGGTCAAGTTTATTCCTAAATATTTCATTGTTTTAGTTGCTATTATAAATGGAATTTTAAAAAATTTCCTCCTCAGATTGCACATCAATAGTGTATAGAAATACTATTGACTGCTTTTATAACGGCTTATATCCTGCCACTTTGTTGAACTTGTTTTTTAATTCTAGTATCTGTAGATTTTTCAGGATTTTCTAGATATGGGATCTTGTCATCAGTGAATAGTGAACATTTTCCTTTTTCTTTTCCTATTTGGTTACCTTTTATTCCTTGGTTAACCTAATTGCTCTAGCTAGAACTCCTAGCACAGTATTGAATAATAATGGTGATAATAGGCATCCTTGTCTTGTTCCTGATATCAATGGAAAAGCTTTCCATCTTTCAGCATTGGGTACAATGCGAGCTGTAGGTTTTTCACATATGTACTTGACCTTATTGAGAAAGTTTCCTTCTATTCCTATTTTTTGGAGTGTTTTTTTTTTTTTTTTTTTCTTTTATCAAGAAAGGGTGATGTATTTTGTCAAATGCCTTTTCTGCATCAATAGAGAGGCTCATATGATTTTTCTTCAATTTATCAATGTGGTTTATTACATAATTGATTTTCTTGTGTTGAACCACCCTTGCATACCTGGGATAAAACCCACTTGATCATGGTGTATAATTCTTTTAATGTGAAAAAAAAAATTCTTTTAATGTGCTTTTGGATTTGGTTTGCAAGTATTTTGTTGAGAATTTTTGCATCTGTATTCATTAGTGATATTTGTCTGTAATTTTCTGTTTTTGTAGTATATTTATCTGGTTTTGGTATTAGGGTGATGTTGGCTTCATAGAATGAGTTTAGTAGCATTCTTTCCTTTACATTATTTGGAAGAGTTTGCACAAGATCAGTATTGGGTCATCTTTGCATGATTAGTAGAATTCACCTGTGACACCATCTGGTCCCATGCTATCCAATAATAAGAGTGGTGCATTGAAGTCTCCAATTATTATTGTAGTGACATTTACCCTTCAGTTTTGTCAGTGTGTGTCTCGTATATCTGGTGGCACTCAAATTAGGTGCATAAATATTTATTATAGTTATTTATTCTTGGTGAATTGCCCCCTTTGATAAATATATAATGAATTTCTTCATCCCTATGACAGTTTTGCATTTAAAATCTATTTTGTCCAATATTAGTATCTCTACTCCAGCTCTTTTTTGGTTACTATTTGTGTGGAATATCTTTTTACAACCTTTCACTTTTAACCTGGTTTTGTCCTTACATCTGAGCTGAATCTCTTGTAGACAGCATATAGGTGGCTCATATTTTTTTAATCCATTCTATCAGTCTATGTCTTTTTATTGGGAGTTCAAGGCATTAACATTCAATGTTATTACTCTAAAAGCATTACTTACTTCATCTATTTTTCCTTTGGCTTTCTGTTTTCATATCTTACTATTGTCTGTCTTTTTCATTTTTAATTTATTCCTCTTAATATTCTTTATTTTGACACTCTTCTCCAAGTCTCTAGCCCTTGATTTTTCCTTTCAGGATGCAGCACTCCCTTTAGTATCTCTTGTAATTCTGGTCTTTTTGCAACATATTCTATCAGTTTTTGTTTGTCTGTGAAGACTTTGAACTCACCTTAGTTTTTGAGGACAATTTTGCTGAATACAGAATATTTGGGTGGAAGGTTTTCTCTTTCAGTACCTTAAATACATCATACCACTTTCTTCTTGTCTGCTGTTTGGGGTAGTATCTACTTTGGCAGTCAATGAGATCCTGCTGAGACTTGCATAAGCATAACCTCTGGAATGACCTCCTGACTCACTTTGAAGTCTCTTAGCCATATAAATTCATTAGTCTTTACCCTTTCCTCCTTTTGGTCAAGGTCTTTTTCCATTTGCATTGCTAGTTGGTCTTGGTAGTAATCCCTCAGTGCCTGGGAGGCTCACCCCTGGGAGTCATGTCCCATGCTGAGGGGAAGGTAATGCATTTATATGCTGAGTTTGGCTTAGAGTGAGGCCACATTTGAGCAACAAGGAGGCTCTCAGTAGGTGACACTTAGGTACTCTATAATACTAGGCTAAGTGTTAATTTCAAATGTAAATGTTCTTAAGTACAGTTATCACTATCAAGGGCCCGTCAGTTGTCCATCCTCCTTCAGTAGTCACTGCCCCTGTACTTAGGAGATTCTTGTTGTCCCATTAGAGAATGTGGCAGAGCTCCCCAAGATGAGAATTTATTGTTCCTTTGGTTATTATGTGACTCTCCACTCACTGTGACGATGCCCCATGAACACTTGAACACATTCATAAGACTTATGGGTATGCCCCAGGTGAACCTCCTCCCATGCAACCCCCATCTCTGACACCCTGCACCAATGATCCTCCCCTGCCACAGTTGTAACCCTTCTGTGATCCAAAACTTATTCAAACTTGAAACCAACAAAATAACTGAATACAATTAATAAGAAAATGGTATAATAATGATAGTTTTTAAAATAACAAATAAAATACTTAAAATTTAAAAAAGAATTTGAAACAATAAAAAAATTTTTTTAATTGACATTATGTTTTTCATCAATGTAAGATCTGTTGTCTTGTATGTACAGTGACATTTTCTTCCATTTATTCCCCCAGTGTCTTATTTTTTAAATTATTTGACCATGAATTTTACAAATGGTCATACAATTACACTTCTGCCATTCTCTCACTTACAGTTATTCCACATCCTCCCATTTAGTGTTTTAGCACTTTTATTATTATTATTTTTTTTAATTTATTCATTTATCCCCCCCTTGCTGCTTGTGCTCACTGGGTCAGCTAACAACGCCGTGCGGGCAGGCTTGCCTTCACCAGGAGGCCCCAGGAACCGAACCCGGGGCCTCCCATATGGTAAACGGGAGCCCTACTGATTGAGCCACAGCCGCTTCCCAGCACTTTTAATTTTAGAATTCTTGTATGGGCATAAAGGTACCACCTTGTAGGTATAGTTTTCACTTCACTGAAGTAGATTGAGGTTGAGCACATTTTCATATGTGTGTTGGCCAGATTAGAATCTGATTGATATCACTAGACTAAACTCTGTATGTAGGAAATTGGTAAACACTGACTGGGCATGTATGTCTCATGGATACCTTTGTGTATGAGATTGGGAGACTAGTCCTTATAGAATCAAGTTAAATTGGCAATGGAAAAATATGCACATCATTCTGTGGGCTTTTTTGTACCCTAAGGACAATTAAAAGTTAATTTTAGACCTCAAAGTTATTGTCTAAGTTGTCATCTTATTTCATTGCCCTTCACTCTTGCATAACTGATTCATTGAACAAGTTGAACAGTGTAGGATACCAGGAAAAAGCAACTTTCTTTTTTCTCACCACAGCTCATTAAAATATATTATCAGCATAGAATAGAATGTATATCTAGCAACATAACTAATGGTTACAGAAAGAATGTGTTGCCCCTAAGATCAAGGAACAATTCAAGGATATCCTTTCTTACCATTTCTATTAAAAATTGTAATGAAAGTCCTAGCCAATGTAATAAGGCATGAACATGAAAATTAAGGCATGTGGACTAGAAATGAAGAAATAATACTGGTTTAATGGCAGAGGACCCAATTGTTCATGTAAAAAGCCCATAGAATTCAGAAAACTACTCCAAAACTAATGAGTTTAAGCATTCAAAGATACAAGTTCCATTTACAAACACCAGTCATAGTCTTACAAGGCAGAAATAATCTATTGGAATTGGAGTTTTTATTTGAAAATCAATTTACAATGGACCCAAATGTGAAATACTTAATTGTAAATATAACAAAATGTATGCATGATCAGTATGCTCAGTACTACAAAACACTGATGAAAGGAATAATGGAACACACATAAATGGGAAAATGTACAATGTTCATGGATTGGAAGACCTGATGTTAAGATGTCAATTCCCCCCACTCTGATCCATAAACAATGTGATTCCAATCATTATCTTGCAGCTTTTCTATATAAACTGACAATCCTTGTTCCTAAACACATATATAAAGGCAATGGACCTAGAGCCCAAACAAATTTGAAAGGAAAAAGAAATTTGGAGGATTTACATGATCTGATTTCACAAACTACAGCGATCAAGAAAATGTGTTGGTGATTAGAATATGTGTATATGTGTATAGATCAATGGAGCAGAATACAAAGTCCAAAAATTGACCCAGACATATATAATCAACAGATTTCAGCAAAGGTGCAAAAGCCATTCAGTGGACACATTTGAATTTCTTTTCAACAAATGGTGCTGAAGCAAGTGGACATCTGTAGGCAAGAAAAATGTACCCTGCTCCATGCTTCACACCATAACTCAAAATGATTCAAAGACTTAAATATAAAACCTAAAACTTAAAACTTCTAGAAGAAAACATAGGGGAAAATCTTTGTGACTTCAGGTTTGGCAACAATTTCTTAGATATGGCACATAAAGCACCATACATCAAAGAAAAAATTGAAAACTGGATTTTATAAAAATTCAGAAATTCTGCTCTTTGAAAGACACTTTAAAGAAAAAGATACATCAAGCTAGGACTAGAAAAATATATTTGCAAATCACATATCTGATAAAAGGCTTGCATCAAGAATATATAAACAACTCTCAAAATCCAATGATAAGGAAACAACCTGTTAAGTATGTTTCTAGGTGTAGTTATGCTAGGTGTTATTGTGCTTAGAGCACAATGCACTTCCTGGGCATGTATATCCATTTCCCATAAAAGTTGGGAAATATTCAGCCATTATTTCCTCAAACATTCCCACTGCCCCCTTTCCCTTTTCTTCTCCCTCTGGGATGCCCATAATGCATATGTTTGTGAGTTTCATGTTGTCATTCAATTGCCTGAGCCCCTGCTGAATATTTTCCATTTTTGGTCTATCTGTTCTGTATGATTTCAGATGTCCTAATCCTTGACATCACTAATTCTTTCCTCTGCCTGTTCAAATCTGCTGTTATGTGCTTCTGGTGCATTAATTCCTCGCATTGTGCCTTTCATCACTCTAAAATCTGTTATCATTTTTTATATGTTTAAAATTTCTTCCATATGTTCCCATATTGCATTCTTTTCTTTTATTGTTTTCTTTTTTAAAAGACACTTAGATTACATAAATATCACAGAGAATATATAAGGGATTCCCATACGCCCTGCTCCCCACAACTCCCATATTTTTCCACATTAGCAACATCTTTCATTACTGTGGTACATTCATTGCAAATGATAGACACATTTTGGAGTATTGCCACTAAGCGATGATTATAGTTTACATTGTAGTTTACACTCTTTCCTACTCAATTCTGTAGGTTATGGCAAGATATATAATGGCCTTTATCAGTCGTTGTAATGTCCTTCAGGATGATTCCCAAGTCCTGAAAATGCCCCTGTATTACACCTGTTTTTCCCTCTCTCTACACTCAGAACCTCCAGTGGCCACTGCCTCCACATCAATGATATTCCTTCCATTGCTAGAATAAAAATAAGTCTATAGTAGAATACTAGGTAAGTCTACTTTAGTCCATAGTTCATTCCCCAAACCTGAGGATTCTGGGATGGTGATGCCCACTCTACCATAATTAAGGAGGGGCTCCAATCCCATACGGCTGATGGATGGGACTCTTTTGCTTGCAGTTGTAGACACTCTCAGTTCCTTGATATATTGGTTATCCATCATTTCCTCTTTTTTAGTTGTCCTGGGTGAGTCCAATGAACTCGAGAGTAGGTATTGCAACTCCACTGAGATTCAGGGCCCAGTTGGCATATGGATAGCCCAAAGATTTAAGTCTCTTGGATGTACACCTACCAACTTCAGTACTAATTATAAGTTCAAATAGAAGGACAGAAGAGCCATATGTAGGGAAATCACAACTGAGTCCAACTCTGTCACACTGGGGAGCATAAATTCCAAAGTAGGGCCCATTGGCAAGGGACCAAACTCCAGAGCTATGTGTCCTGACTATAGTGTCTAGTTATTTCCAGAGCCCTCAGGAGCCCCGCTATTTGGGGTAGTAACTCTTTTAGCTGTCAATGAGATCCTACTGAGACGTGCATAAGCATTACCTCTGGAATGACCTCCCGACTCACTTTGAAGTCTCTTAGCCATGTAAACTCATTTGTCTTTACCTTTTACCCCTTTTGGTCAAGGTCTTTTTTTTCCAGTTGCATTGCTTGTTGGCACTTGGTAGCAATCCCTTGGTGCCAGGGAGGCTCATCCTCAGGAGTCACACTGGGGGGAAGTTATTGTGTTTATATGCTGAGTTTGGCTTAGAGAGGGAACACATTTGAGCAACAAGAAGGCTCCCATTAGGTAACTCCTAGGCACCCTACACAAGGATAAGTTTCAGTATCAAGAGCAAAAGCTCATAAGCATAGTCATCAATATCGAGGGCCCATCAACGGACCATCCTCCTTCACTAATCATTGCCCCTGTACTTGGGGGATTGTTGCTGTTCCATTAGAGAACTTGGCAGAGCTCCCCAGGATGGGAAATTTATATTCTTTTGGCTACTGTGTGAATATCTACCTACTGTGGCAATGCCCCATGAACATTTGAACATATTTATATGCCTTATATTTATTTCTATTTGAACTTCTTCCCATGAATCCCCCATCACTGACACCCCACTCCAATATTCCTCCCCTGCCACAGTTGCAACCTTTCTGTGATCCAAAACCTTTTAAAAAATGAAGCCAATCGGGAAGCGGCTGTGGCTCAATCAGTAGGGCTCCCGTTTACCATATGGGAGGCCCCCGGTTCGGTTCCCGGGGCCTCCTGGTGAAGGCAAACCCGCCCGCACGGCGTGGTTAGCTGACCCAGCGAGCACAAGCAGCAAGGGGGGGGATAAATGAATAAATAAATAAAATCTTAAAAAAAAAAAAATGAAGCCAATAAAATAGCCAAATACAATTAATAAGAAAATGAAATAATAATGATAATTTAATATATAAGAAATAAAATACATAAGAATTTTTAAAAACTAAAAACAAAATAATTGGGATATTAAAAATAATGAAAAATATTTAAATTTTTTTTTACATTTTGCCTTTCATCATTGTAAGATCTCTTGTCATGTATATACAGTGACATTTTCTTCCATTTAATCCCCCCAGTGTCTTACTTTTTTCATTTTGTCTTCAAAGTAGTTTTAGGTCACAGTAAAGTCACATACAGAATACAGGGGACTTGCATTTACCCAACATCCTTCCCCTTTTCCCTCTTCCCCTATTAATAACCTTTTTATATGTACATGATACATTTTTTACAACTGATGTACAAATATTGAAACATAGCTACTAACCATGGGTAATGGTTTACATTATGGTTTACATATTGGACCATACACGTTTACAAATTTTTGATGAAATTTAACATGGCCTGTATCCATCATTGCAAGATCATGTAGAACATTTCCATCGCACCCAAAATACCCCCTGTTCCATCTGTTCTATTCCTCCCTCCCCCTCCCCTTGGTCCCACGGAGACCAGCAGGCTTCACTCCTTGAAGGACAAGATTCATAGCTGCTTGCAACAACACTGAGGGCTTGACACACTGGTCTGCCCTCCCCTATTAGGCACCGCCCAAGCTCTCAAGAGACTCCTGCTCCTCTATTTGAGAACATAGCGGGCCTCCCCAAGATGGGAGTCCAACTCCTTCCCACTAATTATGTGGGTCTCCACCCACTGATACATCACACTATGACAAAATGATCACTCACAAACTCCCTAGAAGACTGCCCCAGGTGTGCCCTGTCCCGAATGCCCCCCCATCAAACACCCTAAACCAGTAACCATTCCTTGTCATATTGCCAAAAGAGCTTTCCTAACATTGTAGTTTCAACCATGTACCCGCCAATACACAGTGTTCACCTGCTCCCTCCCCCAACCCTCCCCCCTGGGTCCATGGATCATACAACCCACCCTCCCCACATTCCCCCCTGTTGAACCTGCACAGCCCAAACCAATATTATCACTACACCCCATTTATCTCTTCCTTCATATCACTGAGTTGATTAAGGATATTTGTTCGGACATCCTTGTTTAGTTGTTCCACATTTTGTGCCTCTTAATGCTTTTAAGTTTGTTCATTAGACTGGGCCATGATTTCGTGTTTCTTAGTATGGCATTAAATTTTTGCTGATGTCTAGGCATCTGTTTATTTTTATGTTCTTACTCAGTTGGTTAGTTTATCTTTCCAGTATAGAGTTTATTTTTGTTTGGTTTTGTGTTAGGAGTCCTCGTTATCACTTGGGTCCACTTATTCTTTTTTTAAATAATTTTTTAATTTTTTATGTATTTATTTTTTTAAAAGATACTTATAGGGAACCAATGTGGCTCAATAGTTAAGTGCTGGCTTTCCACATGCAAGGTCCCGGGTTCAATCCCTGGCCCCGGCACCTAAAAAAAAAAAAAAAAAAAAAAAAAAATACTTATATTACATAAATGTTACACAAAAAATATAGAGATTCTCATATGCCCCACTCTCCACACCTCCCACACCTCCCACATAAACAACATCCTTCATTAGAGTGGCACATTCCTTGCAATTGAGAAACGCATCCTGGGGCATTGCCACTGAGCATGGACCATAGTTCACATTGTAGTCTAGACTCTCTCCCACATAGTTCTGCATATTATGGGATGGTATAAAATGGCCTATATTTGTCATTGCAATGTCATTCAGGACGATTCCCAAGTCCCGAAAAAGCCCCCATATTACAACTGTTTTTCCCTCTACCTGCCCCCAGATCCTCCAGTGGCACTGCCTCCACATCAATGTTGTAATTTCTTCCATTGCTAGAATCACAATAAGTCTATAGTAGAATACCAGTAAGTCCACTCTAGTCCATAGTTCATTCCCCAATCCTGAGGATTCTGGGATGGTGATGTCCATTCCACCTCTAATTGAGAGAGGGCTTTGATCCCATACCGCTGACGGACAGGACTCTCTTGCTTGCAGTTGTAGGCTCTCGTTTCCTTGGTATGGTGGTTGGCAATCCTCACCTCTTTATTAGTTGTCCTGGCTGAGCCCAATAAACTGGAGAGTAAGTGTTGTAACTCCACTGAGGCCCCGGGCCCAGCTGGCACATGGACAGCCCAAAGATTCCAGTTTCTTGGATGTATACCTACAAACTCCAGCACCAAATATAAGTTTAAATAGAAGGGACAGATGATCCATGTGTAGGGCACACATGATTGAGTCCAACTTTGTTACTCTCAGGAGAACAAACCCCAAAGTAGGGCCCACTGGGGAGGCACCAAACTCTGGAGCCATCTGCCCTGACCATAAGACCTGGATGAATTGCTTCTTTTATTAATATATAATGACTTTCTTCATCCCTTATAACAATTTTACATTTAAAATCTATTTTTTCCTATATTAGTATTGATACTCCAACTCTTTTTTGGTTACTATTTGCTTGGAATATCTTTTTCCAACCTTTCACTTTTAACCTGGTTTTGCCCTTACATCTGGGTGAGTCTCTTGTAGACAACATATAGACGGCTCATATTTTTAAATCCATTCTATCAGTCTATGTCTTTTGATTGTGGAGTTCAAGCCATTAACATTCAATATTATTACTGTAAAGGCATTACTTACTTAATCCATTTTGACCTTTGGCTTTCTGTTGTCATGTCATACTATTATCTATCTTTTAACCCTTTAATTTTCCCTTTCTAATAATCTTCATTTCTAAACTTTTCTCTAAGTCCCTTGCCCTTGTTTTTTTCCTTTTAGGCTGCAGCACTCCCTTTAGTAGCTCTTGTATTTCTGGTCTTTTGGTAACATATTCTATCAATTTTTGTTAGTCTGTGAAGACTTTGAACTCCTCTTCATTTTTAAAAAGATTTATTATTTATTTATTTATCCCCCCCCACCACCATTGTTTTGGCTCATTGTCTGCTCTCTGTGTGTTCTGTGCTTGTCTTCTTTTTAGGTGGCACCGAGAACTGATCTGGGACCTTCCAGAGTGGGAGAGAGGTGCTCAATCTCTTGCGCCACCTCAGCCCCCTGGCCTATTGTGTCTCTCATTGTCTCTCCTCTGTGTCTACTTTTGTTGCATCACCTTGCTGTACCAGCTCTCTGCGCGGACCAGCACTCCTGCACGGGCTGGCATTCCAATACCAGCTGTAGGTCATCAGGCTCTCTTGGCTTTGTCTCACTCCCTGGGGCTCAATTCTCTCCCAGCTCAGGCTTGCTTCTCTCCACAAGTTCAGCTCGTCTCTCTTCCTGGGGCCTCTGCCATGTCTATGGAGCTGTCTGTATATTTCTGTGTTCTTCTCTTGTGTGTTTACTTCCTAGACTCCAGCTCAAAATTTCAACTAACTCCTGTGCCTTGTCATTATCTCTGTGAGTCCCTGCCTACCAAGGGGGTGGGGACTTAACATCCTACTGACATGGCCGAATCAAAGCCTTAATCATTATTTAATCAAGTAAAAGTGAAACCTCTGAATCCAATATAATCTAATATGGCTGGAGGGACAGACCAGTTTACAAACATAATCCAATATATATTTTTGGAATTCATAAATAATACCAAATTGCTACAGTATTCATTTCACCTGACTGGCAAAGGGATCTGTGGAACTAAAAAGGTAAAGAACCCCTGTGTTAGATCTTTGATTTTAGCTCTTTCTTCTTTTTTGAGATATTTTTTATTCCCCCCACACCCCCATGGTTGTTTTTGCGCTCGATGTCTGCTCTCTGTGTCTCTTTGCTGTATGTTCTTCTGTGTCTGCCTGTCTTCTCTTTAGGCAGCACTGGGAACTGATCCTGGGACCTTCCGGGGTGGGAGAGAAGTGCTCAATCTCTTGCGCCACCTCAGCTCCTTGGTCTGCTGTGTCTTTTATTGTCTCTCCTCTGTGCTTCCCCTTGTTGCGCCATCCTGCTGCATCAGCTCTCCATGTGGACCAGCACTCCTGCACAGGCCAGCACTCTGCACAGGCCACCACTCCATGTGGGCCAGCTCGCCACACGGGCCAACTTGCCTTCACCAGGAGGCCCCAGGAATCTAACACTGGGCCTCCTATATGGTAGATGGGAGCCCAATCACTTGAGCCACATCTGTTTCCCTTCTTTTTTAATATAGGAATTTAGGGCTATAAATTTCCCTCTCAGCATTGTCTTTGCTGTATCCCATGAGGTTTTGTTTTTGTTTTTGTTTTTTTGAGGAGGTACCGGGGATCAAACATGGGCAGCAGGCACTCAACCACTGAGCTACACCTGCTCCCTGCCATGAGTTTTGATAAGTTGTGTTCTCATTTTCATTCATCCCAATATATTTACTAATTTCACTCACAATTTTTTCTTTGATCCACTGATTGTTTAGGAGTGTGTTGTTCAGCCTCCACACATTTGCAAATTTTCTCCTTTCTCATCTATTATGATTTCCAATTTCATTTCATTATGATCTGAGAAGGTGCTTTGTATAATTTCAATCTTTTTATATTTATTGCGACCTGCCTTGTGATGCAACATGAGGTCTTTCCTGGAGAAAGACCCATGAGCACCTGAGAAGAATGAAGAATATCTAACCTGCTGATTTGGGATGCAACATTCTGTAAATATCTGTTACATCTAACTCATTTATCATGCTGTTCAAGTTCTCTGTTTTCTTGTTTGTCATCTGTTTAGTTATACTACCTAATGCTGTGAGTGGGATTTGGGATGCAACATTCTGTAAATGTCTGTTACATCTAACTCATTTATCATGTTGTTTAAGTTCTCTGTTTTCTTGTTTGTCATCTGTTTAGTTGTACTACCTAATGCTGTGAGTGGTGTGTTGAAGTCTCTAATTATTATTGTAGAGATGTCTGTTTTTCCATTCAGTTTTGCCAGAGTTTGCCTCATGTATTTTGGGGCACTCTGGTTAGGTGCATAGACATTTATGACTCTTATTTCTTCCTGGTGGATTGTCCCTTTTATTAATGTATACTGGTCTTCTGCATATCTTATACCTTTTTTGCATTTAAAGTCTGTTTTGTCCAATATTATTATTGCTACTTCTGCTCTTTTTTGGTTACTGTTTGCATGGAGTATTTTTTTCCAAACTTTCAGCTGATTTGTATCCCTGGGTCTAAGGTGAGTCTCCCATAGGCAGCATATGGATGACTCATATTTTTCATCCATTCTGTCGGCCTATATCTTTTGATTGGGGAGTTAAATCTATTCACATTCCATTATATTACTGTAAATGCATTATTTACTTCCACCATTTTATTCTTTGATTTTTAGATGTCACATCTTATTTTCTTCTCTTTTTATTCTTTTGGTTACCCTTTCTTCTAGTCTTGCTTCCTACACTCTCCTCCAAGCCTCTCTCTCCTGTCTTTTCCTTTCAGGCTGTAAGGCTCCCTTTAATATTTCCAGCAAGGGCATTTTTTTTTTTTTTTTTTTACAAACTCTCTTAGTTTCTGTTTGTGAATATTTTAAACTCACCTTCATATTTGAAGGACAATTTTGCCAGATAAAGAATTCTTAGCTGGAAATTTTTCTCTTTCAGTATCTTAATTATATCATACCACTGTCTTCTTGGCTCCTTGGCTTCTGATGAGAAATCCACAGTAGGTCTAACCAGGCATTCCTTGTACGTAATGGTTTGCTTCTCCCTTTATCTTTGACATTTGAAATTCTGAAAAAAAAAAAAAAAAAGAAAAAGAAATCCTGAGTAGTATGTATCTCGGAGTAGGTCTATTCAGATTTATTCTGATTGCGGGTATCTTGTGCTTCTTGTACACGTAAATTCATTTCTTTCATGAGAGTTGGGAAATTTTCAGCCATTATTTCCTCAACTACTCTTTCTGCCCCTTTTCCCTTCTTTTCTACTTCTGGAAATCCCATGGCACATATGTTGTTGTGCTTCATGTTATCATTCAACATCCTGAGCCCCTGCTCAATTTTTCCATTCTTTTCTCTCTGTGTTCTTCTCTCTCTTCTATTTCAGCTGTTTCGTCTTCAGTATCACTTATTCTTTCTCCTATCATTTTGAGTCTGCTGTTGTATGCCTCTAATGTGTTTTTTATCTCACCTATTGTGTCTTTCTTTCCCATGAGCTCTGTTACTTTTCTATTCATGTTTTGAAATTCTTCTTTGAGTTCACTCAGTGTCTTCTTGATGTCCCTTATCTCTTTAGCCATATTATCTTTCAACTCATTAATTTGATTTTGGAAATTTGCATAAATTGCATTGATTAGTTGTCTCAAATCCTGTATCTCAATCTTGGCAATGATATATTCCTTTTCTTGGACCATTTTTTTCCATTTTCTTAGTATGGCTTGTAATTTTTTTGTCATGTCTAGATATCTGATTATGATAGTGAGTTTACTCTAATGCTCAATTTCTCTCTCTTTCATAGGGATTTAGCAGCAGGAGAATATTTTACTGCTGTTCTTTGATTCTTGGTTCAACCTGCTCAAGGTCTTTAGGATTGTTTCTGTTTGTTGCTCAAAAGTGGTCCCTGGACCCAGTAATGGATTGCAGACCTTCTTCAAGGTCCTTGGGGGAGGAGGCTGTAAAAGCCAGAAAAGGCCTCTCTTACTTTTAATTTCCTCACATGCACTTCCTTGGTCAGTCAGCAGATGGCATTCTTCAGCAGCCCTCTCAGTTCAATGCCTGATCCGAGTGTGTTAAACTGCAACATGGGCTGGATCAATGTGGTAGCGGATCCTGTCTGGAGGCTAAGAGCCTCACAAGTCAAACTTTCTCAGAGGTTGTTCTGCAACCTATACCCAGGTAGAAAATAATTCCACTCTTCTCTGTGTCCTCAACAACCAGTCTGGGTCAGTAAGGGGGTGATTGAGAGAGTCAATCCTTTTAGTCCTATGTTGGCTTCCAGGGCAATGGTGCAGCCCCTCCAGGCCTAGAAGGGCTCATTTGACACAACAGACCAAAATTTGGGGCCAAGAGCTGAAACAGCCTTATGCTACATCCCTCTCTCTCTCTCCTTTCCTGGGTGGTGGTAGATCCCTGATGCCCCCTTTGTCTGTAGCAGCCAGCCTGAGGCCAGGGAATTCAAAATTATCTGCTCATAGTGTGGGTTAATGGCACTAGAGGCTGCAGTTGCAGCTTTCACTCACAGTCTTTCGGTTGAGATTTTTTCCTGTGTCCCTTTCTCTTATGGGCTGTGTCTAGCCTTTCCCTGGTGTCTTAAACTCTAGAACATTTTTTCCAGGCCATTTCTGCTTGTCCTCTAGTTATTTTTCTGGGATAAGAGAGAGTCCCATGTCTTTCTAATCTGCCATTTTCCCAAAAGTTCTCTACCTCTATTTTTTCTTCTAAGAGTTTTATAGTTTTAGCTCTTACATTTAGGTCTTTAATACGTTTTTCTTTTTCTTTGATCCATTTTGAGTTAATTTTTTGTTTATTGTGTGAGGTAGATGGCCAACTTCATTCTTTTGCATGTGGATATCCATTTGTCCCCATACCCCTTGAAGAGCTCATTCTTTCCCTCATTGAATGGTATTGGTACCCTTTCAACAATCAATTTACTATAGATGTATAAGTTTATTTCTGAACTCTCTATTCTATTCCAATGATCTATATATCTATGCTTATGCCAGTGCCACACTGTTTTCATTACTGTAGGTTCATAGTAAGTTTTGAAATTAGAAGTGTGAGTCCTCCAACTTGTCCAGATTTTCCAAGATTGTTTTGGCTATTTGTGGCTCCATGAAGTTTAGGATCCACTTTTCCATTTCTGCAAAAGAGGTCACTGGGATTTTGATAGGGGAGGCAATCTGTAGATTGTTTTGAGTAGAATTGCCATCTTAATATTAAGTCTTCTAATCCCTGAACAGAGGATGTTTTTCCATTGATTTTGGGTCTTCATTTTTTTTCTTTAGTAATGTTTTCTAGTTTTCAGTGTACAATTTTTAAATCTCCTTGGTTAAATTCATTCCCAAGTGTTTTATTCTTTTTGATGCTATTGTAAATGGAGCAAAATTTTTTTTTGCCATTGTAACCATTTCTTAAGTGTACAACTTAGTGGCATTAATTACATTTACAATGTTGTGCTGCTATCACCATCATCCATTACCAAAAATTTTGTCATCACCCAAAACAGAAACTCCATATTCAATAAACCATAACTCCCCCATTCCACCCCCACCCCAGTCCCTGGTATCCTCTAATCTACTTCTGTCTCTATGAATTTAATTATTCTAGATATTTCATATGAACGGAATCATTCAATATTTGTCCTTTTGTGTCCAGCTTATTTCTCTTAGTTTAATGTTTTCAAGACTCATCCATGTTGTAGGATATATCAGAACTTTTTTGTTTTTTTCCCAAGGATTTTTTAAAAAATTTTATTCTGTTACCATATACACAATTTAACATTTCCTCTATTAATCATGTTCAGATATATATTTCAGTGCTGTTAATTACATTCACAATGTTGTGCTACCATCACCACCATCCATTACCAAAACATTCCCATCATTCCAAATAAGGAAATTTATACATTTTAACCCTTAACTTCCCATTCTCTATCCCTACTCTGTCCCCTGGTAAGCTAAATTCTAGATTCTGAGTCTATGAGTTTGCTTATTCTAACTGTTTCAAATAAGTGAGATTATGCAATATTTGTCCTTTTGTGTCTGGCTTATTTCACTTAACATGATGTCTTCCAGGTTCATCCATGTTGTTGCACATATTAGAACTTTATTCCTTTTTATGGCTGAATAATATTCCATTGTATGTATATACCACATTTTATTTATCCATTCATTGGTTTATGGACACATGGTTGCTTCCATCTTTTGGCAATTGTGAATAATGCTGCTATGCACATCGGTGTGTAAATATTTCTTCGAGTCCCTGCTTTCCATTCTTTGGGGTATATACCTAGTAGTGGGAATCACAGGTCATATGGTAGTTCTATACCTATCCTTCTGAGTAACCACCAAACTGTCTTCCACAGTGACTGCACCATTTTACATGCCACCAACAATGAATGAGTGTTCCTATTTCTCTACATCCTCTCCAACACTCACTATTTTCTGTTTTTTTTTCCCCCAATGGTAGCCATTTTAATGGGTGTGAAATGGTATCTCATGGTAGTTTTGATTTGCATTTCCCTGATGGCTAGTGAGGCTGAGCATCTTTTCATGTACTTTCTGGACATTTGTATATCTTCTTTGGAGAAATATCTGTTCAAGTCTTTTGCCCATTTTTAAATTGGGTTGTTTGTCTTTGTGTTGTTAAGTTGAAGGGTTTCTTTATATATTCTGGATATTAATACTTTACTATATATGTGGTTGCCAAATGTTTTCTCCTATTGTGTGGGCTGCTATTTTACTTTCATGATAAAGTCTTTTGAGGAACAAAAGTTTTTTATTTTGATGAGGTCCCATTTATCTATTTTTCCTTTGTTGCTTGTGATTTAAGCATAGTCTAAGAAACCATTGCCTAACACAAGGTCCTGAAGATGTTTCCCTACATTTCTTCTAGGAGTTTGACAATTCTAACTCTTATATTAAGGTCTTTGATCCATTCTGAGTTGATTTTTGTATATGGTGTCATGTAGGGGTCCTTTTTTCCCTCGCAAATGGAGAACCAGTTTTCCCAGCACCATTTGTTGAAGAGACTATTCTTTCCCAATTGAGTGGTCTTTGCCACTTTGTCAAAAATCATTTGGCCATAAATGTGAGGGTTGATTTATGAGCTATCAATTTGATTCCTTTGGTCTATATGTCTGTCCTTGTGCCAGTACCATGCTGTTTTGATTACTGTGGCTTTGCAATACATTTTTTTTTGCCATTGTATTAGCTGTATTAGTTGGCCCAGTCAATGCCCTAATCATAACTTAATCATGCCCAGATTAACAGATCAGTTTACAAGCATGATCCAATTATATTTTTGGAATTCATAATTACATCAAACTGGCCAACTGCAACACTCCACCCTCTGAATTCCAAAAATACATTACAATATTCAAAAAACCTTAAATCAGTAACAATTCGAGTACAAAATCATATCATAATCAGTTTAAAGAAATACAGTTCATCTTGAGGCAAAATCCCGTCTGCTATAGACTTCTGAAACTTACAAAACCACTTAACTGCTTCCAATACACAAATGGAAAGACAAAGGATAAACATTTTCAACATCATAAGGAGAAATTGGGATATTAAACATGAGTCATGGATCCTCTACAGTTCAGTAAATCTGCAGGGCATCCTCCATTCGATTTCAAAGTCTGAGAGTCATTCTTAAGAAGATGGTTTCTTCTCCTTGGGGCCACGTGGGAACCCACCCTTTCCACAGGCTTGCCCAAAGGCCATTTTCTTGGTTCCAACCTCATCAAGCATCTGGGTGCCGACCAAGCGCCAGACCTCACCACCCAAGAGTGTTGGGGTGATTGCCACACCTTACCCAATCTTTGGGTTAGGGTCTTAGCCCCCCTAGTTCAATGAGGTGAAGACAACATTCCCCTTAACATTTGGCATACAGGTTCAACCCTCTCAGAGCAATGGGTTGACCACCTGGCCTTCTCTAATCCATGGGGGACAGGTACACCCCTCTCAGACCAATGGGGTGTTGACCTTAACCGCCCTAATCTTTGAGGAATGTGCTCCACCCTCCCTGCACCCTGGGGTGGCAAAACTCTCCCAGAACATCAGGTGGGGACATCCACTCTCTTCCACTGCTGGGGAAAACTCACCCTCTCTGTACATATGGCTGGGGCTCCTCTCTTGGCCCAAGAAGATGTCTTAATCCAAAATCTCTGCTTCCATGGTTTTCTTCTTAAAGCTGTTTCTCCTTCAACCTCTCCTTTCCATGTCCTCTTTTGTCCAAACTGACAGTGGTTTTGTTCATACAGCATTCTCAAAAATGTTAGCATGTAAGAAGCAGAGGTCCAAGCCATCAGACAGTGAGACTTTCCACAAGTCTTTCCGAGATAACTGCATCTTCAATTCTGAGTTATAAGTTCCAAGTTTAGTAAAGTCTTCATATAGGGCATTTTCTTCTGGGAATCTGATTTCCAGAATCTTGGAAGTTCTGGAATCAGTTTCTGTTTTCTTTGTGCCCAAAAGTTCAGTCCTTAGTATATTTTGCTCATCTAGTATTTTGCTATAAGCTGCAAGGAGAAGCCAAGCCACATTCTCCAAGTTTACTTTGGAAAGTGCTTCAGCTAAATGCTCCGGTGCGCCATTTTCTAATTCTGTCTTCCATATAACACCAGGAGTTAATCTTGCTAAGTTCTCTGCAACTTTAAAACATGGATCGCCTTTCCTCCAGTTTCCAATAAAAGTTTCATCATTTACTTCTAAGGCATCATAGAAAGTCTCTTTAGCATCCATATTACTATGAACAGTCTCTTCAAAGTGGTCTAGGCCTTTTCCATCAAGAATTTCACAATTCCTCCAAAAAA
This sequence comes from Tolypeutes matacus, assembly GCA_026826555.1. Classification (NCBI taxonomy): domain Eukaryota; kingdom Metazoa; phylum Chordata; class Mammalia; order Cingulata; family Chlamyphoridae; genus Tolypeutes; species Tolypeutes matacus. The sequence goes on along the minus strand of JAKSZT010019630.1, from coordinate 196,434 downwards.
TACCCCTTACCCATTTATAAAACCGTTCCAATATTTTGGTATATGCAAAAGCACTACGCCACTCTCGGCTTGCCCTTACCAGGAGGCCCTGGGAATCAAACCCAGGGCCTCCCACATGGTAAATGGGAGCCCAACCAATTGAGCCACAGCCGCTTCCCTCAAATATCTTTTTTGGAATTCATAAATAATATCACACTGCCACACCATACAATCCATCTAAAGTGTACATTTAATGGCTTTTGGTATAATCACATAGTGGTGCACTTACCACTACAATCAATATAAGAGCATTTTCTTAGTCCAAAAAGATGTAATAAGTTTTAAATTGGGAAGTGTGAATCTTCCAACTTAATTCTTCCTTTTCAAAGTGGCTTTAGTTATTCAGGGCGACTTACCCTTCCATATAAATTTGCTGATTGGCTTTTCCTTTTCTGCAAAGAAGGTTTTTGGAATTTTGATAGGGATGGCATTGAATCTATAAATTGCTTTGGATAGTATTGACATCATAATGATATTTAGTCTTCCAATCCATGAACATGGAATGTCCTTCCATTTATTTACTTCTTTAATTATTTTAAGCAATATTTTGTAGTTTTCTGTGTACAACTCCTTTACATCCTTGGTTAAATTTATTCCCAGATATTTGATTCTTTTAATTGCTGTTGTGAATGGAATTTTTTTTCTTGATTTCTTCTTCTGATTGTTCATTGCTTGTGTATAGAAACACTACTGGTTTTTATGTGTTGATCTTGTACCCTGCCACTTTGCTGAATTCATTTATTAGCACTAGAAGCTTTGTTGTGGATTTTTAGAATTTTCTGTATATGGGATCATATCATCTGAAAATAGGGGAAGTTTTACTTCTTCCTTTCCAATTTGGATGCCTTTTATTTCTTTTTCTTGCCTGATTGCTCTGGCAAGAACTTCCAGTACAATGTTGAATAACAGTGGTGTCAGTGGTCATCCTTGATCTTAGAGGGAAAGCTTTCAGTCTTTCATCATTAAGTAGGATGTTAGCTGTGAGCTTTTCCTATATGCCCTTTATCATGTTGAGGAATTTTCCTTCTATTCCTAGTGTCCTGTTTTAATCGAGAAAGAGTGCTGTATTTTGCCAAATGCCTTTTCTGCATCAACTGAGATATCACTTCATTCCTTTCTATGGATGAATAATATTCTATTCTATGTGTATACCACATTTTGTTTATCAATTCATCTGTTGATGGACACTTGGGATGGTTCCACCTTTTGGCTATTGTGGATAATGCTGCTTTGAACATCCATGTACAATGATATATTTGAATCCTTGCTTTCAGTTCTTTTAGGTATATTCCTAGGAGTGGAATTGTTGGTTCATGATAATTCTATGTTTTAACTTTTTGAGGAACTGACTTAATGCACCATTTTATATTTCTACCTGCAATTAGACTAAAGGTCTAATTTCTCCATATCCTCACCAGCTTTTGTTATTTTCCATTTTTTAATAATAGCCATACTATGCAAGATATTGAGCACCTCTCTCCCACTCTGGAAGGTCCCAGGATCAATTCCCGGTGCCACCTAAAGAGAAGATAAGCAGACACAGAAGAACACACAGCAAATGGACACAGAGAGCAGACAATGGGGGGGTGTAAATAAATAAATAAATCTTTTTTAAAAAATAGCCATCCTAGAGGTGTGAAGTGGTGGACAATGTTTTTTAAGATGCAACAGACTTGGACATATTTAAAGTCTGAGTCAGTAGAGAAGAAGAGGCTGGAGATACAGGAGGGAGAGATTGAACTGATAGATCAGTGTTCCTGAGGAGGTAGCAGGGAATGGGACATAGAACACTGGAGGAAGGATTAGTCAGCAAGAAAAGGTCACCTCTCCCACTGTGAAAGGATGGAGGGAGTGAGGAGAAGACAGGTAGGGATGGTCGTGAGTTTGCAGACAGTTTGTGGCAAGGAGTTGAGGAGTTGCTGTCTGGGGTCTTCTGTTCTTAGTGCCATTCGAGGTGAGGGCATCTTTTGAGGGTGAGGGTGTGGAGGTGTGGGAGGGCTAAGGAGAATGGGGGTTTTTCATAGCTACTGTGGAGACTTGAAGAACTGATCAGGGAAACAGGAATGCCAGACTTCATAGTGGGCCCAGTAGATGTTGGGGAATATGAAGTTTAGTGTTCCTGTCTGAGCGATTATATGAGCCCAGGAAGGACACAGAGAAAGTGGAGAGTTGTATTCATCTGGAATTGGGACTGTGATGGAAGAACAATAGGCATATGAGTTGAGGACATTATTGGCTAGAGAGTGGGAGAGTGAGCAGATTTCCACTCTTCAGGGCAGAGGCACATTTCAGTTCCTTCAAGGAGGCAAAAGATTTGTCAGTGAAGCAGCTGAAGAGTGGAGTAGACGTTGACATTGAATGCATATCTAGCATTCAAACACTCCTGCTATTTCTGAAGAATCTCAAGATATGTTTGGAGGCAGGGCCCAACCATGTACTACTGAAACCAGGGAGGGAGGCATATATTTCTTCTCCCCCATCTACTGGTAGTTAGTGTGTGTGCATGTGACCTCAGCACAACCAATCACATGATCCTGCCTAGGACTTTGAATGTTTAGGGTAACACAGGGCGTGCAGGGTCGATTAGTGGTTTCTGAAGGAAGTTACTGCAGAGTCAAGAATCTGGTAGTATAGTAATAGTATTAAGAGGAAGCAGGGTCCAGCTGGGTAGTGGTGTTTAGTGACAATGGTGGCGGCAGTATCATCTTATCAGAACACTCCTGTAGCAAAATCTTGGCTGTGTCATGTCCTTCTACCCTTGTTTCCTGACACTGCCTGGTTCTCCAGGCCTCTCACGGATTACATGGATCACCTGACACCCTTTTCTTTCAGCCAGGATAGGTTGCTTTATACTTTGATAATAAATAAAACCCAAATATCAATGACTTAATATACACAAGCTTATTTCTTGCTTATACAAAATCTACTGCAAGTCTAGTGGCTCTTCAGAACAGCTCTCTGCCAAGCAGTAACTCAGAGATCCAGGCTGATGGAAGTTCCACCATCTTTGGCTGTCTAATCTGTCACCTGAGGCCTCATGGTTGTCATGGCTAGAGGACTGAGCACCAGTTCTTAAATGGTCCATTGGCCAGAACTGGTCACAAGGCCCCATCTAATTCCAAGAGGACTGGGAAATATGAGGGAGCACATGGATATTTAGCAAACAATAAATGACTGCCACACCTTCCAACGATTTCATTTTCTGCTACAGTTAACCAGAGTCATTGCATTGTCTGCAATCAAGAAACCTGACTAGGAGAGGGTGGATATTGGGGAGTAGAATATTTAAAAATATTTATCTTCAATTTTTTTCTGATTATGAAAGTGAGATGTTATGAAAAATTGATTACATAAATATTTAATGTAGAAAGTGAAAATCCCTCATAATCTCACACTCAAGATAATTTTTATTAATAGTTTGACATATATGCATCTTCTAATATTTTTCTATGCTAATAGTAATACATTTTGTTTTCATAAAAAATAGGATCATACTATACATACTGTTTTTGCAAATGCTTTTTTCCTTTAATACTTTATATTTGACACCTTGGAATGGTATAAAGATCTATACTTTTCTTGTTCATTTCTCTTTATTTTTATTTTTAATAATTTTTAAAGACAATAAAACAAAATAAATTGAAAACATCAACTATCTGTTATAGTTTCTGGGTTTTGTGTAACATGAGAAAGGTCTTCCTAACTCTAGACTACAATATATTAATCATGGGGGAGCGGATGTGGCTCAAGCGGTTGAGTGCCTGCTTCCCACATGGGAGGTCCCGGGTTCAGTTCCCGGTGTCTCCTAAAAGCAAAACAACAAGCAAACAAATGAAAAAAACCAATTCAGGGGAGATGATGTGGTCAGTGGTTGAGCACTGGTTTCCCACATATGAGGTCCTGACTTCAATTCCTGGCCCTGGTACCACACACAAAAAAATTAAGCATTGGGAAGCGGCTGTGGCTCAATCAGTAGGGCTCCCGTTTACCATATGGGAGGCCCCGGGTTTGGTTCCCGGGGCCTCCTGGTGAAGGCAAGCCCGCCCGCACGGCGTGGTTAGCTGACCCAGCGAGCACAAGCAGCAAGGGGGGGGATAAATGAATAAATAAATAAAATCTAAAAAAAAAATAAAAATAAAAATAAAAATAAAATCTTTAAAAAAAAAAAATTAAGCATGTTTTCTTCTAATATTTTATGACTATTATTGTATTAGTCAGCCAAAGGGGTGCTGATGCAAAATACCAGAAATTGGTTGGGTTTTTTTTTTTTTTTTTTAAGATTTATTTATTTATTTATTTATTTATTTATTTATTTATCCCCCCCTTGCTGCTTGTGCTCACTGTGTCCATTTGCCCCGCATTTTTCTGTGTCTGTCTGTCTCCCCTCTGTTGAGTCATCTTGCTGCGCAAGCTCACCATGCCACGCGGGCCGTCAGCTCACCATGCCATGTGGGCTGACTTGCCTTCACCAGGAGGCCCTGGGAATCGAACCCGGGGCCTCCCATATGGTAAACGGGAGCCCAACCAATTGAGCCACAGCCGCTTCCCTCAGTTGGTTTTTATAAAGGGTATCTATTTGGGGTAGAAGCCCACAGTTACCAGGCCATAAAACATGAACTACTTCCCTCACCAGTCTATTGCCATGTGTTGGAGCAAGATGGCTGCTGAGTTCTGGCAGGGTTCAGGCTTCCTGGGTTCCTCTCTTCCCAGGGCTTGCCTCTCTTGGCTCAGGCTTGCTTCATGCCACAAGGCCAGCTGTAGACCATCAAGTGAACAACTTGTCTCTTTTCCCAGAGCCTTCTCTCCTTCCTCACAACCAAGCTGCTTGGTGGGCTTTCTTCCCTGGGCTCCAGCATCAAAACTCCGCATCAGAACTCCAACTCAAAAACACTCCAACTCTGTCCTTTGCCATGTCTTTTATCTTTGAGACCCCACCCACCACATCTTTGAGGCTCAACACCCTACTGATGTGGCCCAATCAAAGCCCTAATCATAACTTAATCCTGCCCAGATGAACAGACCAGTTTACAGGCATAATCCAATATCTATTTTTGGAATTCATAACTATATCAAACTGCCAAACTGCTACAATTATTAAGAATTTTTAATTGAGGTATACTTTACACAGAGTGAAATACACAGATCTTAAGTGAAAGTTTCCATCAATTTTGAAAAAAGCATGTACTTGCATAACTCATATCTCTATCAAGATATAGAACATTTCCATCACCCTAATAGGTTCTCTCACAACCCTTCACATAATCTTTCTAAGCACCACTGTTCTGACTTCTGTCACTATAGTTTAGTTTTACCTGATGCTGACCATTATATAAATGGAATTATACAGTATGTACTGTTTAGTTTTTTTGTCTGGCTCCTTTCACTCAGCATAATGATTTGGAAATTTATCCAAGTTGTTGTATGTATCAAAAGTTCATTCCTTTTTATTGCTGAGTAGTATACCATTGTATGTATGGCCATAGTTTGTTTATCCATTTACTTATAGATGGACATTTGGTTTGTTTCCAGGTTTTGATGATTATGAGTAAAGTATGGGTAGTTTTTTACATTTATATATATATATATATATATATTTTTTAATTAATTTATTTTTTATTGTGGGTAAAATTCAAAATTTTCACAATACATACCAATATTTGTAAAATGATATATAAATATATATGCATATATGTGCATTTGCTCATGGTAAAACTTTATGTAATCAATTTGTGAAAGTTTATGCAAGTGTACCTTATATATAGAGAGCAGATACACATGCATAATGATCTCACAGGAATCACAAACATTATTTGAGCTTTCTATCCACACAAATCCTCCATTCTGCAGTTCTGTCCTCAAAACCACATTACTCTGACTTTGGTGGAAATAGCCCTGTCTGAATTTGAATGTCTGTGATGTTTTTTTGTTTGTTTGTTTGTTTTTTTAATTATTTATTTATTTTTATTGTGGGTAAAAATCAAAATTCTCACAATACATACAAACATTTGCAAAATAATATATAAATATATATGCATACATGGGAATCCCAGTGGGTTCCGTGTAATATTTTGGGTAATCTAAGCACCTCTTAAAATATATGTATATATATATATAAATAACATTTATATTTTTGATACACCTGGAATTTATTTTGGTGTAAGGAATGAGATAGAATGGCAACTTTATATTTGCTGAATCTCTAGTCAAAAAATCCCGTAACCATTTTTTGCCTATTCCATTTTTTCACCAATGACTTGAAATATCATCTTTCAATATACTAAATCTTTATAGACTAAATGTTCTTTCCCTGAACTTTCTATTGTGTTTGATTGATCTAATTGTCATTTTGGACCAGTTACACTCTCTTTTAATTCCTATAGCTTTACAATGTGTTTCAATAAGTGGAAAGACTCGTTGGTATTCATTATTCTGTTTTAGAATTTTTCTGATTATTTCTGGATGTTTATTCTTCCAAAGGGATACACTTTGGAACTTTAATGACAATTTTAATTATTTGGATTGCATTAAATTGATAAATTAATTTGGGGAGAATTGACATCTTTATAAATATTGAGTCTACCCAGCAACTAAGTATGTTCCTCTATTTATTCAAATATTCATTTATACGGGAGAATATTAATTATGGATGAGGTTTCCAGTGATTACAGTGAGAAGATCTGGAAGCAAGAGAGTCAGTTAAAAGTTGGATCAGGGGAGGGAAAGTACAGAGTTTTATAAAAAACAGTATAGAATGGATTATTAGAGCAGCTAATATAAAAGATATTTACTCATAGAGACAGGAAGTAGATTATAGAGGTTACCAGAAGCTGAGGGTGTGGGAGGTGGGTGGAATGGGGAGTTATTGCTTAATGAGTAGAGCGTTTCTGTTTTGGGTGATGAATAAAGTTTTGGTAACGGATGGTGGTGATGGTAGTACAACATTGTAAATGTAATTAATGCCACTGAATTGTACACTTAAATATAGCTAAAATGACAATGAGATAAAACTTTACACCCACAAGCCAGAAATAGCAGCTATGTACAGCAGGTGAAGCATAGAGAAATTGAGAGGTGAAGAATTTTCTTGATTGTCTGTTTTTTGTTTATTATTATTACTGAAATAATGAAAATGCTCTAATAATGATTGAAATGGTGAATGCACAACTATGTGATTATACCAAATACCATTGATTTTACACTTTGGATGAATTGTATGTTTTATTAATATGTATAAATAAATTGATTTGTTTTTAAAAAAACTTTAAACCCACAAAGATGGCTATTTTTAATAAAATGGGAAATAACAATGTGAAGAAATTGGAACTCCAGTACACTGTTAGTGGGAATGTAAAATGGTGCAGACACTGTGTAAAGCAATATGGCAGTTCCTCAAAAAGTTAAATATGACCTGGCAATTCCATTCCTAGGTGTAAACTCCAAGAAAGTGAAAACAGGGTCTCAGACAGATACTTGTACACCCATGTTCACAGCAGCATTATTAACAATAGCCAAAAGGTGGAATAGATCCAAGTGTCCATCAACAAATGAATGGATAAACAAAATACACATAATGGAGTATTAGTCAATCATAAGAAGGAATGAAGTCCCAAGACATACTACAACAAGGATGAACCTTGAGAACATTATGCTCAGTAAAATAAGCGAGACACATAAGGATAAATATTGTGTGATGTCACTTATATGAGATATCTAGAATTAGCAAATTCATAAAGACAGAAAGTAGATTAGAGTTTACCAGGGGGTAAGGGGAGGGGGAAGAAGGAAAATGGTTAAAACGACAAATTTTATGTTATATATGTTACCACAGTTAGAAACAATAAAAGGTTGTTTTAGTATTTATATATAAAAGGATAAGGGACAGAAATTTAAGACAGGGTACATTTGGTAGAATTAAGTAAATAAAAATTTACCAAACGAATGTCCTAGAAGTCCCCTGACACACAGGGAAAAGAAAAGAGATGGGTTCCTCAGGATTTTCCTGTAACCTAAATCAAGTGCATTTCCAAGAGAATTATAGTCTCTTTAGACCAAGTAAATAATAATTTCCATTTGTGTAGCATTTTATGGTTTGCAATCTGCTTTTGGAGCCAGGCAATGAAATTAAGACTCAAAGAGGCTACGTGGTCACCCCAGATCTCACAACCAATGGATGGCAGAGCTGGGACTAGAACCTCAGTCTTCAAATTCCTAACCTATTATACCAGAGTGCCTTCTCCAAAAACACAGAGATATACTGTTTTTTCCTCTTTGATGACTTCTCCCATCATCCTCCTCCCTCTCTGGGTTCTTATCCTGGCTCAGTTATTACTAGCCAGTCAGTCAACCTCGCTCCACTTTCCAGAATTACTGTAAGGATCAGAAAAAAAAAAATATGTAAAGCTCCCAGCACACTGTCTGGTGCACAGTAAGTTCTCACTAAAAGGAAGCTATTAGCTATTATTATTCTTTCAACTGTTCCAGCCCAGCTTCATTGCCACTCACTTTCAATTCTGCTCCTTCTGAATCTCTGTGGTACCACAGAAGTGTGACTTGCTTTCAGAAGACAATACCAACAACTTTTTCAGGCAGATGCTGTACATCTCCAACACTTCTAACAAAAACATTTAGTTGTCAGTAATATGGCTTCAACTCCCCCCACCTCAAATCAAACTCTTAAAACATAGCTATAACACCTAGTGCCCAAATCTTGCTTTCTAAATACCATTTTCTATGACAAAGAACCACCAGAGCTCCTTGGGAAAATGGCTGATTCCAGGGCTGGGGCAGGGAAAGCACAAGACGGGCCTGGAGTACCTTGTGGCACCATAAAACAAGGAAGTTCTCAAAGAAAGCTGGAGATATGTCAAGAGGACACAGGAAACAGTGTGAATGGCTTCCTGCTGGCCAAATCTGGGACATTTTGAATATCAGAATAAAGAATAATAGTCATGTGTTATGAACCATTGGAAAAAACAGACAACCATGAGGCTATGATGATACAAATAAAATAAATGTGGGAGAAGGGAAAGCTCTTCCTTACAATAGAAAGCCAATTAATACATGTACAAAGCATGATGGCATTAGAAAATCACCATTTGGCAATTCCAGCCATAACTTTTTCAGGTGAGAATCATCAGTGAACAATAAAATTAGTGGGTGAAAGTTTGAGGAGTGCATTAGCCAAAGGGGTACTGATTCAAAATACCAGAAATCTGTTGGCCTTTATAAAGGGTATTTATTTGGGGTAGAAGCCCATAGTTACCAGGCCATAAAGCATAAGTTACTTCCCTCACCAAAGTCTGTTGCCACGTTGTTGGAGCAAGATGGCTGCCAACATCTGCAGGGTTCAGGCTTCCTGGGTTCCTCTCTTCCCAGGGCTCGTTTCTCTCTGGGCTCAGCTGCTCTGCTCGCTCCACAAGGCCAGCTGTAGACTATCAGGCAAATGGCTCATTTCTCTTCCCAGGGCCTCTGCTGTGTCCAATTGAGCCTTCTTTCTTTCCTCAGGTATCTGCTTCTTTATGTGTTTACTTCGGAGGCTCCAGGATCAAAACTCTAAACTCCCCTCTCTGCCGTGCGGTTTCTTTATGAGTCCCCCCCACCAAGGGGGCGGGGACTCAACGTCCTACTGACCTGGCCCAGTCAAAGCCTCAATCATTATTTAATCAAATAAAAGTGAAACCTCTGAATCCAATATAATCTAATATGCCTAGAGGAACAAACCAGTTTACAAACATAATCCAATATCTATTTTTGGAATTCATAACCAATATCAAACTGTTACAAGGAGTAACAGGATATTTCCATAGTTGTAATGCATCTCTCCACAAGATACTCATTGATTACTAGGGGAAAAATAGTAACTTTATAGTAGAGACACCTGACAGATACTACATTAACCAAATGATCAGAGTTAGTGTCACCATTAATGCGACAAATTGACATGATAAGTCTCCTAACATGATGCACTGAGAAGGACACAACACAACTTCTCCGATATTTCCACCCAAAATGCATAATCTGAATCGAATCATGAGGAAACAGAAAAACCCAAATTGAGTGTCAGTCTAAAAATACCTAGCCTGTGCTTTTAAAAAATGTCGGTGTCATGAAACACAAAGGAAGACTGAGGAGCTGTTCCAGATACTAGGAGAGTAAAGAGATATGACAACTGAATGCACATGATTTGGGATGTTCTTTCACTATAAAGGGCATTGTTGAGAAAATTGGTGAGATCTGAGTAAGGTCTGTAGATTAAGTATATAATAGTATTGTCTTGATGTGAATTACCTGATTTTGATAATTGCTCTGTTTTTATGTAAAATAAATCCTTGTTTCAAGAAACACACACTGAAGTCTTTAGGTGCAAAGGGCATCATATCTCAATTGGTTCAGGGGGTAAAGAAATATATTTATGGGAGAAATACAGTAAGATATAGCAACTGTGGTAAAATGTTAACATTTGGGCAACCTGGGTGACAAGTATACAGGAATTCTTTGTATTATTCTTGGAAGTTTTCTGTAAGTTTGATATTATTAAAATAAAAGTTTAAAAGAAAACCTCCTAATTAAAAAATATAACTACACATGTACACACACATATATAGGCTTACAATATCCACACAAAGGATATACAAAGAACTGGTAATAGTGGTGGCCTCTGGGAAGGAGAACTGGGAAACTGAGTGTGAGGGGTGAGAAAGAAACTTATTTTTTACTGTACACCTTATATCTTTTGAAGGTTTTATCCTCTGCTTGTATTCCATACTCCAAAATTCCCCTCAAATATTACTGCTTCCAAAAAGCCAACCCTGTTTTTCCTAACTTCTCAAACAAGAATCTCTTTATGCTATCTTCCAAAATAAGACACAGAGAAAATCAAACCTAAATCCTGGCCAAACAAAACAAATTGGAGGGGGGGGGGAGGGAGAGAAAGGGAAAATGTTTACATAAAAATAGCCATATATAATTGAATATACAACATGATATCAGAGAGGTTTTTTTTTTTTTTAAGGCCTAGAATAAACCCTAATTACACAAAGATACTAACATCTGCTGTGTTTGGGTATGGTATGATATGAGTTTTTCCTGAATTTTCCTCAGTGAACATGCATTACTTTTGAGGGGAGAATGGTTTATTTTGTTGTTTTAGGAATTCTGGGCAGAGGTTGAGTTTATTCATGCTCTTCAGATCAGGCACATTATCACCATTGGTTTGTTCAAGGCTCCTCTTTTGGTCCCTTTGTTCATTTATTTACTTATTCTCCTCCCCTGTTCCATTCCCCTTCCAACCCAAAGACAAACATTTTAGCGTATCTAACATTTTACTTTCAACATCAGAAAAGTTTGAATATATATATATTTTTTTAAAATCACAAGTGCCCTGCCTGGGCTTGGCCTGGCACTATTCTAATATTCTAAGGCTTCATTGCCAAACTCCACCCTTTCTATACAAGGGCAACCCACTGGTCCCGTCTCTTAACCAGATCACTGTCTTCCTGGCCACTCTCGTCCCAGTCCCTTGCAGAAGCCATGTTCCAATTTGCTTCTTGGCCTTTGTACTTCTTCCTTGGGAAGTCAGATACACCTATTCAAGCCCTGCCCTTGTGGCTTACTGGGTTCCTAAAGTTATGCAGGCTCCATTTTCTCAGAGGTGAAATGGGATGTTAATAATTTCCACATAAAGGGGCTGCTTTGAGTAGTTTGAGGTCATGTATACAAAGAACTGAGCAGAAAATAGAAGCTCAATAAATTCTCCACCCCTACTTCACCCCTCCAGGTATTCCTCTTGGTTCCTCCACAGCACAAGGGCACCATAGGTGTACAGAATATGATTTCTTCTCTCTCTTCTGCCTTGACGATTGTTTCTCTAAGGCCCAGCTTTGAGGCACGACTCTACCTTTAACTACCACAATACTGTTTTCAAAAGGGAAGGTTGTGAAAGGCCAGGACTCTGTGGAAAGAGACCTGGGGTTGATCACAGTTGGAGTCCCACCACACCTGTGAGTCTCCCTGTGCCTCAGTTTCCTCACCTGTTAGAGCTGGAGAATAATAGTACCTACCTCAGACCGCCTCCTCTCTTTTACTCTTTCTCTTCTATCAGGCCTCCTTACTCAAGACCTTGCTGGTTTGAGCTACTGGTGCACCTCACACTGCCGGACCCAAGCCACTGTCTGACCCAAGCCATGCCCCTTCTTGGAAAGGCCACGTCCCACAAGGAGGGGAAACTGCCAGGCAACCAGTGATGTCATGCAGGACCATTGGGCAAGAGTACCAATCACACAGTTGAATCCAAATCTCAATCATTCAGTCATTCATGCATTCTTTCACAGGCTCTTCCTCTGTATCCAGCCCGATGCTGGCTTTGCTGGAGACACGGGTTGAATCATATCCAGGCTCTGCCCTCAAAGAGTTTCCAATCTGATAGGAGAGAGAGCCCCAGATGTCAGGTCCACAGAGTGCAGGGTAGAGGGCAGTTCTGGGAGTTGTGGGAGCCCAGAGGACAGGATGCAGTCTAACTTGGGAAATCAAGTTAGACTGCTTGGGGGAGGTGACACTTGAGCTGAGTTCATCAGTTTGGGGACTTAGTGTAGGTTTTTCAATGTTGAAGGCATAGCGATTGCAAAGACAGACAAGAGAGAGTTTCCTATATTCTACAAAACCCTTTTAGTTAGGTCTGTGGTCAGAGGACAGTGTGTGAGTCCAAGAGTGGCAAGAGATGAGGCTTGAGAGGTTTGGCAGGGGCCAGAATTGTGGAGGACCTTATATGCCAAACAAGGAGTTAGAACTTTATCCTTTGGGGATGGGTTGTCACAGAAGAAAGTGTTATGTTGACTTTTCCTGTTAGAAAATGTCCTCTCGGGGGCAGATGTGGCTCAAATGGTTGGGTATCCGTCTGCCATATGGAGGGACCTGGGTTCGATCCCCAGGACCTCCCGGTAAAATGAAAAAAATATATATAGAAGGCGCATGGGCTGCCAGGCTCTGTGTGCCGGTGAGCCACCAGGCCCCGGGAGCCATGCAGCAAGATGATGACGTAGCAGGGGAGAGACAAGATGAGATGCTCCGAAAGCTCCGAAAACCAGGAACCGAGGTGGCGCAGGTGGCAGAACACCTCTCTCCTACATTGGAAGTCTCCAGGATTGAATCCTGGTGAAGACTGGAGGAGGAGGATGAGAAGAGATGGCAGGAAACAGACACAGAGAATTGCCCAGCGAATGGACACAAAACAGCAAATGGGAAAGGGGGGTCTAAAATGGATAAAGTAAATAAATAAATCTTAAAAAAAAAAAAAAAAAAGAAAGAAAAAAAAGAAAATGTCCTCTCACTGCTGGTGTGCTTCTGTAAGTTGAAGATGACCAGTCTGGAAGCGAGGGTCCAGGGAGTAGACTTGAGGTCGTACGTGTAAGAGATGTTGAGGCTGGAGCAGGGTGGTGGCAGTGGATGAGGATAGAAGGTGGATTTGAGAAATAGAAAGGATAGAACCGACTAAATTTGATGAGGGATTGGCTATGATGAGAAAGGAGGAGTCTGGGCTGCACATATGACAGATAATATAGAGTAAATGTATGGCACAAGTGCCAAGTGGGTGATTATGACAAAGATAAGTGCTGAGGGCTGAGAAATCAGTGTGTGATAGAATGAGCTGGAGGAGGAGGGATTCAGGCTAAGACTCACCATGTGACCTCAGGGCAGTCACTTTTTCTTTCTCTGGTCTTTTAGGTTTCCACCTGCTAACTTGGGAGAAGAAGAATGATAATTGCGAGGATTGAATTATGTAAAAGAAAATGTTCAGGAAGCACCTAGTCCTATGAGTAATTTGGAGGGGGAGGCATGTGGCAGGTGTGTTTGGCCCAGGGTGGGGTGGAGAGTGGAGGGGATGGGATGCCATTTGTACAACAGAGTTAGCGTAGACAGGAAGACAGACATATATGCAGACTAACGGGGCAGGGAGAGGGGAAATGTGATCTGAGCACATGCACAGGTGGTCAAAGGCCAAGGCCAGCCACCAAATCAGTCTTATCTCTGCAGTCAGCATTGAAAGGCTTCTCTGAACTATGAATTCTAGAGGAAATAATGGGAATTGGGGCCCTGAGGCCTCTGGTTCAGTACCTGAATTGCTGTGTGAACCTGAGTCAGTTCTAACTCACTCTGGGTCCCAAGCTTACCATATGAACAACAAAAAGGAGGTGTGTGTGTTGTTGGGGAGATGGATGAAATGTTTCCCAAGGCCCTCTCCAGGTATGTTATGTTGCAGTTTTACAACTCTGAAACCTTTTTTATAAAAAAGCCTATTCCTATCTCCATCCCTGACTTGCTGTGTGACCTTGAGCCAGCTGCTGAACCTTTCTGGGCCTATTTCCACATCTGCAATATCAGGAGATTGGACAGGAGTGTCTCCAATGTCCAATGGTTCTCCTTGGAGGACTCTTACCCTCATCTCTAGCCGAACGCTTCAGACAAATCAGAGGAAAGTGAGGCGCTGGTCACAGACAACCCCTCTCTTCCAAATCTTCCATCTTCTCCCACTGCCCTCCCCTCCCCACTGTAAGGAGCTAGCAGCACTGGCTTGCTTGCCAAACTTGTTGTCATGGCAACGGGTTACAAATAACTCAGATGCAGACGGGATTTTAACCCAAGAGCTGCTGGGCCAAGGGCTTCTTGCTCCCTTGCCAGACCAGACTGAGGGAATAATTTGACACATTCTTTGGGGTCAAGTCACTCCCCTGCTCACAAACCTTCCAAGGCCCCTCAATCTCAACATGAATATGGCGTGTTAGGTCCACCAAAAATCTGATTCAGGTCTTTCCAGTCACATTTTCTACTTGCTCCTATTATAAAAGTGGTCATTTCTATTTATTGAGCACCTATTGTCTGCCAAGCCCTGTGCTGGGTGCTATAGATACAGTATCTAATGAAATCCTCCCAGAACTCTATCCGGTAGACATTAGTATTCCCATTATACAGAAGAGAGTATTGAGGCCCACAGGTGTAAGTAACTTGAGTAAGTCAGAGAGTCAGAATTCAAACTTGAATCCATTGGCCTCCCAAACCCAGGCTTTTTCCACATTTGTGATTCACAAATGTTGGTTTATAGACTTGGTGTATCCAAATAATCTGGGACAGTTAAAAATTCAGATTCTGACTTTCATTCAAGAGGGAAGAAAGCATTTCTCTTGTCTTCCTCCTGAGACCCCATAAAGTAAGAGTAAAGGAGTAAGGAATCAAGTGTATAGGCCCACAGCTCCAAAGAAAACTGGAGGAGGGCCCGTCCATGGGGGAGAGATTTCAACAAATTTCTGGCAAGCAGAACAGGGGCTGAAGGAGTGGTAACTGAGAAAGCAGGGCAGGGAAAGGCATGGGTATAGTATACCCATGGAAAAGGATCAACCCGGGAGAAAGCCGATCCACCCTGCAAAATCCCAGAGAGACCGGCTCAGAAAACACAAGATATGCCTGATGGCAGGAGTGAGATGTAGTGCCCCAAACAGGATAACTGTAAGTTTGTGTTGAAACAGTAGACCTCCCCCACTTTCCCTCTACCCTCCACCCACGCTCATGGATTGAAATCACAAGAGACAGGCATCTACACTCAGGCAAGACATTGGAGGGTTCTCCAAAAACAGGGAACATCCCCAGAACAAATGCTTCAACTTTCTGCACTTAGGAGTCCTAGGGCAGATTGTGCAGATTCTCCTACAGGATCCCTTAAAGGGAAGTTAACAATAGACCTGACAAACTCTGCCCCGTACACAGGGCTCCCAATCAACTTTTTATTGCTTTCTCCTTAAATCAATGGGCTAATGTTTTTGAACATATGTGAAAAAAATATGCTGAAAGGTCTGTGAACGAACTGATGTAACAAATGGAATAAACCAAGGCTACCATGTTGCAAATGAAAAAACAAAAATCAAGCAATTATTAAATCCAGGAAAAGAAAAGCAAAAAGCAAAATAAAAAAGGTCATTCTTGGCTCTGTAGTGACTATTGACTTATTAGGAATTGGGATATAAACATAGTACAAGAATGAAAGGAGGGAAAATAAGGGTGTGTGTGGAGGGGGATAAAATCCTCTTCTACCGTAATGAAATGTCAAGTGATAATGTCTCAAATTGTTAAGAAATAGTAAAACCACATGTGAAGTATGAATATGGGTAAAATTGTATATATAAGATTGGTTTTCTTTGAAATTGAACAGATGTATGTTAATACTACAAGACGTTACTATCAGACCCCCCCAAACCCCATTATTCTAAGTGAAAGAAATCTCACACAAAGTACTACATATAGTATGATTCTATTTATATAAAATGTAAATATAAATCAATTTATAAAGATGAAATGAGATTAGTGGTTATGTAGGGCAGGGGAAGGACTGTTAAGGGGTGTGGAGTTTTTCTTTTTGGAGTAATAAAGTCTTTCTAAAATTTTTTGTGGTGATGAATGCACAACATTGTCATTATATTAAAAACCATTGGTTAAACACTATGAATAGATCATACAGTATATGAATATATCTCAATAAAACTGCTTAATAAATAAATAAGTAATTGTGCAAGAATAGCCAGAAATAGGAACTATGTATAGCAGGGGAAGCATACAGAAATCAAGAGGTGATGCATTTTCTTGTTTGTTTATTGTTTATTATTGTTATTATTATTGAAATGATGAAAATGCTCTGATGATTGGGGTGATGAATGCACAACTGTGTGATTGTTCCAAATGCCATTGGTTGTGCACTTTGTATGTATGGTATGCTTTGTTGATATGTATCAATAAAATTGATTTGTTAAAAAAAAAGAAATCGTAACATAAGCATATTATTTAGATATATAGAGGTACATCAGTTAAAAATTATTTTACCTACAAGTAATAAAAAAACCCAACTGACAGAGACTTGAACACATGGCTTTATTTTTTTTCCAATTAGCAGGAAGTGTGGTATGAATTCAGCTGCTCAATATTGCCATCAAGGAACCAGGCTCTGACTTTTCCTTCCTTGATCTGTTGAATCTTCATCCTCATGCTCATCAACTCATGGTTACAAGGTGGCTGCCACAGCTCCAGGTAGCATTCAAGGCAGAAAGAAGGAAAAGGGCAGCATCAGCAATGTGTGTCTCTGCTCACAAAATCAAAAGCTTTTCCAGAAGCCCCCCAGCAAATATCTCATTGGCTATAATTGGTCACATAGCCATCTCTAGCTGCAAGGGAGGCTAAAAAAGCAAGTGTCTGGCTCTTCAGCTTCTAAGTGGGGAGATGGCATGGAGAAATGGCTTGGGAATGATAAATCCAGAATAAATAGCTAAAAGTGTTGAAAGTAGTTGACCCTAGGGAAAAGGACTTGTAGTGGGAAGGAATGGGACATAGGATTTTGCTGATTTTTATTATAAGCCCTTTAGTACTATTTTGTTTTTTAACTATGTGCATATATTTCTTTGATAAAAAAATAAAAGGGGAACAGATGTGGCTCAAGTGGTTGAGTGTCTGCTTCCCACATGGGAGGTCCTGGGTTTGGTCCCCGGTGCCTCCTAAAAACAAAAACAAACAACAAGCAAATAAATGAAAAAAAAAAAAAAAAAAAAAAAAAAAAAAGGCTATATTCTATGAGGGAAAAAAAGCTGGTAGTACTTTTCTGTCTCTAGAGGTAAGGCCATCAATTCACCTTGGAAACAAACTTACCTGAAAAGGCTTTTTATTTTGACATTGGTAGCTCAGTCAAATCACCTACTGATTTAGACAAAACTGTGCTATTACCATTAACTTGAATGTGACTGGTGGAAAACAGTACAGCACTGTGTAGCAGTGACATGGGTTGACTGGGGTTAGATGTCGTGGTGCAATTCCTTGTCAGCTATTTATTAGCTCTGTGAGTTTGGGCAAAGGACACCTGTGGCTTCACTTTCCTTCTTTATGCAATGAAGGTAATGCAAGTGCCTGGTACAGAGTAAGCACTCAGCAAATATTACCCACTATGATTTAAATGTTAAATGTTCTCTGTAGTAACAAACTTTGGGTGTATCTTTAACAGTATTATTTTCCCACTTAGTTAATTTTTTATCCTAAACATAGGTTTGGACTTGGCAGTCCCAGAAAATTATTATTTGTTCTTGAGAGAGGTATGTGCATGTTTTTGTGCAGGCATTAGCTCACAGAAGGTACTCAGTCTGGACCACATCAGGAGACATGCAGTCTTGAATTGCTGTTGACTCCTATTGGAGGAAAGACTGTTAAAGGAACTAGGGTGGATTTTTGGTATCACTACAAATATTGTTGTCTAACATTTTAAATATCTACTCTTTGTGAAATGTGCTGCTGACTATTGTGACTGCCATGTGTGGGCCATGGGCACCAGGTCACTACTATCAGAGGAAGCTGTGAGAATGTTCCAGAAAGAAAATCGATATATGGAATGTTATGCTGGATCAAGAAATATAGCTGGCCTAGGAATGGGGAACACAACAATGACCTTCTCTCTCTGAAGCCAAGGTGAGAGCTGGGGCTTTCAGGTAGGGAACACGTGGTCAAAAGCCATCAGATGGTAGAAGATAATCTTGTCCCCACAACATAGTATCAGGCTAATGGGCTAAGGAGATGGTCAGTCAGTAGGCAGCCCCTTTCAGAGGGGAATGAGTGACATTCTCTCAGAGAGGTAATATCTGGTATCCATTTAACTTTTTCCTTTTTGGCTTGGTAATTCTCTTCTGTTATCCCCAAACTCCAGTAAAGTTATATTAAACACACATACACAGAAGACATTCCATCCATAATAGAAAGAAAGAAAAGAATGCTATGAAAAAGGCACTTTTGGAGAATAGAAAGGGTGCTTAGAAATTAAAAATTATTGCCAAAATAAAAAAAATTCAATAGACGATAAAGTCAAGAAAATGTCACAGAATACAGAATAAAAAACAAAGACATGGTGAGAAAATAAAGAAGCAGACAATCATTCAGGAGATCCAACATCCAACAGATAAGAGTTCCAGAAAGA
The DNA here is from genome assembly GCA_026826555.1 of Tolypeutes matacus. Taxonomy (NCBI): domain Eukaryota; kingdom Metazoa; phylum Chordata; class Mammalia; order Cingulata; family Chlamyphoridae; genus Tolypeutes; species Tolypeutes matacus. Next base: position 177,410 of record JAKSZT010019630.1, on the reverse strand, counting down.
GAGAAAAGAGAACATAAAGGGAGGGTATTATCAAAGAATTAAAACAATAATTTTCCAGAGTATAGGGACATGTTTTAAGATTGAAAGAGTATACCCACTAAAACAGATAGGGGGGGAATCCATTTCTGGACAAAACTTTAAGTATAAGGAAAAAAACCCTTAAGCTTCCATAAGTGGGGAAAACAGATCACAAACAAAGAAATGAGAATATTATTAGCATCTGTCTTCTAACCAGCAACACTGCATGCTAAAAGCAATATCTTCAAAATTCAGAGGAAATTTATTTTTAACACAGAATTCTAAAGCCAAACTATCATTCAAACATAAAGAAAAAATAACTACTACATTTTCAAACATGCAAAGACCACCACCCCAATTTATCTTAAGAAGTTACCTGAGGATGTTCTCCAACAAAATGCATGATGTTCAGTCAAGTCCATATTCTTAGATGCAAGTAACAGAAACTGTTTCAAGTTAACTTAAGCAGAAAAGGAATTTATTGCAAGGTTATCAGGCAGCTCACAGAAGTCTGGAGAATCGGGCTCAGAAAATGGGGCAGGCACTAGGAAGGAGGAGCCACAGCCAAGGGTCACACTGTAAGAACAACCTGGATAGAATGTCGCTACCGGTACTGCTATACCCACTGCCGCTACCACTAGGCACTATCCTACCATCACATGACACTGCAAATGAATTCTAATCATCCTCGTTTCTGCTGTTTTGGTCCATTTGTTGTGATCTTTAGGGTTGAGTTAATTATATTCTTGAATTCATGGCACATTATTATAGTCAGTCCATTCAAGGCCCTTCTTTTGCTTTATTATTTTTCCCCATCAATCCCTAGTTCCACTCCCGTTTTTCTCCCCCTTGGTCAGCCATTCTAGTGTAATTAATGTATATATCCTTGATGTCCATCTTCCAAATGTTTATTTAGATATATGTATATCCATGAAAAATATAGTGTTGTTTTACATTACATAAAAGTATACTATAAATCTCATTCTGTTTCTTACTTAAATTACTCAACACTAGGTTTTGGAGACCTATCCATGTGGCTATATGTAAGTCTAGCTCGTTACTTTTATTTTATTTTATTATTATTATTTTTTAAAGATTTTATTTATTTATTCATTTATCCCCCCCTTGCTGCTTGTGCTCGCTGGGTCAGCTAACCACGCCATGCCGGCGGGCTTGCCTTCACCAGGAGGCCCCGGGAACCGAACCCGAGGCCTCCCATATGGTAAACGGGAGCCCTACTGATTGAGCCACAGCCGCTTCCCTAGCTCGTTACTTTTAATTGCTTTATACTATTCCATCCAATGAACATACCACAGTTTGCTTATCCAGTCCCATGGTGATGGACATCTAGCTGCTTTCAATTCTTCACTAACACAGTGGTACAACAAACAACTTCAACTATATTTCCTTAAGGATTTGTATGAGAATTTCTATGGAAATAAACCCAGGAGTGAGATTGTTAGATTGTAGGGTATACATGTACTTAATTTCATGAAGTACTTACAAATTGCTTTCTGGAATACCTGTACCAGTTTATATTCCCACCCTTGGTTTTCCTTTTCCTCACATCCTCATCAGCACTTGATAATATCTAACTTTCTACATGTTGCCATTCTTATAGTGGCTTCTTACTATTTTCATTTCTCTAATTATTAGCAGAGTAGAAAATCTCTTAATATATTCATTAGGTACTCAAGTTTCTCCTTCCATAAATTACTCTTCCTATCTTTTGTCCATTTTCCTAGTGAGCTTACTGTCTTCTTTTTCTATTAATTTTTTGTCAGTTTTTTCATTGGAAATATATTCTCCTAATCTATAATCCATCTGTTTATTTTGTATATTCCTGTCTTCTATGTGTTGCTCACTCCAGATTCAAAGCCATGAACAGGGTATGCAACCCTAGCTGCCTGGTGGGCAGAGAAAATATCTGACTACCTTCAGTTTCCATCGTAGGAAGTAGGGTTCTGCCTCCCACCAAGACTCACATTATGGGGGAGTCCCCCAAACAGGACAGGGATTTAGGTGCTAGGCAGCAACTAGAGTTCACCCTTTTGGGTGCTCAACATTCACATATACCCTTCTTCCCATACTTATGCTTTTAAAAAATGCTTCCATCTAATATAGGGCAAATATATCTCATATAACCAAAAATGCACTCAATCTCTCTCCAGAGAAACATGAAAAGCATAAATTAGAATGCATTCAGGTGAAAGCAATAGAAAACTCAAACAGGCTTAAATAATAAATGTGTATTTATTAAGCTTAATAAATTAATAAATTAATTTTATTTATAAAATAAGAATTAATAAAATAAAAAATTATTTATTAAGCATTGATGCTTAACTGAAAAGTCCATAGGCAGGGCAGACTTTAGGCATGGTATGATCAAGAATATGGTTTCATTTCTCTGTAATTCTCTTGGCTTTGCCCTCCTCCACGTATCATCTTCATCCTCAGGTAGGCCTTCTGCATGTTCACAAGATGGCTAATAGCAGCTAATAGGCTAGACGCTTCTTTGTTCATATCCAAGGAAGACAGGTCACCTTTTCCCTCAAAAACTGAACAAAAGTCCTAAGCTTCAGTGTGATTGGCTCATCCCTGAACCAATCATCACTGTGTCAAGGGGGGATGAAATTACCCAGATTGGTATATACTGATCAAAGCCTACCCCTAGAGCTGGTGGTAGGGACAATCCCACACAAATTGCATAGTTGTTATACGATGGGTGAGGAGTGGAATGAATGTTGGAGAAACACAATATCCACTACAAGGGAGTAAGCTAAGAAAGAGGAAGATATGGTTCCAGGATAGATTGGGTCCAACCCAGAAGAGTAATGAAGGGACATCTCAGGATGTCCAGCTGTGCTGCAGGCCTACAGAACAATCAGTCCAAATTGGAGCAGGAAGATGGAGTGCTTCAGGAGGAAGATTTCTGGGAAAAGAGGGGATTCAAATGTTTTGATACTTTCCTTGAGAATTTGGTACAACTCAAGAAGGTAATAAATTCAGACAATGCAAGGAAAAAAGAAAAGCAATTGGTGGTGGTGGTGGTGGGGAACTATATAAGAAAGGAAATGTAATCTTAGTATACTAATTGGATCTGTAGGGAACAATATTTACATAATCAAAATAATGTAAGTACTTTATTTAATTAATGTTTATTTATTTAATGTTTTAGAATGATCATAGGTAAAATATGGATGACAATTATGGCTACAGAACAAAATGTACAGTAAATATTAACATTGTTAATAGAAAAAATAAAAGTACAAATGACAGAAGTTGAGAGGGAATATAAGTCGATTATTTAAAGGTACAAAGGTAAGGAATAGAGGATATATAATTAATGACATGGGTATATTAGGGGCATGGAAAGAGGGTAGTTGGGTGGTGTAAGTACCAGGAAGTCAATAGATAATGTCTAAAATTGATAAATAAATTGATAAATAGGAAAAGCTGTATATTATTTAGAGATACGAAGATAATCACCAGAAGAGCAACAAAAAAACAAACTGTTAAAGGCAGACTAGTAGATTTCCAGGTGAAGATGGTAAAGTTATTGCATATATTTATCTCCACTCCCTCCTAAGACCCTGCTAAAATGATAGCAAATGAAAAAGGTATGACAACACAGTGATGAAGAGAATGGGAGCAGGCCCATCAGCAAAAGAGAGATTTTAACATGTTTTTGGAAGACAGAAAGTAAATGGAAGAATGGTGACTGATGAAGCATGAAGGAGAAGCCAAAGGCTGGAGTGTGAATGGAGGGGATGCCAGTGAGGAAGGGGCTGATCTTTCTGGGCAGAACCCTGGAGTGTCTTGAATCTTGACAATGCCAGGTATGGTGTAGGGTGGGAGTGAGATGTGGGGCTGAAAACAGGTAGATTAATTGTAAGGCTGCATATAAACTTTGTGCACAGGGCACAGCAGCCAGGTGTCTGTCTACCCATTAGGCAGAGAGGAGAGGGTTCTTCTATAAGGAAATAGAACCACCTCAGGGCAAAAATCTTTGTATTCTGTCATTCAGGGATTCTGAGGCATAGTAGTTAGTTCTCCACCAATTGCCTTAAAGGAAAGCCACCAGTTGCCTAGCCCTGCCCCCCAGGCAGAACTACCAACTAGATTTATATTGTTGCATTCATAAATATCAGTAAACAACCATGGATCACCACACATTTGAGAAAAGACTGCAACATGAAAGGGACCAAAATAAGCAATTGGGAAAAAACAATCCCAGAGGAAATAGCTATTTCAAATGATAGAAGACATTATAAAAATACCTCTACTTATCATCTTCAGAGAGATTCAAGATGATAGTGCATCCATAAAACAAGAACAGGATGCTATAAATAATAATAAAATAAATACTTGGAAACTAAATATATGACTGCCAAAATGAAAAGAAATGCAAAAGAAGGGTTGGGCAATAAGGTTAAATCTTCTTCCAGAAAGTAAAACAAAAACAAAAGGAAGGGAGGGAGAGAATGAAGGGAGGAGAAAGGGAGGGAAGAAGAGATGGAAAATATTAGAGAAATATTTGTTCATATCCAAATATAAAAGATCAGTTCAGGAGGTCCAACATCCAACTTTAAGGAGTTCCAGATGACAGAATAAAGAAAATGGAGGAGAGGACTTTGATACATCAAAGAAATATGAGAATATCCCAGAGTAAAGGGCTTCAGAAAGTAGAGACCTACCAAATGACCAGCACAACAAATGACAAAAGACCCTAAACCTAAACACATAATTGTGAAATTTCAGAACACCAAGAAAAAAATTTTTAAATAACTATTTAAAATGGGAGGGAGTAGGAGATGGAGTAGTACTTTTCCCTATTCTTCCCACTAAGTATAGCTAAAGTCTCTAAAAATTATATATAAAACAAACAAAAGAAGACTCTGAAAGGTGGAGAGAAGGAAGCAAACTGGCTAGGGAACTTGGGAACAGAGTAATTGTGGTGGTGAGTTTTCTTGTTTGTTTGTTTGTTTTTTCACCTCACATATCCCTGACTTTGTGCTGGAGGAACCAGTAATTGGACATGCCAATGGGCACAGACAAAGAAAAGCCTCAACACAAGCCTGCTCTCTCTAACCAAAGGACAAGGAAAGGGGCAGCCTAGCAAAAACTGAAAAATTTTTAGACAATAACTGCTGTACTCTAGCCAAACACCACAGAAAAACTGTGGCCCCACCCCTACCCCACCAACAAAGGCCAAGTGGGGAGCTTAGACTTCCACATTTTCCAGGTTGTAACAAGGCACCCCAACCCTCCCCAATAGGATAGTGTCAGAGAAGGCTGAATGGGGAGCTAGAACTTCCACACCCACCCAGCAGTAACAAGGAATCCCTCTCCCTGCAGTGTCAATTGGAGTCTGAGTGGGAAACCTGGACTTCCACCCCCACCTGGCGGTAAGGAGGCTGTGACCCTCTTCTATTGACAGAGCAGTGTCTGAGGAGGCAAGCTAAAATAGAAGATTAGATAAGATACAGAGTTTTATAACATAATACCCAAAATACCCAAGTTTCACTTTTTTTAAAAGGAGGTACCAGGGATTGAACCTGGGACCTTGTATGTGGAAAGCAGGCACTCAACCACTGAGCTATACTTGCTCCCCTAAAAATACTCAAGTTTCAATAGAAAATCACTCATCATACCAAGAACCAGGAAAATCTCAATTTGATGAGAAAAGACATTCAACAGAAGCCAACACTAAGATTACAGAAATGGTAGAATTATCTGGCAAGATTTTTAAGCAGCCATTATAAAAATGTCTCAACGAGCAGTTAGGAAATGCTTAAAACAAATGGAAAAAAGAAAAAAAAAAAAAAAAAGAAAGTCTCAGCAAAGAAATAGGAGATAAAAAGAAACAAATGAAAATTTTAGGACTGAAAAATATAATAACCAAAGTAAAAACCTGGATGGGCTCAACAGCACAAGGAGAGGACAGAAGAAAAATCAGTGAACTCAAAGATAGAACAATAGAAATAAATTCTGTACAATAGACAGAAAATAGACTGCAAAAAAAAATTGAACAGAGCTTTAGGGACCTGAGACTATAACAAAAGATCTAACGTTCATGTCATTGTAGTCTCAGGAGAGAAGAAAAAAAGATGAGGGAAAGCTACCTATACAGCAATAAACTCAGACTTCTTATCATCAAAACTGGATGCTAGGAGAAAGTGGAGCAATGCTTTCAAAGTTCTATGGGAGAATGACGTTGAGCCTCAAATTCTATTGCAAAGTGTGAGAATGGAATAAGGACATTTTCAGTCATACAAAGACTCAGAAAATTTACCTCTTACATGTCCTTTCTGAGAAAGTTACTTGATGGTATTATCAAAACAAAGGGAAAAACAACCAAACCAAACCAAAACCCTGGGATCCAGGAAATGGTGGATATAACCAAGGAAAGCAATGAAGGAAAGCCCCAAGATGACAACCATGCATTGGGGCTAGAGCACAACAAGTCCATATTGGAGAAAAGGGTTGGAGGGCTCCAGGAAGGAGGTCTCCTGGGAAGGAAAAAGTGGACTTGATGAAATACCTAATGTAATGGAGATTTTGAGAAGAAAAAAAATTTCATGTATGATAAAAGTAAAAAATAGTGAAATAAAAAAAAGAAAGAAACTTCAAGAAAAACAAAAAGCTGCTACAAGCAAAACATCTACTAGTACATTTGGTTCTGCAATGAACATATTTACATAGTCATATTAAGATAATCGTTGTTCATTGCTTTTCAACTTTTAGAACTGAACTATAGACAAAGCACAAAAATTTCATGATTACAGAACAGAATTCAATGTTATTAACTTTGACAATATAAAACACCAGATGGCAGAAGGTGGGAGGATGGCAGTGGGAAAAAGGGCTAAAGGAAAGGATATTTTCATCTAACACAGTTTTGGTCAAAAAATACAGTCTCACATACCATACAATCTATCCAAAGTGTATAATCAATGGCTTTTAGCATAATCACAAAGTTGTGCATTCATCACCAAAAAAGTTTTAGAACAATTTCAATACTCCAAAAAGAAAAACTCCACACTCCTTAGCAGTCACCTCTCAATCCCTCTATCCTTCCCCAGCCCTACGTAACCACTAATCTAATTTCATCTTTATAAATTGATTTATATTTACACATTAAATAAATGGAATCATACATATGTAGTCCTTTGTGCCTTGTTTCTTTCACTTAGCATAATGGTTTTTTATTGAATATATCTCAATAAAACTGCTTTAAAATAAATAAATATACAATAGCAGCCAGAAATAGCAGCATAGAGAGATTGAGAGGTGATGAATGCACAACTATGTGATTATGCCAAATACCATCCATTGTACACTTTGGACGATTGTATGCTTTACTAATATGTATCAATAAAATTGATTTGTTAAAAAAAGAATGAAATAGAAAAAAAAAGTAATGTAATGATTGGGGAGCCCTTTATACTTGTGAAATGCTATCTAAATGTCTCAAAATAATGATGTTCAGAGCTGGGCAGTTACATTTCCCTTCTGTACCTTTCCAATCAATTATACTCTTTTGAAAAATAAAACATTAACTACCTACGAAAGGGGGTGGGGAAGAAATACAGTCTCTAGTTCATGGAACAAGAACTAAAGGTGTTACTTAAATTCAGAATGGTAACCAACAGAAAAACTAAAATACTTGAAAATAACTATTGTTAATAAGCAATGTCTGTTTCTAGAGCCAAGATATAAAGACTTATTTTTTCTCATGGAGTTCTGGGAAATGAACTGGAAATAATATATAATTTGGGTCTCTTTATAATTAGTTATTTCCCTCTTCTTATATTACTTCTAAATATGAAATACAGTAATAATGATAAACCATTTTTATTGTTCAGTTGGAGTTCCAGTAATCATAAATTTTAGTCTGAAATACAAAAAAAAAAAAAAATACAACTATATTAGAAGCAGAAAGGAGAGGAGTTGAACATGGTGTGAACGGGCTGTATCCTCATCTGTCATAGCAGGCCTCAATGGGTAATGTCTGAAATTGATTTTTTAAAATGTCCACATAGCACATTATTTAGATACGGTGATAACAATCAGAAGAAATAACTAAAAGCAGTTGCTAAAGGTGAGAGTGGGGGTGGGGATGTGTGGGGCAATACACTCATGATTTTCACAAGCTCTTTTGTACTAATTTATTTTCTAAACAATGTGCATGCATTACTTCTATTTTTAAAATGAACATTTAAGACTATATATATATATATATTTAGGTACCGGGGCCAGGGATTGAACCTGGGACCTCGTATGTGGGAAACCGGTGTCAACCACTGAGCCACATCTGCTCCCGAGTTGGGTTTTTTTGTTTTTAAGAGGCACCGGGGACCGAACCCGGAACCTCCCATGTGGGAAGCAGGCACTTAACTGCTTGAGCCAATATTTAATCCCTCCTGCTTCTCCCTTAAATGCAGTCCCTGCTCCAGTCAAACTGGAATGCTTGGTAACCCAAATGTACCATATTTACTCTGACCTCACTGCTTTTTTTGTTTTGTTTTGTTTTTTAATGTTTGCCAGGCCTCCCTTCCTCCTCATCTCCACTATTTGGAATACTCCCTATTCTTCAAGGCCCAGCTTAAATTCCAACTCTTAAAAAAAAAAAAAAAAAAAAAAAGTCTTCCTTAGTCCTCTGGCAGAACTTCTCTCTTCCTCTTCAGGGGCTCCCGGAATTCTTCATTCCTGCCTTTAATTATTAAGGCAGGATCATAATGTACTTTTTTTTCAGGTATATTATTTAAGTAGGTGTTTCATTCCTACCCACCACCCCCAACCATCTTTCACACCAGCAATCAGAGTAACCTTTCTAAAATATGAATCTGGTTGTCACTCCCAAATCAAACCACTTTGATGGCTTCTCATTGCCCATAGGGCAAAGTTAAGCTCGATCACCTGCTTTCCACCATTCCTTCCACCTTATGGGGCAATGCCCAGTCCCCCGCAAAATCCATGCACTCTCACACACTTGATACTTTTCTTAGGCAGCTCCTTAGCTTGAAATGTTCTCTCCTCTTTCCACAAACATCTACCCTTCTTTCAAGACTCAGTTCAAATGTCCCTTCCTCTGTTACGGTTTTCCTGACTACTCCAACCCCATCCCACCCAAGGTTGAACCAACCAATGCTTCCTATGTGCTTTCACTGTGCCTCATCTAGACTTGTTATATTATCCATCAAACTCAGTGCACTTATCTAATTACTTATGTTAGTCCCCAATTAGACAGTGAACTCCTGATGGGCAGGGAGTATATCTTGTCCATTTATCCCCAGAACCCAGCAGAGGATCTGGCATACAGCAGGAACTCAATATATGCTTGCTGAATGAATGGATAGAAAATGGTAGGAGTGAATACAGGAAAGAATAAATGAGCAAATGAATAAGTAAATGCATATATTAATGTATGAGTAAATGTCTAAGTGAATGAATGAGAAGTGAGTTAATGTGTGAATAAGTGAATAATGAGTGGGTGAATGAATGATAAAAATAAGTCAATAAGTAAATGAATGAAAAGTGCCTGTGCCAGTGAGGGAATGAGAGAACGGATAAGTGAATTTCCACCTCTGTGTCTTTGTTTAAACCCATCTGGCAGACCTTCTGCCCTGCTCTCCACCCATCCAACCTGCACACAAGTGTTAACATCCTTTAGATTACAAGAAACAAAGACACACTAAGGTTATTAATGGGGTTTTATTAAAGCATTTACAGGGAAATAAGGAAGACAAGAACAGCTAGCTACCCAGGCAGCTTCTTGCAAGAACAGAAAATTGAAAATGGTTCAGATTCAAAGCAGCTCTAAAGCCTGGCTTATTTTGTCACCCCCTCAGCTGCAGGCATCTGTTGCTCCCTTCTCTAGTGTGTCCCAAAATGGTGACTCAACTACTTTCTGGTTCTATTTCTACTACTCCTACTGCTACCAACTAACTTCTTTCTGCACCCCTCCTCACTAGCCTATGGTTTCTGCTGCCCCACATCTTCATGGCTCTTGCAGTTTCAGTTCCTATAATCCAGGACATCTCTGTGCTGTAACTCCTGCTGCCTCTTGTTGCCTTGCTGCCATGTGGTTCCAGCCACCGTGTGGCTCTTGAAGTCTCATGGCTTCTGTTGCCTCATGGATCTTGTTTATTCAGGCTTTTTGCTGCTTCATGGATTTCACATATTCAGGTTACGGTTTCTGTTCTCTCGTGACTGATGCTACATCGTGGCTCCTGTTGCTTCATGGTTTTGTGCCCTTTTGGCCCATTGTTCCCCTGCTGCTTCATAGCTTCTGCTACCTGTGCTCCCGCAATCTCATGATACAAATGTCTCATGACTTATGGTTTCTGCAGCTTTCTTTTTAGTTCCTAGCCACCCCTCTTCTACCACTTCTGTCTCACTAAATTCTAATTGTTCATTTTCTCTGAATGTCTTACATTCATTCAGCCCCCTAGAAGAAGATCTGATTGTTTCATGCTTTTGTCATTTGATCCAAGCCATCCCTATGAGGCTGAGTTCTTATACCAAGTCACCTAACAGGCTGCTGGCCAGCCTAGACATCAGCTGTTCTAGAGTGGGATACTATCCTAATCTAATCATCTGTGGCCAGGACTGTGAGGTCATATGGTACAGAGTATGGTAACTTATGCTTAAGAAACCATTTAGAAGGGACTGTGAGCACAGCAGGTTTGCTGAGGGTTTCCAGAAGGGGGCAGTGTAATCGGCAAGCATCTTGTTTGACGTGTCAAATACACTGACCTTCAGGGCTCACCTCTGACTGTCCTGCTCTGTGATGGAATGGATCAAGGCTCTAGAGGTGATGTGGAAAGGAAACATAAGTTCCAGCTCTGGCTCCATCACTTCGTAGCAGTGGGACTTTGGGCAAGTTCCTTTCTCTCTGAGGGCTTCGAGAGGGGGTAAACAGTCTCTAAGTTCCCTTACAGGTCTGACATTTGGGGAATCTCTTTATGTTATTGCATAAGGGATAATGAGTCTTACCTGGGAAAGCCCTCAAGAACATCTCTTGAGGTAGGAAAGAGGGAGGCAGAGTCCTGGCTTGGAAGAGCCTCACTGTACACAGAAGGTGCTTAGCCAAGATTTATTGTACTGGGTGAATGAATCAATGGCTGTGGGGAGGGAGGAGCACACAGAGAATGTTTAACTAACTTGAGGGAGAAATTCCTATTGCAGAGGAGTCTGATTCTGATTCAGAGATGGATGAGGAAGGAGAAAGATTAAAGAGGGTAGAAATCCTGGATATTAATGGCTACTCATTCTAACCTCAGTCACACTCCACATCCAATAATCAGAAACCAAGTACAGTTTAGCACCTTTCCATAACAGCTCACACCTTCTCACCTCCAATTCTTTCCTACTGCCTTTGCCCTAGAGCAGGCCTCTGGGTCTTTTGCCCATAGTTTCCTAATTAACCTCTGTCTTCATTCCCTCCCTCACAAATGCATTCATTCATTCATATACTCACTCATTCAAAAGAACAATTTATCGGGTGTCTGTTATGTGCCAGGCACTGTGCTTATTGCTGGGGATATCTGCTTAGCAAGATGCTTACAGCTTATTCAGAGAGACAAAATAAGCAAACAATAAATACAGTGTGAGAAGTTGAGTAACAGGGAAACTACAGGCATGGAAGCATACCGCATGAGCATCTACACCCAATCCATTTCCAAATTGGCTGGTCAGAAAGAAGTTTGGTAAAATTCACATCTGATCTGGACTCTCCCCAGCTTAAAAACCATGGTTCCCCCACTGCATTTAAACAATAGTCCCACCTGGCTGCTCCCTAGACTCATGGGGTGAACTTTATAAGCACCCAAGATTCCAAGCCCCTGCTCCAGGCTTACTGAAACTGAATTTTTAGAGGTTGGGGCCCAGGACGCCCCATGTTTCTGATGTTCAGCCAGCCAGTTTGGGAACCACACTGTCCAACAGGATATACAAATTCCTTAGCCAGGGACTCAAGACACTCTTCAAATCTGGTTCTTGCTACCTGTCCAACTTCTTCTGGCTACCCTCCTCACCCAGCAAACTTTATGCTTTGGTATTTCTAGATTGCTTTGCTGTTTCTTGCCTTCAGGCTTTTGTTCATACTGTTTCCTCTACTTGGAAATTCCTTCCACTCTCTTCACTTAGCCAATTCCTAACAGTCCCTTAAGATTCAGGTCAGGTGTCACCCCCTAGAGGACGGCTTCTCTGAATCTCTTTTCCTGTGCTTCTGTCATAGCATTGATCACACCGTATGCCTCCCTGTGATGTCAATTATGAATTGTCTCAACTAGACTGTGAGCTCCTTAAAAGCAGGATAAAGATTTGACTCACTGTTGTGTTTCTAGAGTGTAACACTGTGACTACCAGACAGTGAGGTACTCAATTAAAGGTAGATACTGTTGTGGAGTACCCAACTCCTTAGACCAAAGCTGCAGTGTCCACAATGAGTCAGCCTAGTGTCTTCCAAGCCCTAGGGATTCTACTGGCATCCAGCTTGCTTTTCCACACAACAGCATCTGCCCTCCTAAGCACATGTTGCCTTGAGATGATAGGAGGCATGTGGAAGAATGGCAAAGAGCTGTGGGCAAGCGCAAAGGAGATCTGAGCTTAAGTCTAGGCTCTGCCACTGAACCACTGGAATCTTGGACAAGTCATCTCACCTCTCTGATCCTCAAGACTCTAAGCTCCTTTGTGGCACTTGTGCTCCTGTATGCCAGAGCCTTAGCCCAAGGCATCTCATGTAATCCTTTCTACCCTGTGAGGTAGGAATTAGTTTTCCAGATTATTATTCACATCTACTGAAGCAGATTTCTAGTTCCATATCCTTTGGATATGGGGTGTGGCAGGGGACTACTACTTTTCATTATAAGCCCTTCTGTACCTTTTTTTTTTTTTTTTTGTAACCCTGTGCATACATTATCTTTTATTTTTTAACATTACTTTAATAATTAAAAAGGAAAGTGATTCTGATGCACACCCAAGGTTGAGAGTCACCCTTATAGTGGAGAAAGCAGTAGACTGAATCAGAGGAACTGGGTTCAAATCTAAGCTGTTACCTGCCAGCTGGACCACTTTTGCTGACTCACTCAACCTTTCTGGGCCTGTTTCCTCATCTGTAAAGTGGTGAGAATAGCAATGGTTCCTTCTACAGATGAGACACTGAAGCTCAGAGGTGAGGTAACTTGCCCAAGTTTCTATAGCTAGGATTTGAATCAGGCCTGATTCCCAGGTTGTGCCCTTCTACATATTCCAGCATTTCCTAATGTATGGTATATATACCACTGGTAGCATGTGATTTTTTTTTTCAGTTGAATACAGACAAATTTAATTGTTTTAATAGTTATGCCTTTTAATATGTATTAGAAAAACATAATTAGCATATCAAAATTGTGATTTCACTGATATCACGGCTTAGAATGAAACTAAAGTAGATAAACAATGTTAGATCTAAAATGACTTCAAGAAGAATGAGTAAATAGTGCAGTCAGACAATCTGGAAGTATCTATTAAAAACAAAAAGGGAGAGCAGATGTAGCTCAGTGGTTGAGTGCCTGCTTCTCATTTATGAGGTCCTGGGTTCAATCCCTGGTACCTCCTTAAAAACACACACACACACACACACACACACACACAACAACAACAACAGCAAAAAACCCCACAAAAGGGTAAATATCCTATGCCTCTACAAATTCCACTTCTAGGTATGAACCCTAGGTAAATTTTCACACACGTACTTTTACACACACTTACACATGTGCATAAGGATGCCCCAAGTAGCACTTTATAATAGCAAACACTGACAAGTCTTAATGTCTGTCAAAAAAAAAAAAAAAAAAAAAAAGGGTAAGTAAAATGTGGTAGTCATATGGTGGCAAATAGCAATTACAAAGAATGAACCAAATCTACATTTAGCAACATGAACAGATCTCAAAACATTGTTAAGCAAAGAAAGTAAATTGCAGAAAATTCAATATAGCATTTACATTACACATACACAATATTTTCAAGGAACTCACAAATTTATGTAAAAGTATTAATGTCTAGATGGATGTACAACAAACAAAACAGCAGGTAAGAGTGGGTGGGAGGAAAGGGATCAGGATTGGAAGTGGTAGTCTAAGGAGGCTAGCTTTATGACGGTCTAATTTCTTAAAAGGAGAATGAACTCATGCATTATTTGGGCAATTAGAATTGATTCCACTTTTAAAAAACAAGAGTAAAATGCAGATTAGGATAAGACAAAGGTTTGACAGTGATTGTGAACGAATGAAGTCTAAACTCATTTCACCAGGTTTTGCTGCCTCTCCATAGCCCCTATAACTAAGGAGGTTAGTTCCCTAAAGGAAACTGACTTTAGGCTGGGATGTGACCCAGGCTACATGTCCCCTACTTCCTCACAACTCAGGTTGGGGCCCAGGCACCTGGTTATCACACATGGTTGAAGATACAGGTTTCCTTAGGCCCTCTACTTACCAGATAACCCCACCAGTGCCCTGTGATTTTCCCAGAAACCAGGGCATTGAGCACCCCAGATTTGGAGGCCCTTTCTGTCCCTAAGAGCCAGGATCCAAAGCCCACAGGGATCCAGACATGAGGCAGCTTATATTCTGAGGGCTCCAAGCAGGGATAAGGCCTTCAGTGAGGAACTTGACATCATTAAATCCTGAGGTAGGTAATATTTTACAGGTGAGGAAACTGAGGCACAGAAAGGTCAACTGACTTGCCCAAGGTCAAACAACCAGTAAATGATAAAAATGGGACTAAAACCCCTAACTGTCCCCAGAGCCCATGCTCTGCTCCTAGTGCCTGACCAAATCCTACTAATTTGTCAAGGTCCAGCTCAAATGTGACCTTCTCCAGGAAGCCTGGAGGGGATCTTCCTCTTCTAAAAGAACCTAAATATATGACATTCAGCTAACCACAGTAATTCATGACTCCATTTCTTCACTAGGAGGGTAGAGATGACATCTGATTCAGCTCTGTATTTGTAGCACAAAGCCTAACAAATAGTGGGTGTTCAGTATGTACTTGATGAATACAGGAATGAATGAGTGAATGAATGAGGGCAGTTTCAGGTGACTGCCTAAGACTCCTATGAGGTCCTGAGTACCTTTGCCCAGCTCTGGGGTGCTGTTACCCTAAGTTCTCTTGGAATCAAATTCAGCCTAGGCCCCTTCTAAAACAAGTCTCCATTATCTTTATTAGTTTGCAAGCACACCCACATGCACACATGCATACACACACATATATATATATACACATACATAGCCCCCACCCCCACAGAGGGTAACCAGCCCGAGGGAACCATGATTACAGGTGATTGGAGGGAGGGATGGACAGATGGCCCTGATCAGCTCAGTTCAGTTTAGCACAGCATCTCCTTCCAGAGGCCAGGATGCTCCCTGTAGCTTAGGAATTTTGGGTCCAGAGCTAACATCACCTCTGTTCCTCTTCATGCTTGATAGCAGTGCCTAAATCCCTTGACTATACCAAAGAGAGCTAGGAGGTTGGGGAAGGTTGGGAGCCAAATAGCCAGAGATTGGGAGAGAGGCAGCTTAGGGATCCAGACAGGGTGGGAGGGCAGAACTAATGCTACTGCTCATTGGGGTTGGGGTTGGCATCTGGGTACTTGGTGAGGTCGAAGGTCAGGACTTTGCTGATCACACAGTCCCCTTGCTGAAGGAGGAGGGAGAAAAAGAAAAATAAAATTGTAAGGAGGGAATTAAGAGGGGTCTAGTGCCTCAGGACTGGGGGCCTCAAACCCCTCTCCCTACATACCTGCCCAAAGCCCAGGCAATGGTTCTCTCAGAGTGGCAGAGGATGTGCTCAGTCCCATGTGCCTTCTCTTTCTGCCTATCTCTGCATTTTTCTCCTTTTCTCCACTGTCTGGCTGCCTTTGCCTGGACTTTCCACCTGTTCCCCAATGCAATGGCACTGCCTAGCTGGGTTAGCCTAGCCTAGCCTCCAGGGCAGGGCTCCAACAAGCCCAGATGGCCATTCAGGACCTGATTTCCTGTGCTCCCCCACCTCCCTTACCCCTCCACTGCAGTCTTCCCTTCCTGTCCTGGGGAGTCAGGTAGGAAGTACAGCTGGCTTCTGAGCCAGGCCTGCCCTACCTCGGGATAGACTCCAATGAGGCTCTCAGCCTTGGTGTAGAACTCCTCCTTGAGAGAGATGACGATGGCCTGGAAGTTGCAAGTCGACTGTTCCTTGATGTAATTTGCCACCTGTGGGAGAGGCCATCAGGTATTTAGCAGGGCTCAAGTCTTAATACTCCCCTGTGTCTTCCAGGAAGAACCAGCAGGCAGATGGGGTGGGGGACGGGGTGGGGGACAGGGTGGAGGGTGGGGAGAACAGAGACTGAGAAAAGGAGGTCACTGACAGTACCAGAGTGTGGATGACCCTGGGCCCAGCCTCCCGGACACAGAAAATAGGCAGCAGGAACCGCTAGGGCACACTCAGGAGTTGCTCTCTGAAACCCAGCCCCAACCTGGGTGCCTTCCTCCCAGGCCCCCCCTTTCCTTGCACCCACCTTGCCAATGTTGGTGTTATCCAGGGCAGCATCGATCTCATCCAGGACGAAGAAGGGGGCTGGCTTGTAGCTGGGAGGGAACCAGTAGATGAGCTGACATGGAGGGTGGGGGCCAAAGTGGGGTAAAGCAGCCCCAAGCCCCATCAAACAGGCCAGCTTCCCCCTCCACTTCTTCAGAGACTAAAAAACCTAGGTCTTAATGTTGCCCGAGCCCCTAAAGGCCCGTAAATCAACTGAGCCATGCTCTGATCCCAGTCCTGTGCTCCAGGATCCTGCAGAAGAACCAAGAGAAGACATGGTCCTCTCAGAGAGCTTCCAGGATAGCTGGAACTCTGCAGGCTCTGGTCATACTGACAAGGTATCCTAGAGATCCACCCCTCATCCCATTCTGTCATGCTTCCTTGACTTGGCACATGTTGCATCCTCTGCCAACAATGCCTGCTGGTCAACCTGGCAAACTTTTACTCATCCTGTATATCTCTTGCGCAGGTGTTACCTGCTCTTGAACTCCTTCCCTATCCCCCCCACATCCTCCTTCAGATTGGGTTAGGTGTCCCTCCTCTGTGCATCCACAGCACCCAAGCTCACCTCGGTGACAACACTTAGTGCACTGTTTATATGTCCACCTAGATTGTGAGCTCCTCAAGGACAGAGACCATGTCTGACTCATCTGTGCTCCCAATCCCTCCATAGGGTCTCGTACAGAGCAGCTCTCAAGGAACGCTTACTGAATGACGCTGCACAATCAAGCACAAAGCTGTGGGGGCCAGACACAATTACTATTGGCGTTCAGGACGGGGAGGTCAGGGGAGGTCACAGTGGTCAAAGAAGGTGTCATAGAGGAAGGGGAGGAGAGAATGAGTAGGCATGAAGGGGTGGAAGGTGACAGGCTAGATTTGCATGGAAAAAGTTTATTAGAGAGCAACCATATGAGCAAAAGCCTGGAGGTGGGACTGAATACATGCAAGGGCCAATGAGGACATGCTGAGTGAATGAGGATAGATGGGGAAGACAGGTCCAGGAAAACCAAGGCCAGATACACTGTAGTAGAGAAGGAAACAGGGATGAAATCCAGATTCTATCAGAGTATCTTCACCTCTGAAGATCGCTCCATATCCTGGGACCCAGAGTCTCTGGTGGCCTCAGTTCAGTCTCTCTGTCAACTGCCCTGGGGGGCAGCCTTACCTGTGGATGGCAAAGAGCAGGGCCAGAGCTGCCACTGTTTTCTCTCCCCCTGACAAGTTGTCCATAGGCCGGAAGCGTTTGCCAGGAGCCACACAGTTGTAGTTGATGCCATCCAAGTAGGGCTCCTCAGGGTTCTCAGGGCCCAGGAATGCCTGGGAAGAAAGCACATGGGCCAGGATATGGATATGGGTCTGCACAGGGATGGGGACAGGAAGTCTAGAGCAAAGGGCAAGTGAGGATGGTAGGAGCTGGTTGTGTAAGGGTCATTAGCCTACCTGGGCACTGCTGTTGCGGGACAGGGCCTTATAGATCTCATCAATGTTGGTGGCCACAGATTCAAAACAAGCATTAAAGCGGTCAAAACGCTCCTTCTTGATCTGTTCAAATGCCTGCTTGGCCTTCTTGGCTCGCTTTCGGGCTGCCTCAAACTCTGCCACAGGGGGAACACAGATGATCCCTCAGTGTCCTGGCTCTGCCAGGGCTGGAGAACACACCCTGGCAAGAATGATCTACAAATGACAATTCACAGAGCAGGTACTTTGCACAGAGGAAGAAGAATGACTGGAGTGAGTCCCAAGAAGAGGGTACCACAAGGCTCTGTATCCAGTGGGCTGACCACATCATAAAGGAAGAAACTTGGGCTTGGATCCCTATCAACATGGGTTTTTCCCATGTTTTCCCTGGGCTCTACCAGCAACCAGCTGTGTGACCTAGCACAAGTCATTTCTCCTGTCTGAACTTCAAGTTTTCCATGCTCTAAAACAAGTGCAATAACCCCTACTGTTCAGGGTTCTTGGGAGTTTTAAACTAAGAAAGCATGCTAAAAACCGGAGTTGTTATGATGTGCAACAGGCCCTTGGCATACTTCCAGCTTTCTGCCCTCTTCTGAGGCCTAATTAGAAGGGGAAAGCTTACCATCTGAGGTCTCCTGGAACTTGTCTCGGACACTTTCCAGCTTTTCCATGGCCTTCATGTTGGGGGCAGCAATACGCTGGAGTACACTCTGCTGCTCATTCAGTTTCTGCTGCAGTGTGTTCATCTCCTGCTTAATCTCCTCCTCAGCCTGGGCATCCTGTAAGCCCCAGGCCCAGCAACATCAAGAAGGGCCTGGCTCCTGAGCCCATACAGAAGGCAAGGTCTTCTTCCCCAGCTCAGCTCCTCCTACCAATCCCTGCCTACAGTAACTATCCCCATCATTCCTGGAAATTACGCTGAAACTGCTTTCTCATCTCTAACCCTTCCCCTAGACCCTGCCCACCATTTTGTCTCTCAGGAGAAGCTGGTGGTACCATACCTCTCTGGCTCTCAGCTCAGGCCACGAGCCAGTGCCATCCCGGGATGACCTAGAAGCTCCTAACCTGGCTGCTGCAGACTCCATGTATAGCTCTGCAATGATTAAGGCAACTCATCTTTTCTATTCAGATCACTACATCAGAAAAAACTATCCTTGAGTTTGGTTTAGGACCATGGATATTGTACATATATATGTCTGGGTTTGCACCTTTCTGCCACTTTTAGTCAATAAATATTTACTGAATGCCAACTAAATGCCATGTACTGGGGTTCCTTGTAACCTGTGAGCAATGGTTCCTGGGGTCATGGCTCTAGCTGAAGAATGCATGTAAGTGAACCATTAGAATACTGTATGACAAACACTAAAGCAAAGATAAGCAGACAGTGTTGGGTTAGCACACATCAAGGGTACTTAATTCACACTCTGGGGCCAGAGAAGGAATCCAGGAATATGTCTAAGTTAAGGCCTACAGGATAAATGGGTGAGGACAGGGAGAAGGAACAGTGTTCTAAGCAGATGGGAACATCACATGTAAAGGCCAGGAGTTTTTCTCATGGTCTGTTGAAGAAATTAAAAAGCAATTAAGTATGGCAATAGTAGCAATTGTGTTAATGTGTGTGTGTGCATGCGCACACGCCAAGTGTGCATGCTGGGTGAGGGCACAGGAAGAGACGAGGCTAGAGAGACAGGCAGAAGCCAGATTATGAAGGACCTTATAGGTCTTGTTCAGGTTTTCCCTCTGGAAGGAAATGAATTATGAATGAAGGACATGAACAGATTTACATTTTAGATAAGCCCTTTTATAGATCTCTAAATACTGCTGTGGAGTGGGTCTCCAGGATATACTAAATGAAAAATGAAAGGTACAAAGCAGTATGCAATCTTTTATCTGAGAAATGGGTGGAGGGAATATGAATATTTTTATATACAAATGTATTTTAAAAGCAAAACAAAAAAAGGATAATCCAAAAACTAATTGAAATGGCTACTATGGGACTAACCACACCAGAAAGACTAATCAGGTGATTAGGGGTTGGGGCTTTGAGCCACATATCAGCCCACCTCCTGGAAGCTCTGGAAGGGGAAGGAGGCTGCAGATTGAGTTCAACCATGTGGACATTGCCTCTATCAGTCATGCCTCTGTAACAGGTCCCCATATAAATTTGGGATATCGGAAGCTCCTAGAAGTTTCCATGATTGAGAAAATACATCTCTCTGGAGGGTGACAAGTTCTGATTACATGTGGAAAAGACATAGAAGCTTGTGCATGAGATCCTCCCAGACCTCATCCTGTTTGTCTCCTCTTTTGACTTCTTATATGTAACCTTTCACTATAAAAGAAATAATCATAAGTATACCACTTTTAGTGAGTCATTCTAGTGAATTATCAAACCGGGGGGGGGGTGTGCACAAGAACCCCAAATTTGTAGCTAGTTGGTTAGAAGTAAGAGAGATAAAGAATTGCCTAATTTCTGGCATCTAGTCTAACTCTGGGTAAAGTCAGAATTAAATTGGATTGAGTTACTGCACTATTTGCAGTTGGTGTCAGAAGCTGTTGTTAGAATTTGCTGATTGAACTTTGATAGCCTACACAGTAGGGAACAAGGGAGGTAAAGGGGACAGGAAAGGAATCTAGACTTCTCTTTATGTACCTTGTTTTATATTTTCAGTTTTAGAACCTATAACGATTTTATATAATTTTTATAAAACAAAACTAAATCAAAATGTGGAAACCATTGGGTAAAAAATTGATGAGGAACAGGATATTTACAAGATGCCGAAGGATCATCCTAAAGATTACTAACTGCAAAAGTAAGTGTACACTTACAGTTGAGCAACCTAGCAATTAACACCTCAATTGCTAGTGATACTTAGTGATACTAAGGGATCAAACTTAGTATCACTAATAGTGGGACATTCTGACATTATGTGCCTACTGGCATGGCAACATAAAGTACACAGCATCACTAATGACGTATTCTTGCCAAACTAATACTTACCCCAGATCTATCAAGCCTCTAGACTAGACCAAATTTCTAATTTATAGGAAATACAAGGTTGGAAAAACAAGTTAAACAATACTCTAAGGAAACCAACATATTCATAATATGGGACATTCTACAATACAATGCATATGGACTCTTCAACAGGTCAATGTCATGAAAAAATGAGGAGACTGATCCAGATTAAGAGGAGCTAGAAAGACATAATAACCAAAAGCTATACATGATTCTTGATTGGATCCTAGTTCCACACACACAAAAAAACTCTAAGACAATATAGGAACTAGGGACATTTGAATATGGACTGAATATTAGTCATTATGAAATTACTATTAATTTTCTTAGGTGTAATATGGAATTGTCATTATGTAGGAGAACTTCTTAGGAGATGCATGCTGAGTATTTAGTATTAAAGTACCATGTTGCCTCCCCTTTCCTTCAAATGGTTCAGAGAAAAAAAGTGTGTATGAAGTAGGGAGGAGAGGGGAAGGTGGGAGACAGAGATGAAAGGCAAAGTAAATGTGGTAAAATATTCATTGGTGACTCTAAGGTGAAGGGTGTATGGGTATTCACTATATTCTTCTTTCAATTTTTCTGTAGATTTGAAAAATTTCCAAATTAAAGGTGGGGGAAAAAATCTAAATGCTTAAAAAAAAAAAAAAAAAATCCCTAAAAATTGAAAACCAATCAAAGAAATTTAATTATGTATCAAGTTGGTTTAACATTCAGAATTATTTCAAATTAGTTTAAAACCTAGAAATGGGTTTTGTGGCAATGGATGTAGGCCATTTTAAATCAGCACACACCACTCAGAACTGAGTGGGAGAGAGTGTGGTCTACAGTGTGAACTGTGGTCTATGGTTGGTGGCAAGGCTCCAGGATGTGTAAGTTCATTGAGGTTGGTGGGCCACACTGTGGGAGATGTTTGTGTGGGAGGTGTGGGAGGTGGGCAACATGGGAATCCCAGTGGGTTCCGTGTAATATTTTAGGTAATCTAAGCACCTCTTAAAATAAATGTGTATATATATATATATATAAATCACATTTTTGTAAGCAAATACACATATATGCATATATATTTATATATCATTTTGCAAATGTTTGTATGTATTGTGAGAATTTTGATTTTTACCCATAATAAAAAAAAAAAAAAAAAAAAAAAAAACCTAGAAATGTGACTTACATGCCCAATAAGACATTAGCTTAATGACAAAAAGAACCTAAAAGAAATCTTAAACTGTAGTCAATCAAATTATTAGTAATAACATCATATTGTGATTTTCAAACTTATATATAGAGTAGGATAAAGTAAATTTGTCATTATGTTAATGTTGATAGGAACTATGATTGTTGGCAATAATAACTGGAGGTTTAAATGTAAAATCAATGACATTAAACTGTGAAAATTACTACTTCAATTGGAAGTATCAGTGTGAACTCATGATGCATTTTTCTTTCAAGATAAAAAAGTGTATTCCATAGACCAGGCTACGCAAAAGTCCTGGAAGCACTGACCAACCCAGCAGTCATGAGCACTCTAGTGTCCAGATGGTAGTCACTAAATAATAGCATTTCCCACTAAAAAAAAAAAAGCCAGAGTGTCTAGAAGAAATGGCTAATTCTAGGTCTGGGGCAGGAAATACAGAGGAAGAGCCTGGACTATTTGGTCGTATCAGAAAGTAAGGAAGATATCAAAGACTACAAGGGCTGTGCCAAAATGGTTCAGAAGCCAACTTGAATAAGTTCCCACTGGCCAAAGATGGGGCACCTTGAGTACCAAGGATAATAACTACAACAGACTGAAACACCAAAATCCCTAAGTGCATCATAATACGAAAACAACTCAGTGGGAAAATCTTGAGAATGCCGAGGAACCAACTCATTGTGTTATAAACTGGCAAATAAATAAATGTTATCAAATATCAAAAAATAAAAATAAAAATAAAAATAAAAAATAATAAACTGGCAAATAAAGGGAAAGAATCAAGCATATATCTTGCCTTTCCTAGAAAACCCATACCTCAGAGTAACCAAATAATTGATAAGAGGAAGTCTATGGGCCTCTGGCGTTACCGCCCTGCTGCCGCTCTCCGAGGACGCCCAGGCGCCCCTCCTGCGGCGGCCTCTGTTCCCTGCCCACAGCCCCCTGCGGGCGGCTTCGCGGTACCCGAAGGCCGGGGGCGTTCGTGACTCCCGGCTGCGGGTGCGAAGGGTGTACCCGCAGCCGAGGGCGCAGACAGGGACGCCGCGGTCTTGGGACCACTGCCCTCGCTTTCTCTTCGTCGTCGCAAACGCCGTCCACCCGGGAGGCGCCCGGCGGCCGGCGAGATGAGTGCCAACGAGGACCAGGAGATGGAACTAGAAGCATTACGTTCTATTTATGAAGGAGATGAAAGTTTCCGGGAATTAAGTCCAGTTTCATTTCAATATAGGGTGAAAATGGTGATCCCAAAGCCTTCTTAATAGAGATTTCCTGGACAGAAATATATCCCCAAACACCTCCAATTATATCTATGAATGCTTTTTTTAACAACACCATATCATCAGCTGTAAAGCAGAGTATATTAGCCAAGTTACAGGAAGCAGTTGAAGTTAATCTTGGAACTGCTATGACATATACGTTGTTTGAATATGCCAAAGACAATAAAGAACAGTTCATGGAGAATCACCATCCCATTAATTCTACGACATCCATAAGCAATATCATCTCAGTTGAAACTCCTAATACAGCCCCATCAAGCAAGAAAAAAGATAAAAAAGAACAGCTTTCAAAAGCCCAGAAACGTAAGCTAGCAGATAAAACAGATCACAAAGGAGAACTTCCTCGAGGATGGAACTGGGTTGATGTGGTTAAGCATTTAAGCAAAACTGGTTCTAAAGATGATGAATAGCACTTGGAATTTGAGACAAGGAAAGAGCATCCTTTAAAATATCAACTAGGTTCAGGATCTTTCATTACTCTTTTCTGGTATTGAAGTGGCTTTTTATAAAACACAATTTTTTGTATGTTTCTTATGTAGAAAAAAATGTTGTAAGCTAAAAGTTCATGAAAAGATCTGGTTGTATTAAATTATTTTCACAAACTTGCCTTAATAAAAGGTGAAAATGTTACTGTTTAGTATACTTTATGAAGCCTGTCAAGCTTTGTGAATGGATAAATACGGGAATAATAAATAATCAGTGTTAATTTAAACGATCTTATTCTAGTGGATGTGATATATTTTTAAAGGAGTATGAAGTCTTTTGCAAACTCATCCCCGTGGAGCAAAATACTGAGAAACAGTTATTCAGCAGCATGATCCATGTTAATAAGCTTTTCATCTTAAATAAAATCCTCATCTCTTCTTTCTCTTAATTACTTAAGCAGAAATTGCTTCAGAGAAATTTATCTACCAGTATTTGAACTTCATATATAATACTCTTTGTAGTTCCTTTTTATTTTTCAAGGATGAACTACTTCCCTTTAGTAAATGGATATCTGTTTATACTTTTTTCTTGATTGAGGTCAAGAAGTTTGGTCATGAGAGCTTTCAATGGTATGTGAAATAGGATAATATGAAAAAAACAAAAAAACAAAAATCTGCCAAATAAATTACAAAGCACTTTGAATAGAAGTGCTGGCTCTTATTTAAAACATTTCTCTTTGCTACATATACCATGGTGGAGTAAGATGCCTTAATATAATTTAATTTTTTTAATGTTGGAGACAATGATTTTAATAAATTCATATTTTTCTGCTATTGTGTGTTTTTAGTTGTTTGATAACTGAGTCTTCTGAATGGCTTAACATAAAAACACATTTCAAGTCTTGTTGCTTTTCAGAGTGTCTCTTCAATTATACAGATGTATTTCTCAACCTGAGCACCTTTGCAATAATAGACATAGAAGTCTTTCAAATGCTAAGCTGTATTTGATTTTTAAAGAAATCATGACTACAGGAAAATATTGGTGTGGTTTTAACTTATCAGGAAAAAAGTTATTGATGTTTATGTGTGATTTATAGTGATTCTGTATATGTTTCTCTGCTATAAGAACACTTAGAACTACTGCTGTGGTATCCAGAAGGGTAGAAATGTTAGTTCCTGTGCGGCTCGGGTCTGAGATTTTAAAGACTAATGAACTTTTTAAGACGTTACCTTAGCATAAGAGCAGTTTCTTGAGTTATACGCATGATTTTTATTGGGTTAACGTTGGCTTTAATTAAAACTTTTGAATTATAAAGTAAGTATAATTGCAATGAAGGAACTTAATCTCATTTTCACTGAATCACAGTTTTATTTCCTTGAATTAATATGATTGAAACATTAAAATTCAGGACCACTGGCATATGTAAACTTTTGTTTTCAGGTTTTTGTGTAAGTTTTGTTGTATTGAATTGTTTGCTTGTTTTTTTAAAAGAAACTCTTAAGAGCTAGCTCTATTAATGGAATAAAATACATAATTTTGCTCTGAAGATTCTAAGATTGTTCTGGCTTATTGTGGTTGATAGATTACCAAGAATGCTAGTTAAATGCCAATGAACTATTTTTACTTTTTTTCTATGAATACATGAATTTTTGGGAGTGATGGTGGCAGTGGTGCCTCCCATTACCTCATATCAAACACTCAAGCGCTCTCATCTATGTTGCCATCATCTGTTTAACACTCCCAGTATATTTTCTCAATGTCTATTTACTTAAAATGATTTGGAACGACAAAATTAACAAGCAATAAAATCTGAATTACAAAAAAAAAAAAAAAAGAGGAAGTCTATGTATAGTACACCAGCTAAAAAAACAAAGAAGAAAAGGATAGAATTAGAAGATCACCATTTTGCAACCCCTGATGAATTAATGGATCTAGCTTATGATAATTGCAGCTGCTAAATGCAAATAAAGAGTCACAGGCAGACATTATGTATCTCTTCACAGAAGTAACAATGCTACCTATGAAGTACTCTAGACCAAAACAAACAAAAGAACCCAGAATCCTGAATCTGACCAAGCCTCTAGATCTGTACTGTCCAATACTGTAGATAGTAGCCACATGTGGTGGTTGGACGTGTGAAATGTGGCTAGTACAACTGAGAACTGAGGAACTAAACTTTTAACTTTATTTAATTTAAAAAGTCATAGTCAGGGAGCAGATGTGGCTCAAGCAGTTGAGCACCTGCCTCCCACAAGGGAGACCCCGGGTTTGGTTCCCAGTGCCTCTTGGGGGAAAAAAACAAAAAAACAAAAACAAGCGAAACAAACAATAAAACCAACTCAGGGAAGCGGATGTGGCTCAGTGGTGCTCCCCATATACAAGGTCCTGGTTCCTCAAAAAAAAAAGTCATAGTCAATTCAGTTTTAGGAAACTTTCTGAGGTGTACAAGTGTAAAATGCATACTGGATTTTGAAGACAGTATAAAAAGACTATCAAATATCTTATAATTTTTATATTGTTTACCTGTTGAAATAATACTCTTCTGGATATACTGGGTTAAACAATATATTGTTTGTGGGCGTGTCTGTATAACAATTAGGGAAACGTGAATACCAATCATAATATTAAGGAATTATTATTTTTAGGTGTGATAATGGTAGTAAAATTTTTTTTAAGGAGTCCTTATCTCTTTTAGACATAGATTCTAAAATTTTACAAATGATATGATGTCCAGGATTTATTTTAAAATAACCTGACAGGGAGGGGGAAGGAGTGTGTGGGGGTGCAGATGATACAAGTTTGGCTATGAGTTGATAAGTGTGAAGCTGGTGAGGGTTACATGAGGGAGCATTGTACTATTTTACTATTGCATATGGAATCTTCCATAATAACCTAAAAATAACAGCAATAAAAATCACCTTGAAGTGTCTCTCACCGGCAAAGGCTGGGACAATGTGAGCATCCAGAAGAAAAATACCAAATGCATTTAAATACATAAATTTATAATGAATACAAAAAAAATACTCATTGGTTAACTCTGAGGGCTATGAGGGTAACCAACTCATTATTCTGAAAGCCGGCAAATAAAGGAAAATAATTAAGTATTTACCCTACCTTTCCTGTACTAACAGTATTCCAAGAGAAATAGTTGATAGGGGAAAGTTCTTTTATTTAGAATTCCAACTAATAAATGGAGGAGGAATGAGAGAATTAGAAAAATACCATTTTGCATGCCCTAACATATCTAGGTAATGATCACCAACAGCTGCTAAAACCAATTCATGAAACACAGACAGGAACTTATAAAGGATGGATCAGGCTAACAATACTTGAACTCAGTGATCATGGTTGTTTAAACTTCAAACATTTAATCTTCAAACATACACAAAAGTACAGAGAGAATAAAATAACAAATTTCCATGTACCCAATTACTCAGCTTTAACAATTATCAATTATGGCCAATACTGTGCCATATATACCCCTAACTCTCTCCCTATACTCAAATTACTTTAAAGAAAATCCCAGACATATAAGTTCATCTATAAATACTTCAGTATGTACCTCCAAAACAGGGTTTCTGAACCTCAGTACTACTAACATTATAGGCTGATGATTTGTTGTTGCAGGGGGATTGCCCTTAGCACTGTAGGATGTTCAGGACCATCCCGGGAATCTACCTTTTAGATGTCAGTAATAATCCCCACCCCAGTTATGACAGTCAAAAATGCCTCCAGACATTACCAAGTATCCCCTAAGTCCCCAAGGGAGAAAATTCCCTCTTCTACCCACTCCCAGCCCCCTACACTGAGAACCACCACTGTAAAAGTACCACCACACCAGTAGCACACTTAAAATATTACCAGCAATTCCTTAATACCATAAACTATCCGGTTTATAAGTTCAAAGAATCCTGATTGTTTTATAAAATATTTTTGTACACTTTTTTTCATATCAGGTTCCAAATAAGGTGCATACAATTGTACTTGGCTGACATGTCTCTTAAGTCTATTGGTTCCCGTCCCTCTTTTCTTTGCAATGGTTCAAGTCAGGCCCATACATTACAATTGGTTGATTTGTCTCTTTTAGTCTTAACAGTCCCCTTCCTCTTTATTTTTTTTTTTCCTTCCTATTTATGAAAGAAACAGGGTCTTTTGTCCTTTAGAGTTTCCTACAGTCTGGATTTAGCTAACTACATCCCTGTGCTTTTATTTAACATGTTCATGCAGTACAGGTGTTTCTTATAATTGGTGGCTATAGAAGCTTGATCAGATTCATGTCTGAGTTTTTGGCAAGAATATTTCATAGGTAATGTTGAACACTGGTCAATTTTAACATTACAAAGAGAGAACTGACATCATGTGTCTACTGATGTGATGCAAAAGGAAGTTCACAAGTACACAGCACCACCTAGGACATTCTTGCCTCAGGGTGGAGGGGTGGGGGAAAGAACCTAAATCCAATCAAACCCTGGAATGAACTACCAGTTTATAGGAAATACAGGGGGTGGAAGAACATATTAAATGTCATGTTGCACGGTTACTCTAGATTGCGTAAAAATAAATAAATAAATAAATAAATAAATAAATGTATGTATGTCATGGGAACATAATCGGCCAAATCCAGAATGTCGAAAATTCTATGGACAAATGACCCAGTTTATTCCATAAATAAATGGGAAGAAAAAAATAAAGAGGGAAAAATGTATAGACTAGAAGGGACAAATAAACTAATTGTAACGTGAACTTCACTTGAATCCTGATATAAACACACAAACTACTAAAAAAAAAAGATGTTTATAGGACTTTCTTGGAAATTGTAGTATTTATGATATTATGGAGTTATTGTTAAACTTTTAGGTATGATATTGTGGTTATGTTTTGTTTTGTTTTGTTTTGAAAAACAAGAATCTTTATATTCTAGAGATACATACTGAGGTGATTATGGATGAAATAATGTCTAGAATTTGCTTTAAAATAGTCCAATAGAGGTAGGAAGAATATAAGAAGACTGACCATATGTTGCTAATTGCTGAAGCTGGGTGATGGGCACCTAGAGTTCATCATATCATCCTGTCTACTTCTATATGTTTGAAATTTTCCATAATAAAAAAGTTAAAACTCCGTTTTGGGGACATGAGTGTTTTAATAATTTTTGCTGAATTCCTTTAGAACTAAATAACACAGATATTGTTATAAATAAAATTGTAAAAAAAAAAAAAAGTTAAAACCAGCTAAAGGGAGTGAATATGGCCCAAGTGGTTGAGCTCCCACCTCCCACATGGGAATTTGGTTCCCAGTGCCTCCTGGAAAAAACAAAAACAAAAACAAAAACAAGCAAAACAAACATAAAAACCAACTCAGGGAAGCCCATGTGGCTCAGTGGTGAGGACCCGCTTCCCACATATGAGGTCCCGGGTTCAATTAATCCCCGGCTCCTGGTTCCTCAAAAAACAACAAAAAACCAACCAACCAACCAATCAACCAACCAACCAACCAACCAGTTAAGTCCCCCTGGCTATAATGATGAGGTATGGATTAGAAAGCACTGGAAACTATTTAGGAGGCTCCTGCGTAGTAGTCTATGTGAGAGATGAAAGTGGCCTGAACTAGAGAAGCAGTGGAAACAGGAAAAAGTAGAATTCAGTAGATATTTAGGAGGTAGAATCAACAGGGCTTGGTAATTTATTGAGTACGTGAAGTGAGAGAAGGAGGAGGCAAGGATGATGCTCAGATTTCTGATTTGAGCAGGTGGCAGGCTCATAGAAAATGGGGCAGATTTGGGGAGGTAGATTGGGGTTGAGGTTCCTGTGAGACTTAGCACAGAAATGGTAGCTGAAGCCAGGAGTATGAAAGAGATACCCAGGATGAGAGAGTGCCAAACAAGGAAAGAGTACCTAGTACAGAACTCTGAGGAACATTTGGGGCCTATCTCTCTGTGTATTTATCTGCTTAGATGTGTACACACATGGAACTTACCCCTGTCAGAACACAGGGACATGAGTAACTGGAAGGTGGAGGGGTGGGAGACATGTAAATGTCTGTGAGTATGTATTGGGGGGAGGGGCCTGGGTCACAACTCAATCCTCCCTTTTTTGCCAACTCTCTCTTCTTCCCCCCATGATCTCCAAAGGGACCCCAGTGGGCTGACCCTCTCTGGGCAACTAGGAAGATGCCCCCATCCCCCCTGTGGCTAATCCTCACCTTCAAATCCTCACACAGGTCGCCATAGTCAATCTCGATGAGGGCCTCTCGTGCATAGATACTGGATGTTCTCTGGGAGCCACTCACTGAATCTTCCCCTTGGGAGCTACCCTGCAACGGTGAGAGGGAGTCTAATGAAGAAGACTGCTGGGAGAATGCCCACCCCCTAGAGGGAGGCTGGGGGCTTTTACAGCCTTCAGTGTTTTTGAGAAAGTAGTGTGGCAGAAGAAACAGCAGTTTTGAAGGCAGAAAGACCTGAATTCAAAATTGGACTCTGCCACTTACTTACAGTGTGATTCTGGGCAAGTCATGCTCTCTGATCCTGAGTTTCCTCATTTGTAATACAAGGCAATGCCTGCCTGGCAGGGGTATAGTTAGGATTAGGGGTAATCAGGTTGTGTGCTACCATGATAGCTGGCACATTTCTGGGATTCAAAATATTTTACTCAATTAAACTGAAATGTTATTTGGGAAGGGAGGAGGGAGAAAGACATGGGGAAAATGAGATACATGACCAGATCTAAGATAAGATATATGAAAACCTCCTCACAGGTAACATTTCCCACCCCCTTGCTACCAATCTTTACTTCCAGTGGACAAAATGCCTTGGCTCCCCTACTGGCTAGTGTCCTTCCCCTTCCTGTAGCTAAGCTTCCTCACCTCTGCATTGCTAATGCCCCTCCCTGGCCCCACTTTCTCCTGGCCAAGTCCCTTGCTGCAGCTAAGCTATCATCCCACAGGTCCCCCTGTTGCCTGTCCTCCTTTGCTCTTAGCTAATGTCTCTCAATTCCCACTCCTACTAATATCCATCACTTGATGGAGCTAACTTAGCTCAATTCCCTAAAGTTAATGAATGACTTTATCCTCCTGGCTTACACTTCTCACCACCTACTGGCACCCAGCCCTACCAGTTCAACTTCCCTCTCACACCAAGGCTATTACTACCTTTCACTCCACCTGCCTTGACCTTACCTTGCTTCATCTTCCCTGCATCCCACCTATGCCCCTCACCACTCCCTGCCTTCCCCCTCTCTCATGTGCCCTTCCTGGCCACTGTCATTCCCCATCCTTGGTTAATGTTCACAGCTCACTCCCACCACCAGCAATAATACTCACCTCTTCCTGACTAATATCATCCATGGTGCCCTTAGATAGCGGCAACTTGATATCTTGCATCTTGCAGGCCTGTAGCAGGTTGTGGCGGTCACTGCGCTTCTGTTCAAGCTTGGTCTCAATAGCTGTCACCTCCTTTTGTAAATGGGTCATTTCCCTAAGAAGGTCCAAGGAACCAGGTGAGACCAAATCTTGCTGCCTGCTCTATCTACTCCCCTCTCACTCCAGGCCTGAACCTACTTACTTGTTGGCGCCCCCCAGTTTCTTACGAATTTCTTCCATCTCGTGATTCTTATCATTCACCTCTGACTTCTTGGCCAGATGCTGATTCTTCAGGTCTTGTAGCTGGGCCATAGTCTCATCTATGATCTTCATGTGCCTTTGCTCCTCCTGGTTGCAGCAGGGGGAACAGGACAGGAAGTGAAGGCTTTCCCCATCTCACCTTTGGATCTTCTCTCACTGCTGCCACCCTTTCCACCAGGCAGCTTGTTGGAGCCTCTCTTCAATGAGCTCACAAACCCCCACTCACCACTCAAGCTTCTTTTATCTTTTTATAAATTATTTGGCTGCCTTCCTCCCACCAGTTATACGAATTGCCTGCTGTAGAAAAGTTCAAAGTATACAAAAAGTATAAAGCAAAGAAAAAAATCATTCATAATCCCATCAGCCAGAGATAACCAATTAATATTGGAATATTTGAAGGAATATTGAGCATATTTCCTTTCAGCATTATCTATAGACAGGTTTACACAGTTCCTCTCAGCATTATTTATAGACAGCTTTGCATAGACGAGACTAGATTGTAATTAAAACTCTATATACTGATTTAATGTTATATTTGAGCATTTTCAACATCAAAAACTTTCTGCAATGAGCAGTATAACACTTATGTTTTTTAAAAACCCACACAAACAAACCTGTAAATTTTCTATGAGTAGCACACATATGAATGTAAAAACATTTAAGTGAAAACATAAAAAGTCTGTAAGAAGACAAACTAAACTGGGATTACTTCTGGAAAGAAAGTAAAGGGATTAGGATTGAGAGTGGTCAACAGGGATTGTAGCTATACTGTTTTGATTTTTTAAAAGGATGAATTTTTGTTTTCATTTTGATCTTTAGAAGTCACATATAAGGGACATGGTATCTGCAAATTACTTTCAAATGCTTTGGAAAAAACAAGCATATGCATATAGAGGGAATGAAAAAGCAAATGTGGTAAAACGTTAATGACTGATAAATCTTGGTGAAAGGTGTATGGGACTGTACTATTTTTGCAAATTTTCTGCTAAGTTTAAAATTATTTCAAATAAAAAGTTAAAAAGTTGTATGAAGAATTTTCCTGGATCATCTAGATGTCTACTTAGTCCTGCCCCAGGATTTTATTCCCCAACCTACATTTGTATTTAAGATACCAGTGATATCAAAGAGTAGTACTTTAATAGTCAGGGGTTGACGACTTCTGGGAAGATGGTGGACTATTAAGACACGGGAATCTCTTCTCCAGAAAAATAGCTAGAGGACAGGCTGAAACAGCCCCGAAAAAGATCTTCTAGGGCTTAGGACAGCAGGTGAAGTCTGCACACCATCCAGAGGAGAGAGGGACAAAAGAGGGAAATCATGACGACAGAACCGTGAGTTGGAACCAGCAGCTGCTGCTACTGGCACGCTCCCCAACACTAAAGACTCTTTAGAATTCTCGGGCCTCTGGGCCTGCGACTATAGACAAAGGAGGCTGTCCAGGGATCTACCACCCGAGAAAACAGGAGAGAAAGGGACACAGCCTAAGGCTGACTTGGGTTCTGACCTGCAAATTTGGGCTGCGGTGCCAGGTGGAGATATGTTGTTGTTTGCCCTGGGAGCTGGCGGGGACTGGGTGTTGAGGACGCAGAGGGGAATGGTCTCTATAGCCTCCCTGCCCAAGGCCCTAGGAAGCGACCCTACAACCAATTACTGGGTCCAGTGCCCAGTTCTGAGCAACCAGCAGGACAATCCTAACAGTCTGGGTCGAGCCAAAAATCAATTTCCAAAACCAAATTAATGAGTTGAAAGACAATATGGTTAAAGAGATGACATCAAGAAGACACTGAGCGAACACAAAGAAGAATTTGAAATCCTGAACAGAAAAGTAATGGAGTTCATGGGAATGAAAGACACAATAGGTGAGGTCAAAAACACATTTGAGGCATACAACATTTCTATCAAAATGATAGAAGAATGAATAAGTAATACCGAAGACAGAACAGCTAAAATTGAAGAGAGAAAAGAACAGAGAGAGAAAAGAATGGAAAAAATTGAGCAGGGGCTCAGAGAGTTGAATGACAACACAAAATGCAACAACATACATGTTATGGGAGTTCCAGAAGGGGAAGAGAAGGGAAAAGGGGAAATAATAGCTGAAAAATTCCCAACTCTCACGAAAGAAATGAACTTATATGTCCAAGAAGCACACCGTACCCCAATCAGAATGAATCCAAATGGACCTACGCCAAGACACATACTACTCAGAATGTCAAATGTCAAAGATAAAGAGAAAATTCTCAGAGCAGCAAGAGAGAAGCAAACGATCACGTACAGGGGAGGTCCAGTAAGACTTAGTGCAGATTTCTCTTCAGAAACCATGGAGGCAAGAAGACAGTGGTATGATACAATTAGGAAACTGAAAGAAAAAAACTGCCAGCCGAGAATTCTTTATCCAGCAAAACTGTCCTTCAAATACGAAGGTGAGTATAAAATATTCACAAACAGAAACTAAGAGGCTTTGCAAAAAGAATCCACCTTTGCAGGAAATATTAAAGGAAGCCTTAGAACCTGAAAGAAAAAGACAGGGGAGAGAGGCTTGGAGGAGAGTATAGAAAAAAGAATAGCAGAAAGGATAACCAAAAGAGTAAAAAGACAAAAACAAGATGACATATGAAAACCAAAGAATAAAACGGAGGAAGTAAATAGTGCATTTACAGTAATATCACTGAATGTGAATGGATTAAACACGCCAATCAAAAGATACAGGCTGATAGAATGGATTGAAAAACGAGCCATCCATATGCTGCTTATAAGAAACTCACCTTAGACCCAGGGATATAAACCGGATGAAAGTGAAAGGTTGGAAAAAGATACTCCACGCAAATAGTAACCAGAAAAGAGCAGGGGTAGCTATATTAATATCAGACAAAACAGACTTTAAATGCAAAAAAGTTATAAGAAATAAAGAAGGCCATTATATATTAATAAAAGGGGTGATCCTCCAGGAGAATATAACAGTCATAAATATCTACGCACCTAACCAGGGTGCCCCAAAATATATGAGACAAACTCTGGCAAAACTGAAGGGAGAAATAGACATTTCTACAATAATCGTTGGAGACTTCAACACCCCACTCACATCATTAGATAGAACAACCAGACAGAAGATCAACAAGGAAACAGAGAACTTGAACAATATGATAAACAAATTAGACCTAACAAACATATACAGAACACTGCATCCAAACTCAGCGGGTTATACATTCTTCTCAAGTGCCCATGGATCTTTCTCCAGGATAGACCACATGTTAGGTCACAATTCAGCTCTCAATAAATATAAAAAGATTGAAATTATACAAAGCACCTTCTCAGATCATAATGGAATGAAACTAGAAATCAATAACAGGAAAAAAGTAAATTCGCAAATGTGTGGAGACTGAACAACACACCCCTAAATAATTGGTAGGTCAAAGAAGAAATTGCAAGTGAAATCAATAAATACATTGAAACAAATGAAAATGAGAACACAACGTATCAAAACTTATGGGATACAGCTAAGGCAGTCTTGAGAGGGAAATTTATAGCCCTGAATGCCTATATTAACAAACAAGAAAGAGCTAAACTCAAAGATTTAACTGAACAACTAGAGAAAATAGAAAAAGAACAGCAAACCAATCCCAAAGCAAGCAGAAGGAAAGAAATAAAGATTAGAGTAGAAATAAATGAAAATGAGAACAGAAAAACAATAGAGAAAATCAATAAAACCAAAAGCTGGTTCTTTGAGAAGATCAATAAACTTGACAAACCCCTAGCTAGACTAACAAAAAAAGAGAGAAGATGCAAATAAATACAATCAGAAATGAAAGGGGGAAAGTTACAAATGACCCCACAGAAATAAAAAGAATCATAAGAGGATATTATGAGAAACTATATGTCAACCAACTAGACAACCTGGATGAAATGGACAAATTTCTGGAAACACACAACCAACCTACACAGACGCTACAAGAAATACAAGAATTTAACAAACCAATCACATTTAAGGGGATTGAATCCATCATCAAAAATCTCCCAGCAAAGAAAAGTCCAGGACCAGATGGCTTCACAGGTGAATTCTAGCAAGCATTTTGAAAAGAATTAACACCAATCCTGTTTAAATTCTTCCAAAAAATTGAAGAGGAGGGAAAATTATCCAACACATTTTATGAAGCCAACATCACCCTAATACCAAAGCCAGATAAAGATTCTACAAGAATTGAAAATTACAGACCAATCTCTCTAATGAACATAGATGCAAAAATTCTTTATAAAATACTTGCAAATCGAATCCAACAGCATATCAAAAGACTTACACATCACAACCAAGTGGGATTTAGTCCTGGTGTGCAAGGCTGGTTCAACATAAGAAAATCAATCAATGTAATACACCACATTAACAAATTGAAGGAAAAAAAACACATGATCATCTCAATAGATGCGGAAAAGGCATTCAACAAAATCCAGCATCCTTTTTTGATAAAAACACTTCAAAAGACAGGAATAAAAGGAAAATTCCTCAATATGATAAAAAGCATATATGAAAAACCCACAGCCAACATCATATTCAATGATGAAAGGTTGAACGCTTTCCCTCTAAGATCGGGAACAAGACATGGATGCCCACTGTCACCACTGTTATTCAACATTGTACCAGAAGTTCTAGCTAGGGCAATTAGGCAAGAAAAAAAAATTAAAGGCATCCAAATAGGAAAAGAGGAAGTAAAACTCTCACTGTCTGAGGATGACATGATGCTGTACTTAGAAAATCCTGAAGTATCCACAACAAAGCTACTTGAACTAATAAATGAGTTCAGCAAAGAGGCAGGATAGAAGATCAACACGCAAGAATCAGTAATGTTTTTGTACACTAGTACTGAACAACCTGAGGAGGAAATCAGGAGGAAAATTCCATTTTCAAAAGCAACAAAAAGACTCAAATACCTAGGAGTTAATTTAACCAAAGAAGTACAGTACTTATATGCAGAAAACTACAAAACAATGCTAAAAGAAAATTTCAAAGACCTAAACAAATGGAAAGACATCCCGTGTTCATGGATTAGAAGAATAAATATTGTGAAGATGTCAATCTTAAACAAACTGATTTATAGATTCAATGCAATACCAATCAAAATCCCAACAGCTTACTTTACAGAATTAGAGAAGGCAATTACCAAATTCATCTGGAAGGGTAAGTGCACCCGAATAGCTAAAAGCATTCTAAAAAAGAAGAGCGACATGGGAGGAATTTCACTGCCTGACCTTGAAACATATTACAAAGCTACAGTGGTCAAAACAGCATGGTACTGGCATAAAGACAGACACATCAATCAGTGGAATAGAATTGAGAATCCAGATATAAACCCTCACCTATACAGTCAACTGGTTTTTGACAAACCTACCAAGCCCACACTAACGGGTAAAAACAGTCTCTTCAACAAATGGTGTTGAGAGAACTGGATATCTATAACCAAAGAATGAAAGAGGACCCCTATCTCACTCCCTATACAAGAATCAACTCAAAATGGATCAAAGATCTAAATATAAAAGCCAGGACCATAAAACTACTGGAAGAAAATGTAGGGAAACATCTTCAAGACCTTGTAGTAGGTGGTGGTTTCTTGGACCTTACACCCAAAGCACGTGAAACAAAAGAAAAATTAGATAAATGGGACCTCCTCAAAATTAAACACTTTTGCACCTCACAGGACTTTGTCAGAAGGGTGAAAAGGCAGCCAGCTGAATGGGAAAAAATATTTGGAAATCACATATCTGATAAGGGTTTAATATCCAGGATATATAAAGAGATGTTACAACTCAACAATAAAAAGACAAATGACCCAATTTAAAAATGGGCGAAAGACTTGAATAGACATTTCTCCAAAGAAGAAATACAAGTGGCAAAAAAACACATGAAGAAATACTCAACATCACTCATGATTAGGGAAATGCTGATAACTACAATGAGATATCATTTCACACCTATCAGAATGGCCACTATTAAAAAGACAGAGAACTACAAGTGTTGGAAAGGGCGTAGAGAGATAGGAACACTTCTTCACCGTTGGTGGGAATGCAGAATGGTACAGCCACTATGGAGGACTGTTTGGCAGTTCCTAAAGAAGTTGAATATAGACTTGCCACGTGACCCGGCAATACTATTACTGGGTATATACCCAGAAGAACTGAGAGCAGTGACACGAACAGACATCTGCACACCAATGTTCATAGCCACATTATTCACCATTGCCAAAAGTTGGAAACAACCCAGGGTATCCATCAACAGACGACTGAATAAACAAATTGTGGTCTATTCACACGATGGAATATTATGCAGCTGTAAGAAGAAATGAAGTCATAAAGCATATGACAACATGGATGAACCTGGAGGACATAATGTTGAGCAAAGCAAGCCAGACACAAAAGGACAAATTCCGTATGAATGCATTACTATGAACCAAATATATTGTGTAACATATTGCTTGATTCAAAGAATTTTTTAGGGAAGCGGCTGTGGCTCAATCAGTAGGGCTCCTGTTTACCATATGGGAGGCCCCAGGTTCGGTTCCCGGGGCCTCCTGGTGAAGGCAAGCCCGCCCGCACGGCGTGGTTAGCTGACCCAGCGAGCACAAGCAGCAAAGGGGGGATAAATGAATAAATAAATAAAATCTTTAAAAAAAAAAAAAAAAAAAAAAAATTTTTTTATATGTATCCATTACATTTGAGAAATGTATATATTCATGTTTACTTTTTAGTTTTTAATTGTTTATATTTTCAATTATTAAATGTACAAAATAAAGTAAAAAAAAAATTTTTTTTTAAATAATAACTACAACTACAACAACAAATAGTCAGGGGTTAATGAAAATAACGAACATATACACACAGTCAGACATAAAAGTCAAATGACGTGTTCAAGCAAAAGGGAAGACCAAACCACTTCAGGAGGGTGTACTGCAAGGAACAAAGATTTCACAGTAATTTAAAGAGAAAAGGTAAGGGAGAATTGAGTCATCTTACAATACACGGTGGAAAAGTCATGCTAAACTCAAAAGAATGGAGCTGTGGAAGTCAGTAGTATAGCCATACTGTGAAAAAAACAATTCGGTTTCAGCAAAATATCATCTTTTGCACTGAATTAATGTGATTAATCTGAATTTATTAGGATTTACTTTTTAAGTTTTCCTTGGCTTTTTGGTTGTTTTAAGTACATATGTTTGCACATATTTAAACAATGTTAAAATTTTTTTAAACCAGGACGCTTAGGGAAGTTTTTCCTATAAAAGGGCTTCATGTATTACTAAAGTTGAAAGACCAATAAACTACATAAATATTTATAAGAATATAGCATAATTTATACTAAATTACTGATTCCCAAGGGGCATTGAAAAGTTTGCAATTTAGAACTGTAAATAATGTTTGTAATAAACATCAACCTGTGTGCACAAAGCCTAGCCAACATTTTGCATTATTATTTCCTCAGGTATTACTGAGTTAGAGGACTTCAATATATTGTAAGAATACTCGTCTCACATGTCATGCTCACATGCTAGTATTGAGCATTATTGTTTTTTGTTTTAAATACTGACTAATGAGATAGGGAACAAATTACACCTGATTGTTGCTTTAATTTGCATTTCTTTGATTACTAGTAAAGCTAAATTATTTCTGTGTGTTTATGGGCCATTTGAATCTTTTCTTGAACTTTTATGCTACTTATTCATTTTTTTCCTATATGGGTGTTAATGTTTTTCTTATTGACTTAGATGAGAGATGTATAAATTATGGATATTATCCTTCTGTCCATCATAGCTCTTCCAATATTTTCTCACAGTTTTTATTCTTTCTTTTAATTCTCTCCTTCCTTACCTTCTTGAGCTTTTCTATCTCATTCTCATCCTTTTTCACTGTCTGCTCCCACATGTGTACTTTATCCTGGTCCTCCTTCAGTTGGTTCTTTTCAAAATCCAACTGGATGCCCAAGCGAGTCTTCTGATTCTCAAACTCCAAACTGCAGGGAGAAAGGGGAGCTAGGCCCAGGGTTCATGGACCCAGAGTTACTGCTGGATGTCAGTCACGACTCAGCTTATTCACCTATGTACACATAGAATTCTCCCCTGAAGTTGGAAAACTAAGTTCCTCAGCCTAGCTCTATGAATATGGCACAATACAGGGGAGAGCAGGCCAAATTCCCAAGTCCAAAGGACTCCAGAGTCCTCCCAAGTTCTTAGAAAGAGGCACAAAAAGGGGTCCATCTGAATCCACCAACTATGATAATTCTTATTTATTAAACTTCTATGTACTTTACATACATTATCTCTAATCCTCACAACAGTCCCACAAGTAGGTATTACTATCCTAATTTTACAAATGAGGAAACATAGGTCAAGAGGTAAAAGACCTTGCCAACAGTGACACAGCTAGTAAATGGCACATTTGAGATTAGAACCCAGGTCTAACACCAAAGCTTGGGATCTTTCTCCTATACAATCATAGAAATGTAATGCAGTAGTTACCAGAACTACTTATTAATAGTGTAATCTCAGGCAAGCTAGTCACACTTGCCATTCCTCAGTTTCCTCATCTGTAAAATGGAAATAATAGTACTTACCTCAGAGTTATTGGGAGTATCTTAATAAGCTAGGATGTACAAAGTCCTTAGAACATTGCCAATATTAAGTATTCAATAAATTTTAGTTGTCAGCATTGCAGGGTACACTCTGTAGTCAGCTCATCTTTACCCAAGGGCCTAGACTCTTTCCAATAACTACTTCTCCCCCTCCCCACCCAGATTCTAGAACCTTTTAAAGGAAAGGGATTGAATAGTACAAAAACATGGAGAAAATCCAAGGTTCCTAATATTGTTCCTCCTCCCCATCTCTTCAGAAACCCAAGAGAATAGAGAATTAGCATACAGACACTAGTAAGCCAAGCAGGGCTAACTTCCAACTGCTCCCCTCACGACCCCCACCAATATTGTGTGACAGGTGCTACCAGATGTCATGCTAGCAGGCTTAAAGCCATTAGACATTGTAATACAAATGGAATGTAATTAACCCCATAATTTTGAGCTATGCAATTTTAAATCCAGTCTCCTAAGTATGACTCACAAGGCTCTCTGTGATCTGGCCCCTGCTGACCTCTCCACTACCCCCACCTTCCTCCTGACCTTGTTTTTATGCTCCAGGCATTCAAAACTACTTAGTTTCCAGAACAAGGCTTGCTCTCTCTCACTTCCAAGCATGCTGTTCTCACTGCCTGGAACCCCCTTCTCTGTCTGCTGCCTGGCTAAATCCTACTCACTCTTCAGGTCTCTAGGTAACATTATGCCTTGTTCTATTAAACCTTCTTTAACTGTTATGAGAAGACTTGGAAAAACTTCTTAGTTTCTACTGCACTTTGCTGGGTTCTTCCCATTCTGGAATTTTAGGTACACATCCTACAGTTCACAACATACTTTTTGTTGGCAAGACCCTCCTCTTGGTTTCAATCCGATTCCCATTCCCATTCCCTTCCCTACTGTGAGCAGGTACTCTAAAGTAACACATGTATATGTCCTTAAAATTGCATATCCTTGTAAAATGCCATTTTGCTTTTACATGTACACAAGTTTATGGTGTTACAAATTTCATTCTTTCTAATTTCTAATTTCCAACACTACGTTTATAATTTATCCATGTTACTGCCTATAAATCTAGTTCTTGCTTTGAACTGCTGGACATATTCCATAGTGTATATATACATCACATTTAACTTATACACCTCCCCTCCCCCGTGATGGCCATCTACACCACCAGCTTCCCACTACCACAAATTATGCCAAGATGAACCACCCTAAACATGCCTCTTTGGGACCCCATAGCAAGACACTCTGGGTTTGATAGAGCATATATAGACTTACTTTCACCAAATACTGCTAGATTGCTTCTGAAAACAGTGGTAGCAGTTTAAATCATCATCAGAGGTACATGAGAGTTCCTGGCTCTCCATGTCAACAATACTGGTCATTACCTTTTTTTTTTTTTTTAATTTTATTTCTATTTATTTATTTATTTATTTTCTATGGTCATTACCTTTTTACTTTTGCCAATCTGATAGGTACAAAGGTAGGTACAATGATAGGTACATCATTGTTTTAATTTGTATTTCTGACTATGAATGAGATTAAACATCTCTTCATTACAGTTGTTAAGACATTCAAGCTTCTCTTTCCATGAACTGCCAATTCATAGCCTTTTTCCATTTTTCTATTGCAGTTCTTGTTTTCCTCCTGTTGATTTGTAGTTCTTTAGAAATTTCCTCTATATTTTCTAACTACCTCAATGATAGTATTGATGACACTGTTCTGAAGTTGGTGATCTATTTTTGTCTTCCCCACTACTCCAAAAGCTCCCTAAATACAAGGATTGTCTCGATTAGATTCAAAAATCCTTTGAGCCTGGCTTGGGAGCAGGAGAGTGATGAATATTTACTGTAAGGGTAAAGGGCTAGATGACCTGCTCACCAGAAGGTGACCTCCTTTAAAAAAGAGGCTGTGGGGAAGCGGCTGTGGCTCAATCAGTAGGGCTCCCGTTTACCATATGGGAGGCCCCAGGTTCGGTTCCAGGGGCCTCCTGGTGAAGGCAGGCCCGCCCGCATGGCGTGGTTAGCTGACCCAGCGAGCACAAGCAGCAAGGGGGGGATAAATGAATAAATAAATAAAATCTTAAAAAAAAAAAAAAAGAGGCTGTGTCATAGCCATCGTTTTCTTACTCCAATCTCCCCTGCCTCTCTAATACCTAGCACAGGAAAACCTGACACAAGATAGGTACTAAAGAAAGGTTTGTTGAAAGAATAAACAAACTGAAGTGGGTCTTAAAGAAAGGAGAAACTGTTGTTTTGTTCTTGCTATTATTCCAACCTAGAACTTCTTTCCTCTTTCCCCGCATCATCCATCAGGATAATGACAATAAAAGGTAATAGTTTATTCTCATTATTCACAGTAGTTACGTTGTATAAAGTCCCTGTGAACAATGAATTGGCAAATATTGAACACCATTGTTCCTAGGGGAATTACAAGGTTAGGTTCTTGCAAGCCTCTAGTCACAACATTTTCGACTACCAATCAATACATAACCTTGTTTTATACGTGTTTGTGTTTAAAGACACCTTATTTTATATTGTTGACTCATAAGCACTGAACTTATGGCCAACAGCAGTATAACACATGCCTGAAGGAAACTTAGATCTAACATGTATCTTCTTGGTAAGGCACATCACAGCCTTCTTGCACTTAGGAACGCTAAAAAGCACTTCAGCACTATACTGGGGGGCCATTTTAAGCAGCGAAATCACTAATGAAAAGCACAGGGGAGAGGGTGTAGCTCAGTGGTTGAGCACCTGCTTCCCATGTACAAGGTCCTGGGGTTCAATCCCCGGTACCTTCAGAAAGGGGGGGGGGGGAGCACAAAAATATGAAAAAATGTGGCATTAAATATACTGTAAAAAGGACATTTGTTTATAGTATGATAGCTGAAACAAGAAGGCAGAGCATCACTTGTTC
Source organism: Tolypeutes matacus (assembly GCA_026826555.1). Classification (NCBI taxonomy): domain Eukaryota; kingdom Metazoa; phylum Chordata; class Mammalia; order Cingulata; family Chlamyphoridae; genus Tolypeutes; species Tolypeutes matacus. The sequence goes on along the minus strand of JAKSZT010019630.1, from coordinate 134,328 downwards.
AACCTTAGCTGGGAAAATGTATGCCAGGTGATTCAAATCCCACCCCCACCTCCACTCTACATGTGTCCACAAATGACTGCAAAAACGCTGCCAGGTGTTGATTTGGGGATTACAAATAAATTTTAGCAATTAGTTGAATTTGCAAATAGGGGACCCACATATAATAAGGATCAACTATATTTATTGCTCTAAACAGGTGCTAAGTATTATGCTAAATACTTCATTAGGATTCATTTCATCTGCTCCTCCCAACAATGCCATGATATGGTACCATTATTATCTCATTTTACAGATAAGGAAACTGAGGATTAGAGGGGTCAAGTCACTGCCCAAGATCACACAGCTAATGAGTTATGGAGCTGGGATTTTAACCCAGGTAAACCAGGTCTAAAGCTGGTACTCTTTTACTACGCCATATTGCCTCCCTGATTTCCCTTTCTTTAAGGCCTATCTCCACTAAACTCCCATTGTTCTAAGAGCTAGTCTCTGCCTTATGATGGCATCTGACTTTCCAGGGATGTCAGGCTGGAGGCTCAAGGGCATCAGAGTATTCCCTCCTACCACACTTTCACCTACCGCTTCTTGGCAATTTCATTCTGCCGTTTCACCTTCTCTTCCTCAAACTCCCTGATGTTGCGCACACCAATCTCCCGACAAAACTCTTCAAATACCTCATCTTCTACCTGAGGGAAGAAGTCAGGGAAGGCAGAGGTCTTTTTGATCAGAGTCCTGGCTCCAACCCCAGTACTGCCCTGAAGCACATGATGGCATGGTTTTCCCCCACCAACCTGGTTCATCTTCTCCTTCAAGTCTTTCATTTCCCTCTCTCGGCTCTGAATGATCCTCTTGATATCATTGATGCGAGGTCCAAAATTGGCTAGCTCACTCTCCAGCTTGGACTTTTCCTGCAGGAAATGGGGTTGAGAAGTCAAAAGAGTCCAGGAGCCTTGAAGGAAAAGAACTACTCTGTGTTGGTCCCATGGTCAGGAAGAGGTAGCTCACTACACATTGAGAAAACCTAAACTTTGCACCATTGCCCTAGTCAATTCTCCTATCTTATCTAACTTTAATAATCACATGGCTTCCTCCCTGGCCTCCAGTTTGGCCAACTTCAACTCATAGGACTAGACAACACAGTAATCATCATTAGTTACAGGTCCACAGTCCCTTTTCTACAACCCTTGAGGCCAGATGTTTTGGAATTCAGACTATTTCAGATTTTAGAAAAAGATAAAATGATATATATATGACATATTCCACATTCCAGGGTGGTCTGGGGAAGCTCCCCATAATCAAACACATTAATATTTATGAAGCTAAATGTGTCAATCACATTAAGTGGGTTAAACAGACCATAAATAACTCACATCCACCAGATCAATTTTTTTTTTTTTTTTTTACCACCAATTCAAAAACAAAAACGATAGTGCAATAAAACCAAAACAAAAAAGGATACTTTTTGCATTCAAAACATCCTGAACTTTGAATTTTGGATAAGGGATTATGGACCTATATTAGATAATTGCACAGCTCATGTTTGTACCAATCCCAACACTGACCCTTCCTTATTACACTTTCCTGCTTCATTTCTCTCCAAAACACTTACTACCTTCTAACATACTATATCATTTATTTATTCAAATTTCCCTCCAATTGAATATAAACTCCATGAGTGCCAGGATTTTTGTGTTGTTCACTGCAATATCCCTAATACCTAGAAAAGCACCCCCACCCATGGGGACTGAAATGCCTGTAGCTCACTTTCAATTCACTTTCAGAAGAAATTTGAAATTTGTTGAATGAATGGATTATGCTAATAATTGTACCTGACATTTACTGGGCACCTTCAATGTACCAGGAACCAGTTTTAAGCACTTTACATATATTAACTCATTCAATCTTCCTAACCCTATAAAGTAGGTATTATTTTAAGTCCTATTTTACAAATAAGAAAACTGACACCATACAATGCCATGTGTATGACTTGCCTAATGTCATACAAATGGCAGAGCCAATATCTGAATCTCTGGCTAGAGACAGAAGAGGGACAAGTTCCCCACTCTTAGAAAAACCTAGGCCAGGAATGTAGGCATAGCTTTTGGAGGATAAGGCTGCAGGCCGAGACCCACCTGCAGATTCAGGGCTAGATGTCGTGTCTTAGTCTGTTCTAAGTCACTCTGTGAGTACTTTAGCCGCATCTGCAACCCGTGGGCTTGAGACTGAACTTGACGCAGCTCTGCCTCTTTCCGTTTTGCCTTCATCTGCTCCTAAATGGGACAAGAAAGAAGGGCTAGGTGGTAAGGAGGCTGCCACCTGGGCTTAGGATCCCCACTCCCAGGGGCAGTGCTGTCTGTGGCTTACTTTCAGCTCCTCTGTCAACCGCTCCTTCTTCTCTTTCAACTTGTCTACCGCTTTCTCATCCCAGCGCCGTGCCTTGGCCTTCAGGTCACTGGCCCCACCAGAGATCACTCCTGACTTCTGGAATAGGGTCCCATCCAGTGCTACTGTCTATACACAGTAGGAAAAAAAAAAGAAGAAAGGGAGAAGCTGTGTAATGGAATCTCCAATACAGAGCCTGTCTAGCTCCAACCTGGGCAAAGGAATCCACACCTTGTGGCGCTGGTGGCCTCCAAATGCAATACGGCGGGCATCCTCTACATTGTCACAGACAAGGGCATTGCCACAAGCATACTGCAGGGCCTTTTTGATGTGAGGTGGCTCATAGCGAATTACATCAATCACTAGCTTGGCCCCCTTCAGCTCCCGGAGTTTCTCATCTGTAGGTTTCACCTGTGGGAAATAGCTCAATAAGTGGCAGAACATGGAAGGCTGGGAGGAGGGGAGGAGGGGCCCTCTCACACTGAACTGACCCCATCCCCACAAACCTCACCTCCAGGTAGTCAAGAGGCAAGAAGGTCTCAGGCTCCCCACGCTGCTCCTTGATATACTGAATACAGTCCCGTCCTGTCTTCTCCGAGTCCACAATAATGGCATCCATGTTCTTGCCCAAAACTTTGGTTACAGCAATCTGATACTTCTTTTGTGTGGGCTGGCAGAGGTCAATGAGGCGGCCATACTAAGTAAAGTAAAAACGGGAAAACAAGCACAAGGTTTTTAGGAGCTGGCTCAGGAATCCTAATGCCTAGTTTGGAAAGGGGGGCGGAAGCATGACATGCTAGAATTTGTACCAGGAACAAAGTCCCCAAGCCATGGGTGAAAAGCCTGCTCTGACCCAGAAGCAAAAACTTCAGTCATGTCTGAATCCAAAATCATCTTTCTAAACCTCACTTTTACCATTTCACAGAACACTGGTACCCCTAGGCACTATGATAAATACCTTATATACATTATCTCAAATTCTCACAAGAACCCAGTAAAATAAATCTTTTACCATTCCACTTTCCCTATCCCCAAAACCAATCATGGTTCCCTAAGAACCATTAGATAAAGGGCAAGGTCTTCAAGGGCAGGGACCAAGCCTAATTAACCTTTATCTCCCAGGTGTGCACAGCACAGGGCCTGGCCTAGAGAAGAGATCAGGAATTATCTGTGGAACTAAACTTAGTTGAACCCAGGGTTCGGATTATATCAACAGTGGGATAATATTCAGGGGACCTGGGGGCTCTGGATTTGGTTGAGGAAGGTAAGAGTTCAATAAGGAGGGCACAGGGCTGGCAGCCACAATAAAACCCTATCCTTGTGAAGGTATTAATAATAGGGTGGTATAAAGGAACTCCGTGTTTTATGCATGACTTTTATGTAACCTACAATTTCTCTTTAAAAAAAAAAGGGTGAGGGGAGGGAGGGAAAGAGAGAGAGAGAGAGAGAGAGACTGACTGACTGACTTCTGGGAAGATGGAGGATTAGAGACACAGGACTCACTTCTCTCCCAGAAAAATAGCTAAAGGACACATAGAAACGGCCCGAAAACAATGTTTTAGGGCTTAGGGCATCACGGGAAGGCTGGACACCACCCAAAAGAAAGAGGAGCAAAGGAAAAGAATTTCGATGGGAAAACTCTGTGAGTAAAAGCTGCAGCTGCAGGTGCCCATCCCCACACCCTCAAAGTCAGTACTAATCCTCAAGTCAAAGCTAACAGCTTTGAATTCTCCAGCCTCTGGCTGGCAGCTACAGACAGAGGGTCTGCAGGGGTCCACCTCCCCAGGAAAAGGGAAAGAGAGGGACACAGCCTAAGGCTGATTCAGCTTTTGGCCAACAAACTTGGTCCACTGTGTCCCACGAGCCCTTCCAGGCCAGGTGGAGATATGTTGTTGTTTGCCCTGGGAGCTGGCGGGGACTGGGTGTTGAGGACGCAGAGGGGAATGGAATTATTTCCTACCCTGAAAAAGGTAGGGGGCTGCAGGCAAAGGTTGGAGAACAGCCTCTGAGAAAGTCGGATTTGCCAGGCACTGAATAATAGCCTTGAAGCAGGATACTGTCACCCTGCTGCCATCGGTGTTGCAGCAAACACATTCCAACCAGGGTTTGAACTAAGAGGTTTGTCAAAGAGCACCATCTCCTGGTGGAACAATGACACATGTGAGGAAATTAAAAGTAAGTAAATAAGAGGCTTTTTTGAGCGTTTACAGCCTCCTTCCCCAAGGCCCTTGAAGTGGTCTACAACCCATTACTGGGTCCATGGCCCATATTTGAGCAACTAAACAGGAATAATCCTAAGGAGCTAGATAGAACAGGATGAACCAAGACTCAAAGAACAGCAGTAACACACAGCATCCTGCCACTAAATCCCTACAGAAGAGAGAGAAATTTCAGAGTCAGAGTAAAATCATCATCATCACCAGATGCCTAGATATCAGCAAAAAACCACAAGCAATACTAAGAAAATGGAAGTTATGGTCCAAGCAAAGGAATATATCAAAGCCCCAGATAAGACCCAGGTTTGAAAGAACTAATCAACAAGATCCATACAAATCTCCTAAATCAAATCAATGAGTTGAAAAACAGTATGACTAAAGAGATAAAGGGCATCAAGAGGACACTGGGCGAGCACAAAGAATTTCAAAACCTGAATGGAAAAATGACAGAGCTTATGGGAAAGAAAGACAATAGGTGATATCAAAAACACATTAGAAGCATAAAACAGTAGACTTGAAATCATACAAGAATAAGTGATGCAGAAGACAGAACAGCTTAAATTGAAAAGAGGTAAGAATAGAGAGAGAAAAGAATGGAAAAAACCAAGCAGGGGCAAAGGGAATTGATTAACACAAGGCACAACGACATACATGTCATGGGAGTTCCAAAAGAAGAGAAGGGAAAAGGGACAGAAAGAGTATTTGAGGAAATAATGGCTGAAAATTTCCCAACTCTCATGAAAGAAATGAATTTACATGCCCAAGAAGCACAGCATACTCCAGTCAGAACAAACCCAAATAGACCTACTCCAAAACACACTACTCAGAATGTCAAACACCAAAGATAAAGAGAAAATTTCGAGAGCAGCAAGGGAGAAGCAAACCATCACATATGAGAGAGGCCCAGTAAGACTTATCATGGATTTCTCATCAGAAACCATGGAGGTGAGAAGAGAGTGGTATGATACAATTAGGACACTGAAAGAGAAAAATATGCCAGCCGGGAATTCTTTATCCAGCAAAACTGTCCTTGCAATATGAAGATGAGTTTAAAATATTCACAAATAAACAGAAACTAAGAGAATTTGTAAAACAGAATCCACCTTTGCAGGAAATATTAAAGGGAGCCTTATAACCTGAAAGAAAAAGATGGGAGAGAGGAGCCTGGAGGAGAGTGTAGAAAGGAAGACTATCAGAAAGGACAACCAAAAGAGTAAAAAGACAGATGAAAATAAGATATGACATATGAAAGCCAAAGAATAAAATGGTAGAGGTAAATAATGCATTTACAGTAATATCATTGAATGTGAATGGATTAAGCTCCCCAAACAAAATATATAGGCTAACAGAATAGATAAAAAAGCACGGGTGGTCGGGTGTAGCTCAACTGGTTGGGCATCTGTCTCCCATATGGAGGGACCTGGGTTCGATCCCCGGGACCTCCCGGTAAAAAAAAAAAAAAAGCATGAACCATCCATATGCTGTCTACAAGAGAATCACCTTAGATCCAGGGATACAAATCGGCTAAAAGAGAAAGGTTGGAAAAAGATACTCCATTCAAACAGTAACCAAAAAAGAGCAGGAGTAGCGACTGCAATATCGGACAAAACAGACTTTAAATGCAAAAAAGTTTTAAGAGATGCAAAAAGTCATTATATATTAATAAAAGGGACAATCTACCAGGAAGAAGTAACAGCCATAAATATGCACATAACCAGGGTGCCCCAAAATCCAAGAGGCAAACTCTGAAAAAGCTAAAAGGAGAAATAGACATCTCTACAATAATAGTTGGAGACTTCAACAAACCACTCACATCATTAGATAGAACTAGACAGAAGATCAACAAGGAAACAGAGAACTTGAACAATATGATATATGAGCTACACCTAATAGACATATACAGAATGTTGCATCCCAAATGAGCAGATTATACATTCTTCTCAAGTGCTCATGGATCTTTCTCCAGGATAGACCACATGTTGAGTCACAAGGCAGGTCTCAATAAATATAATAAGAATGAAATTATACAAAGCACCTTCGCAAATCATAATGGAATGAAACTGGAAATCAGTAATAGACAGGAAAGGAGAAAATCTGCAAATGTGTAGAGGCTAAACAACACACTCCTAAACAATCGGGGGGTCAAAGGAGAAATTGTAAGAGAAATTAGTAAACATCTCAAGACAAATAAAAATGAGAACACAACTTATCAAAACTCAAGGGAAAAAAAAAAAAAAACAAAAAAAAACTCAAGGGATACAGCAAAGGGAGTGCTGAGAGGGAAATTTATGGCCCTAAATGCCTATATTAAAAAAGAAGAAAAAGCCAAAATCAAAGACCTATTTGAACAACTGGAGAAACTAGAAAAAGAACAGCAAACCAATCCCAAAGCAAGAAGAAGGAAAGAAAGAAAGATTAGAGCAGAAATAAATGAAATTGAGAACAACAAAAAAAATAGAGAAAATCAACAAAACCAAAAGTTAGTTCTTTGAGAAGATCAATAAAATAGACAAACCCCTAGATTGGGGAATGAACGATGGACTAGAATAGACTTATTATTCTACTATAGACTTATTGTGATTCTAACATTGGAAGAACTTTTATCATTGATGTGGAGGCAGTGGCCACTGGAGGTTCTGAGGGGAGGGAGAGGGGAAAATAGGTGTAATATGGGGGCATTTTTGGGACTTGGGAATTTTCCTGAATGACACTGCAATGATGGATACAGGCCATTATATATCTTGTCATAACTTACAAAATTGTGCGTGAGAGTGTGTAAACTACAATGTAAACTATAATCCATGCTTAGTGGCAATGCTCCAAAATGTGTTCATCAATTGTAACAAATGTACCACACTAATGAACAATGTTGTCAAAGTGGAAAAATGTGGGAGGGGTAGGGAGTGGGGCATATTGGAATCCTCCATATTTTTTATGTAACATTTATTTAATCTAAGTACCTTTTTTGAAAAAATAAAGTATATTAAAAAAAAAAAAAAAAGATAGAAGATGCAAATAAATAAAATCAGACATGAAAGGGGGGAAGTTACAACTGACTCCACAGAAATAAAAAGAATCATAAGAGGATGTTATGAGAAACTGTATGCCAACAAATTTAGACAACCTAGATAAAATGGACAAATTCCTAGAAAAGCACAAACAACCTCCACTGACCCTACAAGAAATACAAGAACTTAACAAACCAATCACATTTAAAGAGACTGGATTAGTCATCAAAAATCTCCCAACAAAGAACAGTCCAGAACCAGATGGCTTCACAGGCTAATTCTACCAAGCATTTCACGAAGAATTCACACCAATCCTGTTTAAACTTCCAAAAAAAAGAGGAAAAGAGGAGGGAAAATCACCAAACATACTTTATGAAGCCAACATCACCCTAATACCAAAGCCAGATAAAAATAGTACAAGAAAAAGAAAATTACAGACCAATCTCTCTACTCTAATGAACATAGATGCAAAATTTCCCAACAAAATATTTGGAAATTGATTCTGAAAGCATATTAAAAGAATTATACAGCATGATCAAGTGGGCTTTAATCCTGGTATGCAAGGGTGGTTCAACATAAGAAAAAACATCACATTAACAAATCAAAGGGAAAAAAAAAACACATGATCACCTCCATTGATGCAGAAAAGGCGTTCAACAAAATCCAGCATCTTTTCTTTAAAAAAAAAAAAAAACACTTCGATGGATAGGAATATAAGGAAAGATCCTCAATATAATGGGCATATGTGTAAAACCCACCACCAACACTGTACTCTTTCTTTGCAATTATGCATTTATTCTATATATTAATTTTGAACTCATTGAACATAGACTCTTATTTCAAAAGAGCTTTGAGAATGAAAGTAAACATGATGGGAGCAGGTGTAGCTCAGTGCTTTCCATGTACGAGGTTCGGGGTTCAATCCCTGGTACATCCTCAAAAAAAAAAAAAAAAAAAGTAAATATGAGAATACACACACACACACACACACACACACAAAAACAAAACAGCATAGTATTGGCATAAAGAGAGACATATTGATCAATGAAATAGAATTGTGAGTCCAGAAATAGACCCTCACTTCTATGGCCAACTGGTTTTTGCCAAACCTATTAATTCCATGTTACTAGGACTAAACGGTCTCTTCAACAAATGGTGCTGGGAGAACTGGATATCTATAACCAAAAGAATGAAAGGGGGGAAGCGGCTGTGGCTCAATCAGTAGGGCTCCCGTTTACCATATGGGAGGCCCCGGGTTCGAGTCCCGGGGCCTCCTGGTGAAGGCAAGCCCGCCCGCATGGCGTGGTTAGCTGACCCAGCGAGCACAAGCAGCAAGGGAGGGATAAATGAATAAATAAATAAAATCTTTAAAAAAAAAAAAAAAAAAAAAAAAAGAATGAAAGGGGACCTCCTATCGCACTCCCTATACAAGAATCAACTCAGGGAAATGGATGTGGCTCAAAAGGTTCGGCGTCCGTCTACCATATGGAGAGACCGGGGTTCGATCCCCGGTACCTCCCGGTACCTCCCGGTAAAAAAAAAAAAAAAGAAAAAAAAAAAAAAGAATCAACTCAAAATGGATGAAAGACCTAAATATAAAAGCCAGGACCATAAAACTACTAGAAGAAAATGTAGGGAAATATCTTCAAGATCTTGGAGTAGGTGGTGGTTTCTTGTACCTTACACCAAGCATGAACAAGAGAAAAAAAAAAGAGATAAATGGGTCTGCCTCAAAATTAAACACTTTTGCACCTCAAAGGACTTTGTCAAAAGGGTGAAAAGGTAGCTGACTCAATGGGAGAAAATAATTTGGAAATCACATATAAGAATTTAATATCCATGAAATATAAAGAGATGCTACAACTCAACAAAAAGACAAATGACCAGATTAAAAAATGGGCAAAAACCAAAAAAAATTGAAAAAACATACACCAAAAAAAAAAAAATTAAAAAAAAAAAGGGGGGGGGGGACGACAAAAATTGGATAGACATTTATCCATAGAAGAAATAAAAATGGTAGAAAACGGGAAGCATCTGTGGCTCAATCAGTAGGGCTCCCATTTACCAATGGGAGGCCCCAGGTTCGGTTCCCAGGGCCTCCTGGTGAAGGCAAGCCCGCCCGCATGGCGTGGTTAGCTGACCCAGCGAGCACAAGCAGCAAGGGGGGGATAAATGAATAAATAAATAAAATCTTTAAAAAAAAATGGTAGAAAAACACAGGAAAAAATGTTCAACATCACTAGCGATTAGGTACTTGCAAATCAAAGCTATAATGAGATATCATTTCATACCTATTAGGTACTATTAAAAAGCTAGAAAACTCTTAAATGTTGGAGAGGATGCGAAGAGATAGGAACACTTCTTCACTTGTGGTGGGAATGTAGGATGATACAGCCACTGTGGAGGACTGTTTGGCAGTTCCTAAGGAAGTTGAATATAGATTTGCCACATGACCTGGCAATACCACTACTAGGTATTTATCCTGACACAAACAGACATCTGTACACTGATGTTCATAGTGGTGTTATTCACAACTGCCATATTGTTTGACCCATCTATACAAAACATAAATACAAATAAATTAGAAAGATGGAAACAGAATAGCAGCTATGTACGGCAGGGGAAGCACAGAGAGATTAAGAGGTGATTATAGGGAAGCAGATGTGGCTCAAACAATTAGGCTCCCGTCTACCATACAGGAGGTCCAGCGTTCGATTCCCGGGGCCTCCTGGTGAAAAGCAAGCTGGCTCATGCAGCGAGCTGGCCCGCATGGAGTGCTGGCCCGAGCAGAGAGCTGGCCTGAGCAGAGAGCTGGTGCAGCAAGATGATGCAACAAAAAGAGACACAGAGGAGAGACAATGAGAGATGAAGTGGACCAGGGAGCTAAGGTGGCCCAAGAGACTGAGCAGCCTCTCTCCACTCTGGAAGGTCCCAGGATTGGTTCCCGGTACAGCCTAAAGAGAAGACAAGCAGATACAGAAGAACACACAGAGAGCAGACAGCAAGCGCAAAACAACGGGGTGGGGGTGGAATAAATAAATGAATGAATAAATGAATAAATAAGAGTTGATTATAAGGAATAGAACTTTGTTTTGTATTATTATTACTGGAATAATGAAAATGCTCTAATAATGGTTGAAGTGATGAATGCACAATTATGTGATTATACCAAATACCACTGCTTGTACACTTTGGATGGATTGTATGCTTTATTAATACATATCAACAAAATTGATTTAAAAAAGAAAGGAAAAAAACCATTTCCTTATGAGCCAAATCCTTCATGAAGACACAAATGGTGTGATGCAAAGCTTGAGAGTCAGAATAAGTTGGTTTGCTGCTTTGCACAAGTCATTTAACCTCTCTGACCTCCAGTGTCCTCACCTGTAAAAATGGGATTAGCAATCCTTCCTTCACATGGCTGCTGGGAAAATTATATGACAGAGAGTGTGAGAAAGTAGTTGTTTAGGAAATGAGTTCCCTTTCTACTCTTACCACAGAGCCAGGGTAAAGGCGCTTGATGCTCTCCATGATCTCTGCCTTTCGCTGTTGGCGGCTGCTCTCCTGGCGGTCAATGCGGGCATCCCCCAGCTGCTCCATCACCTGGTTCAGCTCTTTATTGATCTCATCAATACGCCGCTTGGCCATCTCCACCTCCTCTGTCAGCTCTCCCTCTAGCTTCTTTTGTTCCTCTAGGGACTGCCTACAAAGGAAGGAAACACAGGGGTTACACTAGCTGGTCTGAAAATATTCCTGGCCATGGGATGTTGAGGGTACTGCATGGGATGGAGCAGGACAGGTCATAAGAACATGCTTAGAAGTAAGGGAGAAGGTTGCAGAATCACATACTTGCTGGTGGTGATGTATTCTTCCAGTTTCTCAATCCGCTTCTGATTTTCTTCAATCTCCCGCAGCTTTTGCTTGATCTTGGCCTGAGAGAGACAAACATATTCCATTACCAGGGGCTGAACACATTAACTCCAAGACCATGGGGCCCTGGCTTAGACCCCTTTATGCTCACTCATTCAAGAGCCCAACAGTCCAGACAATCTGTCACTAATACAGGAGGCCTATGAAAAAGCAGACACATAGGTGGTGTTTGGAATGGATGTGCTAACTGTTGGGGACCTCCCAGGGTTCTAGAACCTTTTATAGCTGTTTTCACCAATCATGGAGGCTCAAATCAAGGCAAAGTAAAGCTTTACAGGCCTTTCTGCACCTGTTTTCTCATCTGTAAAATGTGGGTAATCTCCACCTCTCAGAATACACATTAAGTACTGAATATATTAGCATTATGCTGACATTACATTTTAAAAAAATATTTAAAAATGCTTAGCAGGATGCCTAGAACACTATAGGCTCTTGGGGCACTATAAGACCTTTCTATTATTGTTATTATTATTACTACTATTGATATCAAGGAGGCAGTAAGTAAAGTATATTCAATAAGAGTGTGAGCCCCAGAGCTAGACTGCCCAGGTTTGTATCCTGGTTCTGCCACTTAGTAACTGTCTTTAGGCAAATTATTTCACCTCTGTGTCTTAGTTTCCTCATTTAGAAAACGGGGATAATAGAACCCATCCCATAAAGGTGGTCATAAATGAGGAATTAAATGACTGAATGCATGCAAAGAACAGTGCCTGGCACACACAATACATGTTTGCTATTGTCATTACTGTTACTACTATCATTACTGAGAAATCCTTTTCTCTGGAACATTATCCCTATTCTTATAACTCATGCCCACCTCTGTCTCTACTTTCTTCCTCTCTTCCAGATCTAGCCGGTCCTGGTCAGCTTTCTGGTCTCGATTGAACTTCTCCAGCTCCTGGGCCAGGGTAGCTGCTCTCTTGCTTGCTTCTTCTTTCAACCGGTGGTACTTCTTCACCTGTGTAAGAGACAGGGAAGGACAGGGATAATCAAGTCAGTCCATTTCAGCCCAGCAATCTCCTCCCTGTCAACTCCTTCCAGAGTGTTACCTGGTTCTCCTCCAGGGTCAAGTCTCTGCCTTGACTCTGACTCTCCTCTTCCATCCGTTCCTCAAACTCCTGTCGGGCTTTCTCCACTGACAGCATCTCCTTCTCCAGCTCATCCATGTCACCTTTACGCTTCTTGTAGTGCTTCTGAGCATTCTGCAGGGACTTCTTGGCTGCTTCCAGTTTCTTGATTTTATGGGAGGTATTCTCCTTGGCTTTGATATACTGCGGTCGCTTCTGGTTCAGCTCTGAGTCTTTCTCCCTTTTGCCAGAGGGGAGGGGAAAACCAGTCAGCACTTTAGGAGAGGGGAGGGTTTCCAGGCTTTTTACCCAAAGAAAAGGAGGGCTAAGTGCCCCCACCCCCACCCCCAACCAGCCTCAGGGATTTACCTAAAAGAACAAGGGCCTAATGTCCCACAGATCCTCACAGTGACTACTTTCTGGAACCTATGGCTTCCACCTGGCATTCCAGCTATTCCCCACCTCAGACCCCTTATTTACAACTCCCAAGACTATCCTGTGTTTATTTAGTTGTGTCCTGTCTGATCTAACCTTTTCAGATCCCTGTTCTTTAAACTTCTGGCTCCAGTTTTCCTCTTCTAGAAAGGCCTTTCTGGCCACTCTAGTGGCTGGGCCTCCCATCTCTTCATCTCACTTGGCAAGGCCACCACTCCTTCCAAGTTCTCCCTCTTCTGAGTACCTACCATATCCAGAATCTCAGTACTTGAATATTCTATCCAAGTCAAAAAGTGTGCCTGGTTCTGGCAAAAGCAAGTCAAGGGGAGGAGAAAGTAAGTATGAGCACCAGACTCTAGGCTCAGTGGAGTTTCCCAAGATCACAGACCCAGGCCTGCCCGCCTGCCTCTTACTTGATCTCCTTCTCAATCTGCTGCTGCTCCCGCATCATTTTGCCCAGCTCCTTCTTCTTCTCCTTCAGTTCATCCTCTACTTTGTCCATACGCTTCTTGTCCTTCTCAATCTCCTTGTTCTTAGAGGCCAGTTCCTTATTTAGCTTCTCAATTTCCACTTCATTGTGATAAAGCTTAAAGAGCTGTAGCTGTACCTGAGCTCGTACCACCTCATCCTTCAGGCGCTGGTAGCGGTCAGCCTGTGCAAATAGGGGAATGGGGGCGGGGTACATCTGTAAGGCACTGGCTCCACCCTGTCCCCTCAGAGCAAAGAGGCAGGCTGGCAACCTACCTCTTCTTTCTCCTGCTTCGCCTCCTTGCGTTCAGCTGCAATGTTTTTCTTGCGATGGTAATTAAACTGGGTATCCTCTTCAGCCTTCACCATTTCCTTCTTTCGCTTGTCATATTCCTGGGCCAACTCCCCAGAGCGACTGATCTCTTCAAATAGAGCTGTCCTCTCTTTGGGGTTCTTCATGGCAATAGATTCCACAGCACCCTAGTAAAGGTCAAAACACTCTCCTTACTCAGACCTTAGCCAGCTCAGTTCCCTCACCTACTACCACTCATTCTAAGAAAGTTCACTGACACCCCCACACCCCCATCGGGTACCACATTTCACACTGGGTTTTGAGGATACATTCCTTCTTTTGAGGAGTATAGGGAACAAAAGAGAGACACAAAGACAACACGGTGTGTTAAGTGCAATGACAGAAAGAACACATAAAAAGGGAATAAATGAAGCTTGGGGGTAGGGGAGTGGTAGGGATGTCTATCTGGGAAGGCTTCCCAAAGGTGATATCTAAGCTGAGTGTTAGAAAATGGGGAAGAACTAAGTAAGTAAGTAAGAGAGAAAAGGTTATTCCATGTAGAGAAAACTTAATATGCAAAGGCCTGGAGACCAAGAAGCAGGTGAATTTGGAGAACTGGCAAATGGTTTAATTAGGCTGAATTGCACGACTGGAGAGGAAGAGTATTGGCATATGAGGCTAGTAAGGTGGGCAAGAATCAAATGATGGTGTTTCCTGAATGACAGGCTTAGTTTGGATTTTATCCTAAGGCAATGATTTTAGCACATATCCTAATAACCTGGAGCTTGGTAAAACACAAATTGCTGTGCTCCACACCAAAGTCTCTGAGTCTGTAGGTCTGGAATGGGGCCTAAGAATGTGTATTTCTAACATGTCCCAGGTGATGTTAATCCTGCTGGTCTGGAGACCACACCATCATAAAGCAATGAGGAATCACTTAAATGCTTTAAGGAGAGAAGGAAGAGAGATTTGTGTCTTCCTAAGATGACCCTGCCCAGGAAATGGACTGGAGTGAGGAAGCCCAGTAAGGAGGCTGGTACATCAGTCCAGGGGAGAGATGATGAAGCCTGAGATGGAGCAGGCCCAATGGGGATGGGACGGGGCTGGTAAAAAGTAGATATCCAACAACTATTTAAAATGTCCACCTGGAAGACGAGGAAGTTACGAGCTTTGATGAGAATGCCCAACTTCTCTAATTCTTCACTGTATTCATGCAATTGGACCACTTTGTTGTTGATCTTGTATTCAGAGGAACCCCCTGCAAGACAATCCAAGAGTCAGCTGAGGACCATGCCTCGTTCCTACCTCCAGGTAACTAGTCCAGCCACCTCCCAGGACCCAAGGGGAGCCTTCTGGCTAGCCTCACTCACCAACAATGACACGGGCAAAGGTGCGGTCCTCAACACCCTCCTCAGAGTAGACCATGCTGACAAAGGCCCGGTTGGCAGCTGGCTTACCTACAGGAGCTCCATGGATCAGGTCCCGCAGGGTCTTTACCCGCAGGTTGCTAGTCTTTTCACCCAGCACAAAGCTGATGGCATCCATGAGATTTGACTTACCTAAGGGAAGAGGGAACAGAACAAAGCAGTCAGGAAGAAAGGAAAAGGAGAGAAAAAGAATAAAGGAAGGGGGGCGGATGTGGCTCAAATGGTTGGGCGTCCGTCTCCCATATGGAGGGACCTGGGTTCGATCCCTGGGACCTCCCAGTAAAAAAAAAATAAATAAATAAAAATAAAGGAGACATTGAGAGGAATAGGAATGTTTCCTAATAACCCAGTGTTCAGACTAACGGGAGAATACTATTCCCCCATAAAGACTGAGTCCAACCACAGTGCTGGATCAATGGCTTAGAAAAATAGTCCTCTTGCAGTTATTATTTATAATAGCCAAAAACTGGAAACCCATCTAAGGAAATGGTATAGTCACAGAATGGACTGTTCTAATACCCTTTAATGATATGGGTTCATGCCAATAGGTGAAAACAAGCAAGACCCAAAATTTAATAGGCAGTTTGATCTCAACCATGTTTTTTCAAAAAAAAAAAAGGCATACTCCTATTGTGATCAAATATAAAGTATACAGCATCATCTAGAAAGTATCTTGCCAAATCTAAATCTAAACAAGCCCTTAGACCTACCTTCCAGTTTACAGGAAATACAGCAGATAGCAAAACATGGTAAATGACACCATGAGGAAGCCTTCAGGCAAACACAGAATGTTCTACAAGACAACTGCCTGGGCTTTTCAAAAAGTCGTTATCTTGGAGAAAAAAAAAAAAAAAAAAAGCCTGGGGGAACTATTCCAGAATACGCGAGATTACTGAGACATAATCAAATGCAGTGTACAAACTTTGATTAGATCCTGGTTCCAAAAAAAAACCAAAAAGACATTTTGGGGTGCAATTAAGGAAGCTTAACTATAAACTGGATAGTCAATGTTGTGAGGAGACTGATTTTCCTAAGTGTGATAATGGTTTAGTGGTAATATAGAATGATTTTAGGAGATGAATGCTGAAGCACTTAAGGGTGAAGTGTCATTAAGTCTGCAATTTACTTCCAAATGATTAAGCAAAGTACATAGGCATGTTTGAACATTTTCATAATAAAGACTTGGGGGAAGGGGAAGGCACAGGAAAAAAATGAAAATGTAAGCAGTGTAACAGTGGCTGCTTCTGGGGAGGAAACTACGTAGCTAATGATAGGGGAGAGAGGGAGTCTTCTTTTTATTGTACACCTTTGAGATCTTTTGAATTTTATACCATGTACAAGTATTAGCTACTCAAACAAACAAATACACAAGATTTTTTTAGGAGGTACAGGGGATCGAACCCAGGACCTCATACATGGGAAGCAGGTGCTCAACCACCTGAGCTACATCTGCTCCCCCATAAAATTTTTAACATTATGAGTAGTTATCTTTTCAGTAATACAGTTAAGAGTTTTTGTTTTTTTTTCAGTTTATAATCAGAAAAAAAAATTATTAAGTTTAGACAGGTGTTAGGTGGGGGTGTTGGAGACAGTTTAAGTTCTATAAATTCTACCTCAAGGTTCTCCCCAAACATGTTATATGATGAACTGAGGATCTGATTTCCATTGCCTTTCCACCTAGCCATAAAAATGGCACCCCAGGTCCTTCCATGGAGGCAGTATAGGACAGTGATTTAAGAGCTTAGGCTCTAGTAAAATAGACCTAGTTCTCATCTGTTTCATCACCTCTTAGCTATGTGACCGTGGGCAAATTGCTTAATATCTCTGCCCTTCCATTCCCTCACCTGGAAAATATGAAAAACAAAAAAACAAAAAAAACAAAAAAAAACATTACTCATAGGTAAAGAATTTAAAACAATGCTTGGCACATAGTTCTCTGTTGGCGCAGCAGGAACACAAGCTTTGAACTATGACAGGTATGGGTCTGATCCTGTGAGAGGACCACCAGCAAGTTATCACATCTCTTTGTGTCTCAGTCTCCTCATCTATAAAATGGTGATAATGGTATCTCTCTCTCAGGATTATTTTGAGAATTTAAATGTAAAGGGTCCCAATAAATAAAATACTTGACACACAGTAAGTGCTCAGTAAATGGCAGTCCTATCCTAACTCAGATCTGGGCTCTTAGCCTTTTAAGCACCAATTTCCAACCTGTGGGCTTCTCCAATGCTCTCCAGGGATGATGAGAAAACCTCACAACGAAAGGCCTCTCTAGTCACAATCATTCAATATTGCAAACATTTTCATAACATGTAATATGAGCTGGACATTAGAATTACAAAGATAACTAAGATAAAACATTTCAAGGAATGTCTTCTTCAGGACACCCATAGACCAGTGATGAAGATACAAAAACATACACCGTGAATATAAGACAGAAGAAAATAAACATTAATGTGAACCAAGTGTCTACTGTGTGCCAGAGAGGAAGAGCAATCCACTGATAGAAGAGAATCAAGGAATGCCTTTTATGGAGAGATGGCACTTGAAGAGAGGGGAGGGAGCAGTCAGGCCAAGGGCCCTTTTGGAACAGTTGGGGTCTACAAATCTACCATTGCTGAGGGGACTGAATGCCAAGTAGTACATCCTGGCTCTTTCCACAGGGATCAATGTACCAAAACCTCCAGAAACTGGAGTGGACCCCACCC
Organism: Tolypeutes matacus; assembly: GCA_026826555.1. NCBI lineage: Eukaryota > Metazoa > Chordata > Mammalia > Cingulata > Chlamyphoridae > Tolypeutes > Tolypeutes matacus. Next base: position 116,398 of record JAKSZT010019630.1, on the reverse strand, counting down.
CCACCCCCACCCCCGGTAAAGCATTAGCTGTCTAGGTCAGCGGTTCTCAAGGGGGGAGAGGGGGAAGGGGTAACTGATTTTGCCCACCAGGGAATATTTGGCACAGTTTGAAGACATTTTTGGTTGTCACACTTGGGGAATGAAAGTGCTACTATAATCTAGTGGGTAGAAGCTGGGATGCTGCCAAACACCTATAATGCACATGAATGTCCCCACAACAAAGAATCAGCCTAACCAAAATGTCAATAGTGTCGCTGTTGAGAAACCCTGTTCTAGGCACAGCCAGGCAAGACTCCAGGAAAGGTATAAGATACTTCAGCAAGAGCTAGAAAATGATTCAGATAGATTATCTCTGAGGGGAAGGGATACAGCATGATTCCAAATGGACCACTTCTGGGGATAGGTGTGAGAAAACCATGGCGCATCATTTCATTTAGAGATGGGGAGTTAAGATATGAAATAGCGGCCTTACCCAACCACCCTTTCTTTCTAAAGACACCCCCCAATCACTCTATCACATCAACCCACTGGTTTTATTTCTTTCACAGCACTCATCACAATCTAAAATTATCTTATTTCCTCCTCCTCTGTTATCCTCTTTCCCCTCCAGGATGTAAGTTCCTGAGAACATAAACATGGCTTATTCTGTTCTCCGCCGTTTCCATAGCATTTGAACAGCCCCTGATAAGCAAAAAGCACTCAAATATTTGGTGAGCAAATGAGTACCGGTTTTGGACGGTTTCAGTGGTAGGAAAGGGGCAAGTTCGAGACACCACACCTCTGAGGTGAGGGGAGAGGGGATTCAAGACCCCAAGTACTCTGGAGACGCAAGCGCCAGGTCGGAGATTCAAAAGTGCCGCCTCCAGAGAAAAGTGAAAAGGGCGGCATTGGAGCGTACCAATGCAAGGCAGAAGGGGGGTACTGAGATGAGGCAGAAGTGTACCATTCGGGACCGGAGGCCACAGGAGATTATGAGCCGTCCCACAGCTTCCGGAGGGGTCAAGCAAGACAGGGGAAGCCGGATCCCGTGGGCTAGGGATGGAGGGAAGGGAGGGTGGGCAGGGCAAAGTAGAGTTCCGCGCGTACCACTCCGGCCGTAGCGGGGGCGGCGCAAAGCCCGAGGAACTGACACCCGGGAAGGAGGTTCGCGTCAAAGCACCCGAGCAGAGAAAGCGAGTTTGGGTCGAACGCTCTCAGGAGGAATAAGGAACCCTGTAGGGCTTGCGACTTTACAGGTGGCACCGGCTGGGTCGTACTACTCTACCGCCGGATAGGGGGTCCAGGCTGGGACGAGCGCAGGGCCGCAGCAGGGTTTATCTCACCAGAGCCATTGGGTCCAATGATGGCGGTGAACCTCTGAAATGGACCGATGATTTGTCGCCCCTTGTACGACTTAAAGTTCTCGATCTCAATCAGTTTCAGGAAACCCATGGCGGCGACGGTGACGGCGCCGCCAACAGTAGGAGAAGCCGCGCCGTACGTCCCGGAACTAGGGGAGCCCGCGCGGGAAACACCGCAGTGCAAGCAGGGCAGACGGCAAGCCTCGCGAGAAAGAATACAAGCCAAACGGGATTTCCTGCTTTCCTCGCGAACAAGAATAAAGGGCGGGGCCTTTGGTCTGGTGGGGAAGTTTTGTTGATTCGTTGCCAGGGCGCGGATCTGTGGCCGGCGTTTGAGCCCCGCCCCCCCTTTCTTGTTTCCTTGGCAGCACAAACAGCTGCTACAGCACACCGAGTAATAGAGGAGGCGGAGCCCGGAGGACTCAAAGCGGCATTTGGGATCCGAGGAAGCAGGCGGGACTGGAGCCCAACGCTTGCTGAGAAAAGTCAGAACTCACAGCAGGGTTAGGCTCCGCAGGGAAAGAGTAAGGTGGGACCTAGGCTCTGCCTGTAGCCTGGCGGGCCAAAAGCTCGAACAAGGAAGGGGTCTGGAATTGGAAGGTCCCCGTGGAGGGGAGGGCCGAACTAGGAAGTGTGGTCGGGAGAATTCCACTTCAGTTGACCTTGCTCAGGGTGTGGCGGGGTTGGAAGTGAGGTGGAGTGTGAAGAGGGATGGGGGTGTGAAGAGGGTTGGGGGGACTCCCGGCGACAGAAATACGGACTGAGGAAGGCTGTGACCTGAGATATTGCCCTATTCCCTGCCTCCCGCCTCCTGTCCTCCAAGCAGAGTTCATAGACTGCCTCTGGAGTCCAAGAACAGATTTGGACCTAAGCCACTTGCTACTTGAACTCAGACCCAACCTGGAAGCTTCAGAACGGAGACTTCTAGTTGAGAAAGGTATTTAGTGTGTACCTCCAGAAGTCAGTATCCCCAAGCCACTACTCCCCGCCCCCTCCATCCTTTTTCCCTTCTCCATCTCTCTCTCCCTTCCTGTCTCCAGCTTCCCATTCGCTCTGCTCCTTTCCCTTCTCTGCTTCATCCCTTGCTTGCCCCCTTCCTCTTCGTGCTCTGCTCTGCCCCTCTGTTCACTAACAAGCCCACCTCTTACCTTCCTTCCTCACGGTAGGGAGGGATTTTGTAAATAATAAAAACTACCAAGTTTAACGGAAAAGATTGGTAAAATTTACTACCGTCAAATTCACCAAAATAGGGAAGCGGCTGTGGCTTAATCAGTAGGGCTCCCGTTTACCATATGGGAGGCCCCGGGTTCCGTTCCCGGGGCCTCCTGGTGGGGGCAGGCCCGCCCGCACGGCGTGGTTGGCTGACCCAGCGAGCACAAGCAGCAAGGGGGGGATAAATGAATAAATAAATAAAAAATCTTTAAAAAAAAAAATTCACCAAAATACACTATAAGGAAAGTGAAAAGATAGGTAAGGGCCCACAGAAAGCTTCTAAAGTATTGATAATGTTCTGATTCTGGGTTCTGTGGAGGGTTCACAGGTGTTCGTTTTATTGTGCTTCATACCTTGCATGTATGTTAACCATATTCCTTTGTATGCATTGTTACCATAAAAGTTATAAAATTATAGTAAAGTGAAAAGCCAAGCAACAAATTTGGAGAGGAAATTCTGCAATACCAAGTGTTGGCAGGTATGTGGAGTAACTGAAACTTATACTGTAAACTGCTGTAAAAGTGTATATTGGTAGGATTTCTTTGGGAAACAATTTGACATTACCTTGTAAAGTTAAATACACATATATCCTATGGTCCAGTACTTCCACTTCTAGATATATGCTAGAGAAACTCTCCTACTTGTATGTGTATCTCTTTTAATCTAAAAGTTCTTCCTCTTTTTCTCTTGTAATTTTTAAATTATTATTAAATTGGGTTGTTTGTTCTGAAGAGTACTAATCTCTCTCTTTTTTATTTTTTTATTTTATTTTTCAAGAAGCTTTAGATTACATAAATGTCAAAAATATAGGGGATTCCCATATATCCTACCTCCTCCCCCTCTCACACTTTCCCCCATTAACAATATCTTTCATTCATGTGGTGCATTTGTTACAACTGATGAACACATATTGAAGCATTGCTGCTAACCATGGTGTATAGTTTAAATTATGGTTTACACATTGTACTGCACAATTTTGTAGCTTTTGACAAAATGTATTATGGCTTGTATCTGTCATTGCAGTATCATGCAGAACAATTCCAATCCTAGTCTCTCTTGAACCTACTTCAACCAGGCTTTCGTCCCCACAACTCCACCAAAACTGTTCTCATCAAGGTCATCAGTGACACTGATGTTCACCCTGTTCTCAGGCCTCATCTTAACCCATCATCAGTTGATCACTCTCTCCTACTAAAAGCACTTTCTTCACTAAGCTTCTAGGATGCCATACTCTCCTGGGTTTTTTTTTCCTACTCTCCTGGTTTTTTTCCTATTTCACTAGCTATTCCTTCTTAGCCTCCTATGCTGGGCCCTCCTCTCCCTGTCTTCCCTCCTCTTACCTCATAATGACCTGGAGCAATCTTATCTGTCTACCTTCACTCCCTTAGAGATCTCATACAGTTTCAGAGCTTTACATTTCAGTCAGTATAGACAAAATTATGTTGAGGTTACAGACAGCCCCCAAACATCAGTGATTTTTACAAAAACAAAGGTCTCTTCCTCACTCCTGCTTCTTGTCCATCGCAGGTTGGCTTCATCTCTGCTCTATGTCATCATTCCAGGACCCAGGCTGAAGAAGTAGCCCTTACCTGGGACATTCTCATAGCAGAGTAAAGAGAAAGGGAGGCAGATCACATAATAGCTCTTAGTTCTGCTTGAAAGTAGCACATGTCAATTTCCCTCATATTACATAAGGCAAAGCAAATCATGTGGCTAAGGTTGACAGCAATGAGGTAGGGATGTAAGATCCTTCCTTAAAGAGGAGCAGCAACTATATTGGGACAATAATAAAATTTACCATGCAATTTGTATGTCATTAATTCCCACATACATATTCTCAGCTCAAACCTCTCTCCTAAACTCTAAACATTTCCACCTATCAAACTCAACAGGGCCAAAACTGATCTCTTGATCCTCCCTCTACACCATAATTGTTTTACCTACACAGACTTTTCAGGTGATAGCAACTCCATCCCTCTTAATTGCTCAGGCCCAAATCCTTGAAGTCATTCTTGATCTCTCTTTCTCTCACACCTCATATCCAATCCATAAGAAAGTCTAGTTCTCTGTCTTCAAAATATATCTGGAATTTGACCTCTTCATGCCACCTCTGCTGCTCCAGACCAGTCTAGGTAACCATCTTCTCTTGCCTAGTCTACTACAATAGCCTCCTGACTGGTCCCCTGCTTCCCCTCCACCCAGTCTATTATTAACAAAGCTGCCAGAGTAATCCTTTAAAAATCAAAATCAAAACTCATCACTTCACTGCTCAAAACCCTGTTCATTTCTCTCAGAGTAAAAACTAAAGCCTTTATAATGGCCTGAAAAACCCTACATGATAAAACTTCACATTTTCTCTCTGTCATTTTGTACCTACCTCTCTTTCACTCACTCAAGCCACACTTGCTGCCCTGCTGTTCCCTTGAACATGTGCCTCTCAGGCTTAAACCTGAAGTCCTGTCTGGAATGCTCTCCCCTTAGATATCTATGTGGCTAACCCCTCACCTTCTTCAGGTATTTGCTCAAATATTATCTTCTCAATTATACCTCCCTGACTACCATATTAAAATTGCAATACTGCTCCATTTAAACTATTAAATGTACATATTATGTTTTTACTGTCAGCCCCCATGAGAAAGTAACTTCAACAAGGCCAGAATTTTTATCTTGTTCATTGATATCTCCCATATGCTTAAAAGAGTGCCTGATCATTAGTAGGCACTCCATAAATACTTGTTAAACCATTGAATGAATATTGAGGGGAAAAAAGGTAAGATGCAGAAGAATACATACAGCATGATTTATAAAGTTATAAAACAATAAACCTCAAAAAAAATATTGTTCAGGGAGTCATATACACATGCACAGAATATATTTATAAGTAATAGTATGGGAATTATAACAGTTTGGAAAAGGGTAAGGATGAGGAAGAAGAGATAGGCACCTCAGTGCTATCAGTAATTTTTTTTTTTGTAAGATGGGGAGTTGGTTCATGGGACTCTGTTTTATCATGCCTCCTAACTTACATATGGGTTATATCTACTCTGGTGTATGTATCAAATATTTCAGTTACAAAAGGGTGAAAAAATGGCAGGAACTAGCTATAGGAGGAGTTGAGGAATGCTGTTCCAAACAGAGGAACACCACGTACAGAGGCCCTGAGGAGGGAACAACTGTTGTGTGAGAGGACTCGACAGGAGGCCAGTGTGCTTGGAGCACTGTGAGCAAGGGAGACAGTGGTGTGAGGTGAATTGGAAAGGTGAGAAGGAACCAGGTCATGAGAGCCCATGGTAAGGAGTTTGGACCTGACTGTAGTGGGAAGGAATTGGAGGATTTTAAGCAGGCGAGAGAGACGGTTTTATGCTTGAAAAAGGTTTTTTTTCTTCATTTTTTTCCTTAAAAGAGCTTTAGATTACATAAATGTTATATCAAAAACATAGGGGATTCGCATACCCTCCCCCCTACTTTTCCCTTTAACATCTTTCATTAATGTGGTACATTTGTTAAAATTGATAAACACGTATTGAAGCATTGCTACTAAGCATGGTCTGTAGTTTACATTGTAGTTTACACATTGCACTGCACACTTATATAGTTTTGACAAAATGTATAATGGCCTGTATCCGTCATTGTCATATCATGCAGAACAATTCCAGTGTCCAAAAAATGCCCCATATTACACCTATTCCCTCTCCCTCCCCTCAGAATCTCTGGTTACCACTGTCTTTTTATCAGTGTTACAAGTTCTTCCATTACTAGAATGATAATAAGTCTACTTTAGTTCATAGTTGCATTCCTCTCTTATGTGTGTTCGTTCCTCAATCTTGAGGATTTTGTGATGGTGATACCCACTCTGATTCCGATTGAGAGGGAGCTTAGACCCCAGGAGGCAGATTCTTGCTTGTAGTTGTAGATTCTCTGTTTTGGGGGATGGGCGTTGTCCATCATCTTCCTTTTGTTAGTTGTCCTGGGCAAGTCTGATGAACTGGAGAGTAGGTGTTGGCTGCAACTCTGCTGAGGTTCAGGGCTCAACCGGCATATGAACAGCTGCAAGATTTAAGTGCCTGGGTTATATATTTAATGGGTATAGTGCTAATTATAGGTTCAAATAAATGGGCAGAAGAACCATGTGTAGGAAAATTATGAATGAGTCTAACTGTGATACATTATTTTGACTGGCTTTGGCTGGCCCACATGCCAAAAGCGGACTTCCCAAAATAAGACAGAACTTGAGCAAATTTATGGCCTCTAGCATTTCATTTGACTAGAGAATAATAAAAATAAAGGGAGAAATTTATTTCAGAAAAGAAAGCTTTTTCTGGTCTCTGTGTAATCAGTAGGCTATAGGAGGCAACAGATGAAGCGGAAGATCAATATGGAGACTTCTTGCAGTAATCCAGGAAGACAGTGATGGTGGCTTGTACAGACAGACATCTGTACCAAACAGATGGAGGATATATTTTGAAAGAAGAGGGAGTGAGGGCAAGGAGGATTAAAAGATGACTCTAGGGTTTTTGACCTGAGTAACTTAGTGATTGGTGGTGCCATTTACTGAGATGTGGAAAACTGAGTAGAGTATAATGAGAAATGAGGGAGTGTTGTAAATGAGTTTGAGGCTAGAAAGGTGAGCGGGGGTCAGATCATGCAGACCCTTATAAATTTGGCAAAGGAGTTGGGACTTTATCTTGTAGGCAATAGGTTCAAGGTTTTTGAGTGATGAAGGCCATGGGTCTTATTTGCTTCAGAAAGATCACTCTGGGAGTCAGTGCAAAGAAAGAACTAGAGAATGTAATACTGGAACAAGAAAAGCAAGTGAGACTCTTGGGGACAATTGTCTGGCACCAGATTGTGAGGCTTGAATTAGCATGGTGACAGCAGAGATGGAGGACACAGATATGAAATGTATTACAGATATGAAATATATTAGGAAGTAAAATCAGTAGGAATCAATAACTGGTAAGATATTATAGGGAGAAAGAAAGGGGGACATAGTCAACACTGATTGGTCATCTACCTCAACTGTGTTCCAGGATGTATAAGGTAGACCTGTCATCTGATCCCAAGGAGGCAGCAGCCATTGAAGCTAGAAGAAATCGAGAAAAGGAACGACAGAGCCGATTCTTCAATGTGCGGAACCGAGTTATGGGGGTGAGTGGGTGGTGGAGACTATTTCATTTTTCTTTTTCATTTTAAAAACAATTTATTGAAGTATATCATTCATACATGGATGATACATATACAATAAGTATATAGTGAAAGTTGTGATTTACAAAACAAACATACAGGGTTCCAATACATCACTCCACCACAAATACCTTGCATTGTTGTGAAACATTTGGAACAAATTATGAAAGAGCATCATCAAAGTATTACTACTAACTATAGTCCGTATCTTACATTTGGTGTACTTTCCCCCAACCCAATCTATTATTTTTTTTGTTCATAAACCATATAATTTATATAAAGTGTACAATAAATAGCATCTAGTATAATCAGAGTTGTCCATTCATCACTTGAATCAATATTAGAGCATTTTCATTACTCAAGAAAAAAAAAAAAACAACAAAAACAAACCACTATCATACCCATATATTAGCATTACTAATTACAAATCCTATGTGTTTTCACCATTTCTATTCATTTCAAACATTTAACAACTTTTTACCAATTCTGCACAGATTAAACCTCAGCTTTCCATTCTCTACCAATTCTATTCTCTGGTGATTTATATTCTAGCTATTAACTCCAAGAATTTGTTCATAATAGTGAAATCATAAAATTTGTCCTTTTGTGCCTGGCTTGCTTAACTCAACATAATGTCCTCCAGGTTCATCCATGTTGTCATATGCTTCACAACTTCATTACTGCTTACAGCTGCTTAATATTCCATCGTGTGTATACACTACAATTTGTTTATCCATTCATCATTTGATGGACACCTGGGTTGTTTCTATCTTTTGACAATTGTGAATAATACTGCTATGAACATCAGTATGCAGATGTCTGTTTATGCCACTGTTCTCAGTTCTTCTGGGTATGTACCTAGGAGTGGTATTGCCAGGTCATATAGATCTATAACTTCCTTAGGAACTGTCAAACAGATTTCCACAGTGGCTGTACCATTCTCCATTCCCTCAACAGTGAATAAGCATTCCTATCTGTCCATATCCTAACACTTGTAGTTTTCTGTTTTGTTAATCATGGCCATTGTAGTAGGTATGAAATATCTCATTGTAACTTTGATTTGCATTTCCCTAATAACCAGTGATGGTGAGCATTTTTTTCCTGTGTTTTTTTGTCATTTGTATTTCTTCTTTAGAAAAATGTCTATTCAGGTCTTTTGCTCATTTTTTAATCAGGTTGGTTGTCTTTTTATTGTTGAGTTGTGGAATCTCTATATATATCATGAATATTGGACCCTTGTCAGATGTGTGAGTTCCACATATTTTCTCCCATTGAGTACGCTGCCTTTTTACCCACTTCACAAAGTCCTTTGAAATGCAGAAGTGTTTAATTTTGAGGAGGTTCCATTTATCTATTTTTTCTTTTGTTGCATGTGTTTTGGGTGTATAAGAGACCCCCACCTACTATAGGGTCCTGTAGATGTTTCCCTAATTATCTTCTAGGAGTTTTATGGTCCTGGCTTTTATGTTTAGGTCTTTGATCCACTTTGAGTTGATTCTTGTATAGGGAGTGAGATAGGGGTCCTCATTTATTATTTTGGTTATGGCTGTCCAGTTCTCCCAGCCCGATTCGTTGAAGTGACTGTTCTGTCCCAGAAAAGTAGACTTGGTAGGCTTATCAAAAATCAGTTGACCATAGAGGTGAAGGTCTGTTTCTGAACTCTCAGTTTGATTCCATCAATATTCCATGTTATTATGCAAATAACATGCTGTTTTGACCAATGTAGCTTTATAATACATTTCAAGGTCAGGAAGCCTGAGTCCTCTGACTTTGCTCTTCTCTTTTAGATCTTTTGGCTATTCAGGACCCCTTTCCCTTCAAAATAAATTTGATAGTTGACTTTTCTATTTCTATAAAGTAGGCTGTTGAAATTTTGATTGGTATTGCATTGAATCTGTAAATTGGGTAGAATTGACATCTTCACGATACTTAAGTCTTCCAGTCCATGAATACAGAATGTCCTTCCATTTGTTTAGGTCTTCTTTTATTTCTTTTATCAGTGTTTATAGTATTCTGAATACAGATCTTTTACAGTCCTGCTTAAATTAATTCCTAGGTATTTGAGACCTTTTTTTGCTATTGTAAATGGAATTTTTTTCTTGATTTCCTCCTCAGCTTGCTCATTACTAGTATCCAGAAACATTAATGACTTTTGCTTGTTGATATTGTATCCTGCCACTTTGCTGAACTCATTTATTAGCTCTAATAGCTTTGTTGTAGATACTTTGGGATTTTCTTTTTTTTTAAGATTTATTTACTTATTTCTCCCCACCCCCTCATTGTTTACATTTGCTGTGTCTGTTTGTTGTGTGCTGGTCTTCTTTTTAGGAGGCATGGGGAACTGAACCTGGAGCCTCCCATGTGGGACGGAGGCACCTAATCACCTGAGCCACCTCAGCTCCCTGCTTTTGTTGTATCTCTCATTATGTTTTCCTCCTAGTGTCTCATTGCGTCATCTTGTTGCATCAGCTCGCCGTGCCTGTCCATTGCGTCAGCTTGCTGTCCTGCTTGTCTTCTTTAGGAGACACCAGGAACCAAACCCAGGGCCTCCCATGTAGTAGGCAGGAGCTCAATCACTTGAGCCATATCCACTTCCCTGGGATTTTCTAAATATAGGATCACGTCATCTGTGAATAGTGAGAGTTTTACTTCCTCTTTTCCAATTTTGATGCCTTTTCTTTCTTTTTCTTGCCTAATTGCTCTAGCTAGAATTCCAGCACAGTGTTGAATAACAGTGGTGATTTGTTCCTGATCTTAGAGGGAAAACTTTCAACCTCTCCCCATTGAGTACGATGTTGGCTGTGGGATTGTCATATGTGCCCTTTAATATGCTGAAGAACTTGCCCTCCGTATCTATGTTTTGAAGTGTTTTTATCAAGAAACGATGCTGGATTTTGTTGAATGCCTTTTCTGCATCAATTGAGATGATCAGGTGGTTATTTTCCTTCGATTTGTTAATGTGGTATGTTATGTTAATTTTCTTTTTTTTTTAAAGATACTTAGATTACATAAAAATGTTACACACACAAAAAATATAGGGATTCCCATATGCCCCACCTCCCACACCTCCCACAACCTCCCACATAAACATCCTTCATTAGTGTGGCACATCACCTGCAATGGATAAACACATCCTGGGGCTTTGCCATTAAGCATGGACCATAGTTCATATTGTAGACCACACTCTCCCCACCCAGTTCTGCATGTTATATGATGATATAAAATGGCCTATGGGAAGCGGCTGTGGCTCAATCAGTAGGGCTCCCGTTTGCCATATGGGAGGCCCCGGGTTTGGTTCCCGGGGCCTCCTGGTGGGGGCAGGCCCGCCCGCACGGCGTGGTTGGCTGACCCGGCGAGCGCAAGCAGCAAGGGGGGATAAATGAATAAATAAATAAAATCTTAAATAAATAAATAAATAAATAAATAAAGTAAATATATGAATTAAAAAAATAAATAAATAAATAAATAAAATGGCCTATATCTGTCGTTGCAATGGCACTCAGGACAATTCCCAACTCCCGAAAAAGCCCCTGTATTACAACTGCTTTTCCCTCTCCCTGCCCCCAGAGCATCCAGTGGCCACTGGCTCTACATCAATGTTGTAATTTCTTCCATTGCTTGAATCACAATATTTCTATAATAGAATACCAGTAAGTCCACTCTAGTCCATAGCTCTTCCACAAATTCTGAGGAGTCTGGGATGGTGATGTCCACTCCACCTGCAAGTGAGAGGGGGCTTATATTCCATGGATAAGATGGATGGGATTATCCTGCCTGCAGCTGATGGCCGTTGTCCAGCATCATCTCCCCGCCAGGTGTCCTGGGTGAGTCCATTAAACGGTAGAGTAGGAGTTGCAGCACCACTGAGATTCCGGGCCCAGCTGGCACATGGACAGCCCAAAGACTCCAGTCTCTGGATGTACACCTACAAACTCCAGCACCACATATAGATTTGAATAGAAGGGACAGATGAACCATGTACAGGGAAGACATAATTGAGTCCAACTCTGTCACTCTCAGGGGCACAAACTCTAAAGTAGGGCCCACTGGAAAGGCACCAAACTCCGGAACTATCCACCCTGACATAGGACCTGGGTGTCTCCAGAGCCCTCAGAAGCCCCTCTATTTGGGTGTATTATGTTAATTGATTTTCTTAAGTTGAACCACCCTTGCATACCATGAATAAAACTTGATCGTGGTGTATAATTCTTTTAATATGCTGTTGTATTCTGTTTTCAAGTATGTTGTTGAGAATTTTTGCATCTGTGTTTACATTAGAGAATTGGTCTGTAATTTTCTTTTTTTGTAGTATCTTTATCTGGCTTTGGTATTAGGGTGATGTTGGCATCATAAAATGTATTGGGTAAGTTTCCTTCCTTTTCAATTTTTTGGGAGAGTTTAAACAGGATTGGTATTAATTCTTCTTGAAATGTTTGGTAGAATTCATCTTTGAAGCCATCTGTTCCTGGACTTTTCTATGTTGGAGAATTTTTGATGACTGATTCAGTCTCTTTACTTGTGATTGGTTTGGTGAATTCCTATATTTCTTGTAGAGTCAATATAGGTTGTTTGTGCATTCTAGGTATTTGTCCATTTTATCTAGATTGTCTAATTTGTTGGCATACAGTTTCTCATAATATGGTCGTGATCCTTCTTATTTCTGTGGGGGTCAATCATAATGTCTCCCCCTTCTTGATTTTATTTATTTGCATCTTCTTTTTATCTTTGTTAGCCTTGCTAAGAGTTTGTCAATTTTATTGATTTCTCAAAAACCAGCTTTTGGTTTTGTTGGTTTTCTCTATTTTTGTTGTTGTTGTTATCAATTTAATTTATTTATTCTCTAATCTTTGCTATTTCTTTCATTCTGCTTGCTTTGGGATTGGTTTGCTGTTCTTTTTCTAGTTTCTGCAGTTGTTCAGTTAGATCTTTGATTTTAGCTCTTCTTTTTTAACATAGGCATTTAGGCCTATAAATGTCCCTCTCAGCACTGCCTTTGCTGTATCCCATAAATTGTTTGTTTGTTTTAGGAGGTCCTGGGGATAGAACCCAGATCCTCGTACATGTGAAGTGCATGCTCAACCACTGAGCAATACCCGCTCCACTCACATAAGTTTTGTTATGTTGTGTTCTCGTTTTCATTTGTTTTGAGATATCTACTAATTTCTCTTGCAATTTCTTCTTTGACCCACTGATTGTTTAGGAGTATGTTGATTAACCTCCATATATTTGTAAATTTCCCCCTTTCCCACCTAGTATTGATTTCCAGCTTTATTCCATTATGATCAGAGAAGGTGCTTTGTATAATTTCAGTCTTCTTAAATTTATTGAGAGCTGTGTTGTGGCCCAACATGTGGTCTATCCTGGAGAAATATCCATGATCACTTGAGAAGAATGTATAACCTGCTGATTGGGGTGCAATGTTCTATATATGTCTGGCAGGTCCAGCTCATTTATCATATTGTTCATGTTCTCTGTTTCCTTGTTCATCTTTTGTCTAGGTGTTCTATCTATTGTTGTGAATGGCATGTTGAAGTCTCCAACTATTATTGTAGAGATGTCTGTTTCTCCTTCAGTTTTGCCAGAGTTGGCCTCATGTATTTTGGGGCACCCTGGTTTAGGTGCATAGATATTTATGACTGTTATTCCTTCCTGGTGGATTTTCCCTTTTGTTAATAATGTTCTTCTGTATCTCATCACTTTTTTTTCATTTAAAGTCTGTTTTGTCTGACACCATTATATCTACCCCTGCTCTCTTTTGGTTATATTTTCCCCCCTTTCACTTTGAGTTAATTTGCATCCTTGAGTCTAAGGTGAGTCTCCTGCATCCTATGGATGACTCATTTTCTTCTTCTTTCTGTCAGCCTATGTCTTTTTTTTTCCAAAATTTTTTCTTTATTTTAAAAGAAGCTTTAGATTACATAAATGTTACATCAAAAATATAGGGGATTACCATATACCCTACTACCTCTCCCTCCCATACTTTCCCCCATTAACAACATCTTTCATTAGTGTGGTACCTTTGTTACAATTGATGAACATATATTGAAGAACTGCTACTAAGCATGGTCTGTAGTTTACATTATAGTTTACACATTGCACTGCACACTTTAATAGGTTTTGACAAAATGTATAATGGCCTGTATCCGTCATTGTAATATCATGCAGAACAATTCCAGTGTCCAAAAAATGCCCCATATTACACCTATTCTTCCCTCTCCCCCCTTCCCAGAACCTCTGCCTTTATATCAATGCTACAAGTTCTTCCATTCTAGAAAAATAATAAGTCTACTTTAGTCCACAATTGCATACCCACCTGATGTTTGTTCATTCCTCAGTCTTGACAATTTTGTGATGGTGTTGCCCACTCTGCTTCCAATTGAGAGGGGGCTTAGATCCCATGGGGCAGATGGCTGGAACTCTCTTGCTTGCAGTTGTAGATACTCTCTGCTTTTTGGGGATGGGTGTTGTCCATCATCATCTTTTTGTTAGTTGTCCTGGTTGAGTCTGATGAACTGGAGAGTAGGTGTTGGCTGTGACTCTGCTGAGATTCAGGGCCAACTGGCATATGACCTGCCGCAAGTTTTAAGTCTCTGTGACATATATTTAATGGGTCTAGTGCTTCCCGTAGTTTCTGGAGGAGGACTGCAGCCTGCCGTTCCCTACTCTGCCATCTTGGATCTCTCCTCTATAAGGATTCTGCATATGTCTTTTGATTGGGGAATTTAATCCATTTACATTCAATGTTATTACTCTATAGCAGGGATTCTTAAAAAGGGGTCTGTGAGCCTGTATTGAAATTCAAAAAACCATTATTCTTGTGGGGATGTGTTGGTGCAGGTGTGATATATTTAATAAATACACAGTATAGTGTGGACTTAGTAAGGGGTCCATGGTTTTCATCTGACTGGCAAGGGGGTCTGTGGAACAAAAAAGTTTAAAAACCTCTGCTCTATAGGCATTACTTACTTATACCATTTTATATATGTATAACCTTTTGTGTTCATATGTCACATCTTATTTTTGTCCATCCTTTTACCCTTTTAGCTTTCATTGTCTTCATTGCTAAACTCTCTTCCAAGCCTCTTTCTCTTCTCTTTTCTTTTCTGGCTACAGAACTCCCTTTGGTGTTTACTGCAGAGCTGGATTCTTGTTTATGAACTCTCTTAGTTTCTATTTATCTGTTAATATTTTAAACTCACCATCATATTTGAAGGACAGTTTTGCTGGATAAAGTATTCTTGGTTGGCAGTTTTTCTCTTTCAGTACCTTAATTATGTCATACCACTGCCTTCTCACCTCCATGGTTTCTGAAGGGAAATCTGCACTAAGTCTTATTGGACTTCCCTTTTATGTGATGTTTCGCTTCTCCCTTGCTGCTTTCAGAATTTTCTTTTTATCTTTGGCATTTGGCATTCTCAATATTATGTGTCTTGGGGTAGGTCTATTTGAATTTATTCTAACTGGAGTATGCTATGCTTCCTGTACATGTATATTCATGAGAGTTGGAAAATTTTTGGTCATTATTTCCTCAAATACTCTTTCTGCCCCCTTTCCCTTCTATTCTCCTTTTGGAACTCCCATAACATGTATGTTGGTGCACTTCATGCTATCATTCACCTCCCTGAGTCCCTGCTCAATTTTTTCCATTTTCTCTCTCTGCATTGTCAACTGTTCTGTCCTGCACATTGCTGATTCTTTCTTCCATTATTTCAAAACTGCTGTTGTGTGCCTCTGTTGTATTTTTAATCTCACTTATTGTGTCTTTCATTCCCATGAGCTCTGTTATTTTCTATCCAAGATTTAAAATTTTTCTTTGTGCTCACCCAGAATCATCTTTTGTGTGTGTGTGTGTGTGTGTGTGTGTGGTTGTTCTATTATCCAATTCTTTTTTATTGATATATATTAATAAAGCATATAATCCATCCAAAATTTACAGTCAATAATATTGGGTATAATCACATAGGTGTACATTCATCCCTTCAATCATTACCCTGTATCTTCTTAATGTCTTTTATTTCTTTAGACATATTGTCCTTCAACTCCATGATTTGATTTTGGAGATTTGTATGAACTTCATTGACTAGTTGTTTCAAGTCCTGTGTCTCATCTGGTACTTTGATTTGTTCCTTTGCCTGAGTCATAGATTCCTTTTTCTTTGTATGGCTTGTAATTTTTTGCTGATGTCTAGGCATCTGATTCTCATGTTGAGTTTACTATTATGTTCAGTTTCTCTCTCTTGCCTAGGGTTATACTAAGTACCTGTGTGCTACCACTGTTCTTTGACTCTTGGTTCAACTTGTTCTAGATATTTAGGATTGCCCCTGTTTGCTCAAACCAGGGCTGAGGACCCAACAATGGGGTACAGGCCAGTTTTCAAGGGCCTTGGAGAGAGGAGTAGTAAAGGTACCTAATTGTCTCTCTTATTTATATATTATTTTTGCCTTTTCATGCACTTTTATGGTCTGCCAGCAAATGGTGCTCTTTGGCAGACCTTTCAGCTCAGAGCCCTGATGGCTCTCAGTGCAATGTCATGGCCCTACCCAGCCTGGAAGTGTGCAACTCCTCCAGTGCAGCAGACCAAGTATGCTGTCAAAAATCTGAATTTGCTATAGATTGTATCCCTCCTTCTCCCCTTTCCTGGGGAATAGGACTCCAGCAACCCCTTCAGTCCCCAGCCATTGCAGTCCACAGCTGCTGAAGTCTGCAGATTGCTGTTTGCTCCCAGGGTGGGGGGATGTGTGCCAGCTGCTGCTGTTGCAGCTCTATTCATGGGATTTTTCATCCAGTTGAGACTCCTTTCCTTTGTCCTCTTTCTTCTGGGTGGTATCTTGCCTTTGCCTGGTGTTCTGAGCCCCTGCAAACCTCCAACAGACTCTGCCTGTCCTCTACCTATTTTTTTCTGGGAGAAAAGTGATCCTTCTGCCTCTGTAATCCTCCATCTTCCTGGAAGTTGCTCCAGAGACTATATCTTAGAACCATGGGCCACCCCATTCTTGCACCTGGGAAGCAACATAGCAGAGCCTGAGAAGGGGGCTTGGGGTACAGAGAAAGAGACTGGGGGAAGTGGAGCTGGTGACAGCTAACTCTTTTTGGGTCATCTCTGAGCCATGTGTCTGGGTTCTCAAGAGAGAGGCATCATGGAGTCAAAAGACATCTAAGGTGGTGGGAGGTGTGGGAGGTGGGCAACATGGGAATCCCAGTGGGTTCCATGTAATATTTTGGGTAATCTAAGCACCTCTTAAAATATATGTATACAAATATACATATATATATATATAACATTTTTGTAAGCAAATACACATATATGCATATATATTTATATATCATTTTGCAAATGTTTGTATGTATTGTGAGAATTTTGATTTTTACCCACAATAAAAATAAATTTAAAAAAAAAAAAGACATCTAAGGAATATTGTGTTTTGAGTTGTATATATGTTGTATATATAAAGATAGCTGGGTTGGCAGATATAGAGGATGATGCATGGTATTCTGGAAAAGAGACCATACGTGTGTTCAAGGGCCAGGTCTGCTGTTACTAGATGTGTGACTTTAGATGAGTCACCTGTCTTCTCTGAGCTCCAGGCCCCTCCTCTGTAAAATGAAGCTAAGGAAAGGAAGTGTTAAGGTGGTGAAAATAATGCTGGCAGCTCTGAAAACCTGAGCACAGCACCTGACAGGAGTACGTAGTTGGCTGAGGGATGAGTGGTCTGATGGAGATCCAGTTGGCAAATGTTTCCTGCTCTTTGCCCCAAGCACTGTGTTGGGCAGTGGTGATACCAAGATGACTAAGGCACAGTCTTTGCCCTTAAAGGGCTCGCAGCCTAATGGAGGAGATAATATGTGTAGACAACCTTCAGTGTAATGTGGACAGTGGGTCCTAGATTCTGTGGAGTAGCACCAGCCTGAGGGTTTTGGAAAATGAAGCTTGAGCTGGTCTTGAAGGATGAATAGAAGTTCAGGTAAAGAAGGGAGGAAAGAGTGTTCCAATTGGAGAGAGCAGCTTAAGCAAAGGCATATAGGTTCAAAAGAGCCTAAGACATGCAGGGAACGTAAGCACAACTACTAAGGCTAGTGTTAGGGTGGAATATGGGGAAAAGCATACTAAAAGATGAGGCTGGAAAAGGAGGGCTAGATCACTGAGGGACTTTGAAGCCATGGCAGGTGTTAAGACTCTATCCAGTAGTAACTGGGGATCTGCAGAAAAATTTTGAGGCAGGTAAATTATACTCAGTTTAAGTTCAAGTAGGAAAGTTTAGGTTGTATACATGTTTCTGTAATTATTTTCTTAAAAAAAGCAATTAAAGAGGTAATGACAATTAAACGCAATACATGATCCTGGACAGGCTCTAATAACAGAGAAAAGGCTAAAAGGACATTACTGGGATATAAAGGATGGATAGATGATAAAGAGGTCAATGGAATGATATAGCAAATGTGGCAAAATGTTAAAATTGTTCGATCTGGTATCTGGAGGGGTAGGGTATGTTGGAGTTCTCTGTGTGTGTTTTGTATTACTTTTGCAACAGTCCTGTAAACTTGAAATTATTTCAAAATAGAAAGATAACAAAATTATAAGCAGTTTGTATTAGAACATCCAAAGCATCCTGCTGAGCCCCTATTCTGACTTACCTCATTTCTTTGGAACCAGGTGGATGTTGAAGCATTGAACAACCAGGTGGAAGAGCGAAAGCTTCGGGAAGTGACAGAACGGAGCAGGGAGGCAGCTTATGGTAAAAAGCCAAGGCCAGGGCCCAGGCAGGGGAGGTAAAGTAAGGGCCTGAGGGGGCTGAGGTGGGGTACCTCTGGCTCTGAATGGAGCCTGAACAGCTGGGGTGATGGAGGAAATCAGAAGGGCCTTGGGAGCAGAGGCCATGCTGGGTGGGCTCTTTCCCTTCCCTGGTGCCTTCTCCATGCCCCTGCCCACAATCCCCAGGTACCAGTCAGGGTCAGTATGATTTGGTAGCCCAGATGCTTGAGAAGGAACAGGCAGAACGCACACGTCGGCTGGCCAAGAAAGTCCAGGAATTTCGAGAGCAGAAGCAGCAGCTTAAGAACAGACGTGAATCTGACCTCTGGGATCCATACCGACTCTGGAAGGAGTTTCCAGCTCGCCTTAGTGAGGATGATGCCCACTGTGGCCCAGCCAGCCTGCAGTACTTCTCTGGGGAGGACCTGGACAGGGCCACGTGTCTGCGAATGCAGCAGGACCAGTTCAGATACAACCTGGAAAGGCAACTGCATGAGCAACAGCAAGCCAGGGTTGATGAGAAGTGTTCAGGTAAGCAGCTGGGCCCTCCAGACTCAGAGACCTGAGGCCTGGCAGGTTGTTGTCCTGAGCTCAGTACAGTACCAAGGAGACCAGAAAAGAGTTGGGAGGTCCAATTCATCACGAGGCTGATGCTGAAGGGTTAACTGTGCAGACTCTAACCTCTCTGGCTTCCTTCAGTAGCTGACAGTGTAGTCATTGTTCCCCAATTAGCCTGGCACTCCATTACCTGGAGGCAAAACTTGCAGACAGACCTGACTGCTCTGCCACTTAATAGCTGGTTTGGGAAAGTTAATTTTCCTCTCTGTGCTTTATTTTCCTCATTTTAAAGTAAAGGTAATAATCCATACCACATAAAATTCTTATGAGAATGAAATGAGATACTGTATGTAAAGCACAAGCATCAATACTCAATAACTTGTAGCTATTATTATTATATTATCTGTGGCAGTACCTCCTCTTCAAATAGAGTAAGCCCTTCAGGGGCAAGGACCATGTCTCACCTACTTACTCTCCTCAACTTTCAAGTCACCCCTATTATGGCACCCTGTTTTGTTGTACCACTTATCACAGTTGTAACTTTCCCTCTTTACCCAAAATGTCATTCAGCTCACTGAAGATGAACCACATCTGTGATTTCTACCCCATATGCTAATTGCCTGGTATTATGTCTGCTACGTGCCAGGAGCTCAATAAATTACTATTGGATGAGAAACTGAAGAACAGAATAAAAAAGACAGGGGCCCTGCCCTCCATGAGCTTACAGAGCCATGCCTTCCATGAAAACAGTTTGATTAAGAGGAAAAGATACACTCACACATCGTCCATCAGGAAATATTTACTCTTTAATACTGTGTTAGGTACTAAGACAGATACTGTGATAGAAGGGTGTGTAGGACGTGGAGGGGACAGTAATATGAAGTGGCCAATTCTCACAAGACAGAGGCAGGGTAAGGGGGTGATGCAGGTTGTCTGTGAGAAACTGAGTGTGGGAAGTTGTGAAAAATTTTGCCAGGCTAGGAGGAGAGAACAGAAATGGCCATTCTAGGCAGAATGGGCAACGGGAGGAAGAGCACCAGGGCTGTAAAAGGTCTGGGCATGTAGGTAGCAAAAACAATTTACTGTCAGTGCAGCCCAAGGGTGAGTGTTGGAGGAAGAGAAAATGGGCAAGAACCTTCAACAGCAAAGTAAGGGATTTTGACTTTGTCAAGTAGGCACTGGGTAACCACTTAAGGGTTTTAAGCAGGGGAGTAATGAGACCATTTCAATACTCAGCAAATATTAAGCTGCCTACTTTGTGCCTGTCATGGAGAACAAAGCAGAAAAATCATTGCCCTCATGGAGTTTACATTCTAATGGGGGCAGAAAATAAGCAACATAAAATAGTGAAATATATTACGTATAAGGTGGTGATAATTGCTATGGAGAAAAACAAAGCACACGGGGATGTAGGGACTTATCTGAGGGGAGAGGGGTGCACAGTTGCAATTTTAAATAAGGAAAGCCTCGCTGAGGTAACATTTGAATACAGATCTGAAGATGAGAGAGTGAGCCATGCAAATATATCTAAGGAAAGAGCTGTCCTGTCAGAGGAAATAGCTAGTACCACAGCCCTGAAGCAGGAGAGAGCATCCTGGATTTTTCTGAGGAACAGCAAAGGGACCAGAAGGGTCAAAGTAAAGTGGCTAAGGACAAGAGAATGGTAGGGAGTGAAGTCAGAGAAGTGATAGAGTCATCCCTGTGGGCCAAGGTGAGGAGGACATTGGCTGTGGCAGGCTGATGGATAAGAAGACAGAGTGATGCAACAGGGACAGCAGAACACTAGGAAGAGTCCTTGTAGAGTAATGGAGGGAGCATGGACTGAGAGACCTAGATTCAAATCCCGACCTTCTGCTTCCTGGCTACACAAGCTTCGCAATTTAGTGTACCTCTTTGGTCCCCTCTCTCAATTTCCCCATCTGAAAAATGGGGCTTTTCAGCCTGTGCGCTGGAACCCATTCTTCCCTGCCTCCCCTTGGGCTGTGCCCCTCAGGTGTCCTCTCCCTGTGTTTTCAGCTGTAAACATGCTTAAACCTCACCCTTCTTAAAAGACAAAAGCCTCCCTCAACCCTGATTCCTCTGGATGCTGTGAGACATCTGTTTTCCTTTACAGCCAAAGTTTTTGAAAAATCTTCCACTTGCTGTCTTTTTCCCCCTAACTTTCCATTCACATCTCAGCCCCCTGAGATCTTTTTCTACCCACACCACTTCAGTGAAATTACTCTTCCTAAAACCACCAATGCTCTTTGTGTCATTTGCACAAGAGGCTCTTTTTAGTCTTTTTCCCTTGACCAGACCATTCCTGCTGCATTTGGCTCTGATCACATCCTCCTTCTTAAAACTCTTTATTCCCTTGGGTTTCATGACACCACATCCTGCTTGTAGTTCTATGACTATTCTTCTCTCTCTCTCTGTCCTTTGTGAGCTCCTCTTCCTTCTGAAAAGTCCTTCCTGAGACTCTGTCCCTGGCACACAGCTCTCTATCTGTCCTACATACTCACCTCACGTACCCTCAGCCCTCATTCTGGTTTCAACTACCATGTCACCACCTCTGTGCTGAGGACTGTGTCCTGCAGTATCAAATATCCAGATGCATGCTGATCACCTCCAATTCAAACGTCCTAAACAGAATTCATCAATGCTCTCTAAAACTGTTCTTCATTCTGTATTCTCTACTTCTTGTGGTGGCTACACCATCTACCCTGCCATTCAAGCCAGAATCCTGGAAAACATCCCTGAGTCTTCCCTCTCCCTTCCTCTCTCATCCAATCCTACAAGTACTACTGATGTAGCCTCCTATCTATTTCCCCTCCATCTTATCATTGGCCTAGTTTGGACCCTCTGAACTGGACTACTCCAAGTCTTCAAGGTAGCTTTCCTATGTCCATTGTTTTTTCCCCAGCTGGACTGCCCTCCATATTGGCCACCAAAAGCCTTTAAAAATGCAAATCTAACCATGTTACCCTCTTGCTTAAAATCTTTCCATGTTCCCCCTCACCTTCAAGGTCTGGCCCATGCAGAGAGCTCCAGCCACTTCATTTTTATGCTCCAACAAGAGCAAACAATTTGTAGTTTAAGATACATATATACTGTTTCTTTATTTCCTTCATTCAGTTGGCAAGTATTTATTGAGTACCTACCATGTGTCAAACTCTGATCTAGGTGCTGGGGCATGGCAGTAAATAAAACAGACAAAAATCTGTTAACAAAATGATTAAGTAAAAATATAGAGTACATTAGATTGTGGTAAATGCTAGGAAGAAAAATAAATCTGGGAAGGGGGATAAATGTTGGGGAAAGGCAGGATGCAATTTTATTTTTTTTTATTTTTATTTTTTGGGGTTGCAATTTTACGTAGGGCAGCCAGGGAAGGCCTCACTGAGAAGGTAACATTTGAGCAAAGACCTGAAGGAGGCAAGGGAGCATGAGCCAAGGTGATGGTCTTTGCTGTTGGCAAAGCAACAGCTATTACAAATCCCTGAGGCAGGAGGAGTGTGTGGCCCATTCTTGGAACTAGGAGACCAGTGTGGCTGGAACTGAAAGTTTCAGTGCCTTTGCTCATGCTGTGCCCTCAGCCTGGAATGCTCTTTGCTCCTCTTGCCTATATTTAAAATATATTTTAAGGATCACCTTCTCCCAGAAGCCGTCCTCTCACACACCACCAAATCTCTACTAATGCCCTGTACACATCTATGTCATTGCCCTCACCACATTGTGGTATAATTATCTATGTTTAATCTGTTCCCCTACTAGACTGGGAGCACCCTAAGGACAGGATCTGATTTAGTGGTATCCTCAGAGCCCAACACACATAAGGACACAGGCTCAAGAGATGAAATGATTTACCCAAGGTCACACAGCTCAGGAGCAGCAGAGCTGGCATTCAGACCCAGGTCAATTGGAGGTATCTTTCAGTTAGGAATTGAGAAATCCTTGTTGCTACCACGTTGGTTATCCTTAGGACCAGAGAGTAGCCTCTTCCACATCCCTCCAACTCAGACCCTAACCCCCACCCCCCAAAAAAACCTGATATACACATACATACAACTTGTTGAACAAAGGCTGAATGAGTGAGCGAGAAATGGAGCAGACCAGTGTAATGCCCAGGCCATGTTTCTTTGTATAGACATGCTCAGTGACCAGCTGCGCCTAGCCACGGACATGCGGGCCACCCATCTGGCCAAGCTGGAGGAGTCCTGTCGCATGGCCATGATGTCTGCTATGGCCAACATCAACAAAGCCCAGGTACTGCCTGAGCCATCCAGTGCACAGTATCCCCTCCCCCCCAACCCCCTGAACAAAGTCCTAGGTAACCTTAGCCACATCCTTCCCCTCACAACCCCACCTTCTCATTCACATGAGGCTTCCTCCCTTCACCTGAGGGCTCCCTTAAGGCAGAAGATGCCTCTTCCCCTACCTTCATACTCAGGATGACTTGATGCCAGTGCATTATCTCCCCTCCCAGCCTCTCAGGCTAAGGGATTCCTGAGGGCGGGGAATCTCTTTGCCCATTCTACCCCTTCCCCAACCATATGGGTCCCTAAAAGGCCGTGCATAGTCTGCTCCTTCCCTGAGATCAAGAAGGGTACGGTCACCTGTAGTACCTGTGACTCGTTTCTATGAGGTTGGACACCCAAACACTCAGTTCTGGGGGCCCCACCAGGCAGCTGAGCTGGCTGAGCGGCAGCGCCTTGATCATCAGCGCAATCAAGAGGCCAATCTCATGGAGATCCAGAACCAGATCACAAGTGACCTACTAACTGAGAACCCCCAGGTCGCCCAACACCCTCTAGCTCCCCACCGGGTACTGCCCTATTGCTGGAAGGGCATGACTTCAGAGCAGAGAACCGCCATCAGGAAAGTCCAAGAGGCACAGCGCCGTGAAAAAGAGGCACAGCGCCAGGCGGAACAAGCACTGGATGCCGAATGGGAAAGCCAGGCCATGCGCTCTGCACAGGCAGCATTGGAGCTGGAAGAGCAGGAAAGGGAACTGTGTGCTGAATTTCGGAGAGGGCTGGGATCCTTCAACCAGCAGCTGGCTAAGGAGCAAAAGGCCCAGTAAGTTCTAGAGGGTGGGGGTGGGGATGAATGCCAAGGGAGGCTGTGGAGGGATGTGGAGGGTCAGGAAGAGAGGGAAAGCACATTGGCTGAGGCCTCTGGATTTCTTTCACAGGCAAAATTACCTGAATTCAATAATCTACACCAATCAACCTACAGCTCAGTATCATCTACAGTTCAACACCAGCAGCCGCTGAGTTTAGCATGGTTACCTACCCCTTCTCTCTGTCAAGCTCAGAGTCAAGAGGAAAATACTGCATACCACCACCCCCATCCATTTTCCAGTAGTACGGAACTGATCTAGTACTCCCACCTTCTACCCTAGATAATAAACTTACTGAAATCAAAGCCACATATTGCAATAAGATGCAAAAGGTGTAAGGTTCTGCCTTTCCCAGGGCACTGAGCATCCAACCCAGTCAGAGGCTTCACCCGTTCACCTTTTTTCCCCATGTCAGTCCTCCTAGCACATAGTGCTGCCCACTCCCTGTGAGAAATATAGACTGTATTAAGCACAGAGGGTGACTGGTGGGCCTCTGGTAAAACAGGGCAACTGGCTTCCTTCCATAATGGTAGTTAGGACTCCGGGAGAAGGTGGGGCAAAGGAGAATGTATGCTCTGCGCCCTCTCCCTTCAAAGCCTCAGACGGATGGCCCCATCCAGTCGAATGACCTCTCCATTGAGGAATGGATTCTCAATGATGGCCTGCACCAGATGAGCATACTCAGCAGGGTCACCCAGTCGGCTAGGGAAAGGCACCTGGCTGGCCAAGAAGTTACGCACTTTGTCTGGGATGCAGGCCAGCAGTGAGGTATCAAGCAGGCCTGGAAAAAACAGCCAGAGTCAGAGACCCACCCTTGCTTTGCTTTTACCTGGTTCTTCACCTTAGCCCTACTTCTTGGTGCTTCCCTAGGGCCCAGAGATAGCTGCTGTTGAGTAGGTTGCTTTCCCCTCAATTGCCCATGGATCCCACACAATTCCAGGTGCAGCAGGGAGGAGATACGCCTACCTGGAGCAATGCTCATCACCCGGATGCCTATGGGAGCCAGACCTTGAGCAATGGGCAGTGTCATGCCCACTGTGCCCCCCTTGGAAGCAGAGTATGCAGCTTGTCCAACCTGGAAAATGAGTGGATCATAGGTGGGAGGGCCTCAACAACTCACTGCAGGGCACAAGGCTTGCCCCTGCCCACACACCTGGCCCTCGAAGGCAGCCACACTGGCAGTGTTGATGATGACCCCTTGTTGGCCTCCCTGGTCTGCTTCATCCTGGCCCATCTCGCCAGCCACCAGGCGATTGTCCTGGAGGACAGGTAGAAACATGGGGTAAGACCTGAGACATAGGCAGCCTTTTGTCCCCTAAAAGCTGTTTGTGGGACCCACTGCAAGATGTGTCTTACACCTACCCTGGCGGTAAGGCCTTACATTGAGAACTTGCTGGGAGTTCTTCAAGGTATGGGTCTTGCTTTCCTTTAGGTAGAATGTTCTGTGGGCCACTGCAATGCCTGCACAGTTGACTGCCACATCCACCCGGCCAAACTTTTCTTTTGTTAGAGTCAGGGCTGCTTGCACGTCCTTCTCTGAGGTCACCTTCAAAGGGAGAAATGGCGAAGGTATTGCATCTCCCAGCACACAGACTCTCTCTAACCTATTAAACCTGGGGGGAGGGTGGTAGGCCCAAAACTTGTGTCTTAAGCAAGAAAGAGGCCAAAAGAAAGGGTTGTGGTAGAACCTAAGGAGAGTGAGGCTAAGGTGAAAATGTTAGGTCCTCTAGGGCTGTGTTTTAAAACTTTCTTCAAATACACAGCCTCTTGATAAAGACACACAACCCTGTGAAGAAGCCCCTGTCCTTAACCATTATTATCCATTTCTTACATAAACTTCTAGTGTTTTCATTCTCTCTCCTTTCTCTCTCTTTCTGATATAGATTTTTAAAAATTATTATTATAACTTTTCAAACATAAATGTAGAGAATAAATCTGAAAGGGTTGGAACAGTCTGGATCCAATGAGCTGTCAAAATAGTCACAATGGAAAAATTTCTGGGAATAGAATCTAATGTGAGCAGGAGGGACAACAGAGATAATAGATAAAGAAGGTTCAGATAAAAGTGTTGAGAACAGAACTGGGATATCCATCTCAGAAAGCAAGCTGCCATATTTTAAAAATTTTCACAAAAACAGAAGAGGGAGCTGTAAAGCCATGAAATTAGAAAAGCTAACCTGAATCATACTTCCCCTCTAAACATTCAAGAAAATTTCATATAAGAGAATGGCAGAACTTCTTTGAATTTATCAGAAAAAAAGAGGGAATAACATCCCTACAAAATGAGAGAATTCCAGAAAAAGGCCTATAAAACAAGTGAAAACTCTATCCTAATATTTTCTAATGATCTAAAAGTGATTTAGAAATGGATTCAAGATAAGAAAGAACAACATGAATCATTATGAGAAAAATAAATAAACGAGATAATGGAATTCAAGAAAGAATTAAAAGTAAAACAAAAATCATTTCAGAAATAAAGCCTACACTAGAAGGAACGTAAGATTGAATAAACACAACAGCTACCAGCTGAAGAGAAATAGATGAAAAGGAGGATATTTTTTTTTAATTTTAAAATAGATTTTACTTAAAATTTTCTAAAATTTACAAACATTATACCCACCAGGCAAAAACTCACTTTAACCGCTCTCCTTACCCCCTGGTAACCCCTAATCTACTTGCTATCTCTACAAATATACTCTTTTTAGATATTTCATATGAGTGAAATCATATAGTATTTGTCCTTAAGTGTCTTGCTTATTTCACTTAGTGTAGTGTTTTCAAGATTTATCCATGCTATAGCACGTATCAGGATTTTATTCCTTCTTATGGCTGAATAATATTCCATTGTGTGTATGTACCCCATTTTCTTTATCCATTCATCTGTCAATGGACACCTGGGTTCTTTCCACCTGAATAATGCTGCTATGAACGTTGGTGTTCAGATATCTGTTTCAGTCCCTCCTTTCAATTTCTTTGGGTACATACTTAAGAGTAGAATTGCCAGGTCATATGGTAATTCTATGTTTAACTTTTTGAAGAACCACCATACTGCTTTCCACAGAGGCTGCACAATTTTACATTCCCACCTATAATACATGAAGTTCCAATTTCTCCAAATCCCCTCCAACGCTTTTCATTTCCTAAAATAGCATCCATCCTTGAGGGTGTGAAGTGATATCCTATTGTGGTTTTAATTTGCATTTCCCTAATACTAATGATGTTCAGCATCTTATTGGTTATTTATCTTCTTAGGAGAAATGTGTATTCTAGTTTTTTGTCCAGTTTTTAATTGGGTCATTTGTTTTTCTGTTCTTGAACTATAAGAGGTTAAGGGACCTGTGTAACACAATAAAGCATACTAATATATACATTATGGGAGTCCCAGAAGGAGAAGAAGAGATAAAGGGGCTGTTTTAGTTTCATAGGCTGCTTAGAGCAGATACCATGAAATGGGTTCGCTTAAACAATGGGAATTATTAGCTTACAGCTTGAGGCCAGGAAAATGTCCAAATCAAGGCATCATCAAGGTGATGCTTTCTTCCCGAAGACCAGCTGCCAGTAACCCTTGGCTCCTCTGCCACATGGCAAGACACATGGCAGCCTTTGCTGGTCTTTCCTTTCTCCTCTGGGTTTTGTTGCTTTCAGCTTCTGTGGCTTTCTCTCTCTTTGTCTGAATTTCATTCTCATAGAAAAGACTCCAGTAAGAGTTTTAAGACCCAACTAGATTGAGGTGGGTCACAGCTCAACTGAATTAGCCTCATCAAAAGGTCCTACTTTCGGTAATCTAAGCACCTCTTAAAATATATGTATATATATATATGAATGGCATTTTTGTAAGCAAATACACATATATGCATATATGTTTATATATCATTTTGCAAATGTTTGTATGTATTGTGGGAATTTTGATTTTTACCCATAATAAAAAAAAAAAAAAAAAAAAAAAAAAAGGTCCTACTTTCAATGGGTCCACACCCACAGGGATGGATTAACTTTAAGAACATGTTCAAATCACCACAGGGACAGAAAGAATATTCAAAGAAATAATAGCTGAAAACTTTCCAAATTTAATGAAAGACATGAATATACACATCCAAGAATCTCAACAAACAAAACAGGATAAACTCAAAGAGCTCCACAGGCAGACACATTATAATCAAACTGTTGAATGCCAAAGACAAAGAGAATCCTGAGAACTGCAAGGGAGAAGAGACACAACGTGTACATGGGAACCTCAGTAAGATTAAGTGCCAATTGTTTTTACTGTGGTAACATATATATATATAACATGAAATTTGCCATTTTAACCATCTTCCCCCTCCCCACCCCCATCCCCTGGTAACCTCTATTCTACCCCTATATCTGTGAATTTGCTTATTCTAGATATCTCACTTAAGTGTCTTCATACAATTTTTGTCCTAACCTGTCTAGCTTATTTTACTGATCATAGTTTTTCAAGTTCTTTCATGTTGCAGCATGTCTCATAGCTTCATTTTTCTTATGATGGACTACTATACCATTGTCTGTATGTACTACATTTTGTTTATGCATTCATTTGTTGGATATTTGGGTAGTTTCCAACTGTGGGCTATTGGGAATAATGCTGCTATAAACATTAGTGTACAACTATTTGTTTGAGGCCACGTTTTCTCTCTTTTGGCTATATACCTAGAAAAGGGATTGTTGTATCAAATAGTAATTCCATATTTAACTTTCAGAAAACACCATATTGCTTTCCACAGTGGTTGCACCATTTTATATTCCCATTCGCATTGAATTAGAGCCCCAATTTCCCCACATCTTCCCCAACACTTGCTATTTTCCAATTTTGTAAATAATAGCCATCCTAGTGGGTATAAAGTATCTCATTGTGGTTTTGATTTGTATTTCCCTAATGGCTAATTATGTTGAGTATCTTTTCATGTTTTATTGGCCATTAGTACATCTTCTTTGAAGGCATGTCTATTCAAGTCCTTTGCCCATTTGTAAGTATAATTTTGTTGAACTATATCATTCATACATGAATATATATAAACAAATATATAGTAAAACTTGCAAATTTACAAAACAAACACGCGTATCATCATACAAGGTTCCCAGGAATCTCCCCACCACCACCACCTTGCATTGTTGAGGAACATTTGTTACAATGAAAGCGCAACATCAAAATATTACTACTAACTATAACCTATATCTGACATTTGGTATACTTTTCCCACAACCCACTGATTACTAACACCCTTTATTAGTATATATTTGGTATTATTCATGAGAGAACATTCTCCTATTTGTCCTGTTAACGATAGTCCATCTTCCACCACTGGATTCCCTGTGTTATACAGTTCAATGCTTTGTGCAATTCATTCAAATATACACTCAGTGGCTCTCATTTTCATCACAGAGTTGTGCTGTCATCACCTCAGTCAATTTTAGAACGTTTTCATTTCTTCAAAGGGAAAAAAAAAATACTCCCTTAAACCCCCCTTATTGCCCCTTAGAATTGAAATAACTATTTTCCTGCCATTGCTGCAAAATATTACAATATTACTCTTAACTGTCATCCATAAATTACATTAGTTGTAATTGTCCCATGTATAACTATATTCTTAGCACTATGTAAAAGAGCATTCTTATATTCATACTATGAACCACAATCTTCATCTAACACATAAATCACTATGTTTTATACATTCCCTAGATTATTCTTTAGTTTCCTTTCAATTGACATTTATCCACACAGACTACCCCTTTCAGCCACAGTCACATTTATAAATCAACAGTGTTATTTATATTCACTATAATGTGTTACTATCAACTCTATTCACTTCTACATGTTTTCAATTAACCTTAATAATGCTACATGCATTAAACATCAGCTACTATTATCAACCCACATTCTATTTCCAAGACACCTATACTCTTGTGTTTACCTCCATGAGTTTACTCATCATATTTAGTTCATATTAGTGAGACCATACAATATTTGTCCTTTTGTGTCTGGCTTATTTCACTCAACATAATGTCCTCTAGGTTCATCCATGTTGTCATATGCATCCTGATTTCATTTCTTCTTACAGGTGAATAGTATTCCACTGTATGTATATCCTACAGTTTGTTTATCCATTCATTGGTTGATGGACACTTGGACTGGCTCAATATTTTAGCAATTGTGAATAATGTTGCTATGAACATTGGTGTGCAAATGTCAGTTCGAGTTCTTGCTTTCACTTCTTTTTTTTTTTTTTTTTTAAAGATTTTATTTATTTACTCATTTATCCCCCCCCTTGCTGCTTGTGCTCGCTGGGTCAGCTAACCACGCCGTGCAGGCGGGCCCGCCTTCACCAGGAGGCCTCGGGAACCGAACCCGGGGCCTCCCATATGGTAAACGGGAGCCCTACTGATTGAGCCACAGCCGCTTCCCTTGCTTTCACTTCTTAATATATTCCTAGTAATGGTATTGCTGAATCATACAGCAGTTCTATATTCAACTTCTTGAGGTACTGCCAAGCTGTCTTCCACAAAGGCTGCACCATTGTACATTCCCACCAACAGTAAAGGAGTGTTCTTGTTTCTCTACATCCTTTCCAGCATTTGTAGTTTTTTGTGGTTTTGTCTGTTTGTTTGCTTGTTTATTTTGAGGTACCAGGGCCAGGGATTGAAGCCCAGACCTTGTATGTGGGAAGCTAGCGCTCAACCACGGAGCCACATAGGCTCCCTTGGTTTTGTTGTTTGTTTTTTATTTTGGGGAGGCACTGGGAACCAAACCTGGGACCTCCCATGTGGGAAGCAGGTGTTCAACCGCTTGAGCCACATCCACTGTCCTATAGTTTTCTGGGTTTTTTTTTTTTTTTTTTTTTTTTTTAATAATGGCCATTCTATAAGCTGTGAAATAGTAATTCATTGTAGTTTTCATTTGCATTTCTCTAATGTCTAATGATATTGAGTGTCTTGTCATGTTTTATTGGCCATGACAATATCTTCTTTGCAGAAATGTCTATTCAAGTAGTTTGCCCATTCTTTTAAAATTGGGTTGTTTGTTCTAGGTTTTAACTCTATGCATTTATTCTTCTTATTTAGTTCATATTAATGAGACCATGCAAAACTTGGCCTTTTGTGTCTTCTTTTGCCCATTTTTAAATTGGGATTTTGTATTTTTGTTGTTGCACTGTAAATTTCATTATATATCCTGGGAGTTGATTCTTACTGGGTACAGAGTCTCTCTTTGAGATAAGGGAAACGTTTTGGTAATAGATGGTGGTGATGGCAACACAACATTGTGAATCAAATTACCAACACTAAACTGTTTATTTGCAAGTAGTTAAAATGGGAAATTTTATTTTGCATATATGGTACCACAAGAACAATTTAAAAATAATTAAGAGCTTAAGTAATGCAGAACACAACTAAGAAATCAATTGGCCACAAATCAGTGGATTTATTTTTGTACTTTCAATTCAATTCCATTGGTTAGGAGGAAAGGTTTTAAGATCAAACGGAAATGAAAAGGCTTCTGGTTTCAACTTGGCTCGTAAAAAGCTGAGAAAAAGAAACTCCCATCCTTACAACAAGAAAAATCTGGACAGTCAGCACATAAATGACTTTGGAATTCATCAGAGAACTGAGATCACAGGACAGGTGGCCATCCTGAAGTGGAGAGGAACAAGTGCCTGCAGAGGGACACTGGACCAAAGCATTTGCTCACTTGGGGCAGAAGCCACAGATGCCACCAAATGCTATATACATTGGCAGGAACACTAAAGTAGAAATTTTGAGGAATTGCTGAAGGCCAAGTGTAGGCTAGGGAGAGAGTGTGAAGAAGTGTGTATATCCGTGTATGTGTGTGTGTGTGTG